>OX104044.1:10591537-11035934 GCA_944470415.2 Schistosoma rodhaini
ATTCAAATTTCCGTATTCTACGTTTTTCTTATTACCGAACACATTTCTTAGTTCCAGATTTCTCAGCTTTTAAACCACATTTTAATGTTACATCAGTTGAGGAATATTTGATATCATGGGATGATCCTGATGTACAATCATTGTATACAAGTCATATTTTGAATTTATCAATACCACAAGTGTTACAAAAAGACACTACTTATGCTATTCAAGTAATATGGCAATTTGTAAACTGAGTTTTATTTCCAATGTTTTTTTATGAAGATTGTTGAATTTTGTTGTTTGCATCACAGACGTATTAGGCAGAACGTAGCCTCGACAACACTAGTTTTTGTACTTAAAACTTTCATGACTCGCTGAGAGCACCCAAAATTTAGATCTTTGGGTCGAAATCCAGTAGTCTGTAGTTTTAGCATCAGTCGATTTGTGAAACTATATGATCGTCCGATGTCATTATTTACTAACTGTCACGCTCCCAATATAGTTGAACCCCACTGGTCACTGCTTCTCACCTCTCAAAATTAGTCACCAGTGGGTATATGATAACCACTAGTATAGGGAGTCGTCCAAGGACGAAGGAGCTGTTTTCTGTTTTTGAACGAATGTCAAAGTGCAATTAGTTCATAGTGTAAACTGCTAGTGGTATGAATTAAATGTAACGACAAAATGTTGTAAAATTCTCTTAATCGTAGTATAATTTTGCTATATAATCTGGATTAAACATTTTTAATGCTGTAACTAATTAAAACTAGTTAAATCACTCCTTTTCCCCAAAGGATCGTTGACAATTTACGCTAGACAACCGAACATTATCGAAATCCTTCTTCTAGAATTCACCACTATACTGTCGAATACATAGGTCAACACAAATGCAAAAACCATGTATACGTATATTAAAAAATGCAGTTCACTACAAATATACATAAAATCAGATCGCTCATCGCTTGATATTATTTATATAGTTTAAAATCCATTCCACTAAAAGATATGTGTTTACATCTTCATTTGTACTGATAAATTTTTGTTGTCTGGTAATCTGAAACTAGTTCTGTTTTTATGAAAAACACTGTGGAGGATCTCTACGCTTCTATTCATGACTTTAATTTAGTCTGAAGTTCTTTTTGTGTCATTGTTCATCCGTAAGTATGTGTACACCTACATAATCCATTCCATTATGTTATGTCGTACCCATAAATACTTCGACGTCCATTTAGTACGTTGTCTATACTAATATGAGATCTACTAAATCATATTATAAGTTCAGCTTACAGAGTACTTTCTTACCAAAGTACGCCTGTTACACCTCATCGAGGAGGATAGACCGTTCACCAGCATTCTCCATCCAACTCTATCCGGGACAATTCTTTCCAGTTGTTTCCAGTTACTTTACAAAACGATAACATACTTCCACTGACTTTTCTGCATAGATTTTTCGTTAAAATCATAAATTCTCTTGTTTAATCATCAGAATACTGTTTATAATCTATTTGGGTTGTTAAATGTGACTAAATATCGTACGCTTATAGTAACTTATCAATGTATTGGTTAAAGAATTTTTAGTTTCACTTTCAATAAACTGCTTCAAAATGTTTATTCATCTATGATTTTTTCATTATATGCTCCCGCATGATGTTACTCATGAAGTGACTGTTCGTGTTCAGAAAACAAAAACCAAGTCTACTAATTAGTTCATACGAAATATATCCAAATAAATTGTGCCCATTTACATTTGTACTAATAAACCACATATGGGTAAACTATGTCATGTTGTATAACCTATAATGTTGGTCAGATCCTATCAGTCAAGTTGTAGTATAGGGACTAGTTCAAGTGACACGCATAATTAACATACTTAACGGAAGTTTGAATTAGCCCGACCCGATTGGACTAGCAATGTTTTTTTCAAGCTTAACGACTAAACAATGTGACGATGGTTGCTGCTAAGTAAACAACCAGAGTGAATATCTAAATTCCAACCCAAATCTCTCAAAGACAAAGTCTTTGACTGTAATACGCAGTAAAGTACGTTTGAATCCTACGGAAAGCATCAGCTCCCTCAACACTACAGATATATTTTCTTGGCAAGTGACAGATAGCACAAAAACTATCTCCAGGTCTTCTTGTGTATCACTTCCGACTATCGAACACCACAAGTTTGCATAAATCACATACTTACTTATCTCTTACTTAGTTGATTTTTAAACATACATGGTAAGCATCAAAATAATTTCATACCTAATGAACTGTCAGTTATTTAGAACACTTACCATTCAATACAGCGTAACTTTGTTAAATAAACAGTAAACATTTATCATTGTATCAAACCAAAAATGAGAACACTGAACAAAATCTAATAATACATTTTCCTAATATTTATCAAACACATTCATATATACACTCTACAAGTCATTTTCCATGTTATAGTGATCGATTTCGCTTGTTAACTATAATCGGCAAGACTATAATTTACGGACGTCTTTTGAACAAATAATAAGTGACCCTGAAAAATTTCCGCCAATCAAGAAACAGTCAGTACATAGTAGAAATATGTTATACAAAACCAAAAAAATTAGAGTGGAACAATTTTTTAACATGTTTTAAAAACGGCGAGACTATAATTTATGGATGAACTAATCAGATTTAGGATAACAGGACTTGGATTTTAGCGCGAAATTCGTTCATTCATATGACTAAATAGTGTCTTGGCATTTTAGCTGATATAATTTCGTGAGGAAAACCCTAAATCTAATTTTTAACACTAACCATCAACTTTAAAACATAATTCTAATTTCTCACACTGGTTTATAGTCCTCATTTAGTCCTAGTTAGTAGGTGGATATTCCGAAAGTCACTTAAGCGTCGCTCAAAGGTCGTCCATAAATTAAAGTCTCACCTTAATACATTTTCGAGGTTAGAAAGTGGTTCTATAGTTCTGAAATCGTAATGCATACGGTACAGGAACATCCATGTGACTCCATAATAGATGATCTTTGGAGTCATGAAAGGGTCGTAAAAATTCTTTTAGCCCCGACCACATCGCTTTTATGTCATTAGTGTGTACACCTGTGGTGGAGTCTACAAAATATCACTTGTAGACGATTCACATAACCAAGTATAATTAAGCATGGATGTGCTCTCTAGTCATCTGTGTATAATAAAGTACCTGGCTGCATATAATCGTGTATAATTGGTATCGTATTTGTAGTTTGTCTGTTGCTCACGCGCTGAAAGCTTCCGTTTTGAGATGATTTTTCATATATATTAAGGACCTGATAAATAAATTTAACCAAGTGCTACTTAACACGTCTTCTTTAACACTTCTTCCTCTATTAAATTTGTATTTTTTCATTATTTTCTACGATTTTCCCGTTTTCTCCAAACGACTGATGCAAAATTATCATCTTTACTGAACATATATTTCGACAGTACTCTTACCATTTAACTGCCGAAGCTTCAGTAACAGTTGCAAAGGTTGCAGCCACTGTTACTGGTGCTTATATTATCCGATTTGCAACAGTTATAATCTATCTTGGTGTTGATTGGGATCTAGAAAAGAATGTCCCTGTTTTAACAGGCTTTTTCCTACAAAATATGTTACATGGAAATACATTGTCACGATAGTCTGCACAGTGTCCAGCAGTCATTTGAACACCGCAATCACAAATAAAGAAACTTCTCAGTAATCCCATCTGTTATAGCCGCTGTACTATAACGTTCTACTTGAAATCATCTGTAAACTGATCGTGTGTGAGCATTGAGAACTGAAATAGACGCTGTGACATTTGAATTCAATAATCCATAGTTTCAAATTCATTTAAATCAGGAAACGTTAAACACACTACTGAGAAGTTCCAAACTAAGAAGAAACAGCAGACCGATACTTTCTAGTTGTCAATGGTCATCCATCACCAGACTTCATTCTATGGAGTAAACCATCTTAATATAAATTCATATCTAATTCATTTATCCAATTAGCTTGAAACTACTTACAATTTTTTCATTCCACTGTTTTCATTAAACTTTTGTTCAATCGTTTAATTTAAACTAATTTGTAATTTAGATTCAACATGAAGGTTCATTTGAATGGACAACAATAGCTTCTAATCTAGATACAAACCAATGGACATGGATTCATCAAAATCCATTGATTGGGTATCATGTTCGTATTCTACCATCGAATCAATTCGGTATTGGGCATCCAACAAGAAATGTGTTAATACCACCACAAGTTAGTAAGTAATATAAAAATTAATTCTACTTCCGTAAAATGTTATAATAAAACTAACTAGTCAGTGGATATTCATTCAACCTAACCAAAACTCATTCTTCTATTTCATGAAAACATTCCAGCTGATTATATTTATACAAATTAATGTGAAACTCTATCCTAATTTCATCGTTCAATCAGTATGCAGTACATGATTTCTGGATATCTAAATGGATCTTCTCAGTTACTTCACAACGAACGACAATAATTTAGTGAAGTATATTACTTCATACTATTAAATCTATATAATGGTGTTATTAAACGAATTATATTCTTTCGGTTCAAGGCAATTCACTTTATTGTAGATCAGTTCAGAATTGAATCTTTTGAAATTAATATCAGCCATTACTTATGAAAATCTGAATGTCCACAACTACAGTTTTACATTATTACAATTAGTACCTTCATATCCGTTGACCAAGTTAATTATTATTTAAATGATATAATAGGATAAGATGACATTATTTGAGCCAATATTTTTCACATCATTTCAGTATAAAAGTTTTTATATATGGCGTTTGTGAACTCGTTCAGTTCTCTTTTCAGTGTGACGTTGTATCGTAGGAACTGCACTGGTTTCTGTTTCCAAGTGTTAAGGCCGAGGAAATTCAGCTATTCTCGATTTTTAGGTGAAAGAAGTAAGACTGAAGATTCAAGACAAATGATGCGTACATAACTTATTCAAATCCCCAGATATAACAGTAGCTATCCAGATGCAACAATGGTGAAGCGGATATAACTCAGTCAATCACCCAAATACAGCAGTTATAACACTGTACTCAACGCCTTAACGGATAACACATCGATTATCTGAAGTGAAAGGTATTAAGTATCGGCAGTTAGATTGACGTACATTCAGCTCGCAAGTCCCAGTCAGGAAAAACGTATGTCTTCTACAGCTGGCTATATATCAAACATACTAGAACTCGAGGTATAAAGATTTATCGTGGAAGTCCTCTCAGGATTACCATATCAACAAAGACTAATCAATTGCAGTTCTGAATATAAACAATAGGGAATTACAAACCACTATCAGAACTAAGTAAATTCTTAGAATTCCCTGTGTGTTTTCTTACAATATTAACCCATTTAATCTGAGTTCAATTATGAAAGACAGATATTGATCATTAGACATTTTCTCCTTTGTTCTAAATTTTAATTATTCCTGATTTGACATTTATGCGGCCATCTATTGAGTTACCATCAGATATTTTAATTTGTAGAGTTGCACCAGAACTTGTATGGCAAATACCAAAATCGTATACTTTAGATAGAACATTTACTCCATATACATTTGAAGTTCAAATTAAAGCTGTAGAAAAGTCAATAAATCGTGAAACTAGTGATGAGGGCATGAGCTCTGAAACAACTACGAACACAAATAGCGAAAACATATGGAGAGTTCTTGCATCTGGTTTAAAACGTAATCGTTTATCACTGGAACATTTAAATCCTGAACAAGAATATTGGTTACGTATTGTTGCTGTTACGGAATATGGTCGTGGTACACCAAGTCAACCTGTATGAAAAATGGCTGATTTAATTACAAGTAAGTTAAAACTTAACAGTCTAAGAAAACACAAAAGGTGAAATTCAAAAAAATGAGTTGAATAATAAGAACAACAATAATAATATGATTTATCATACTTGGTCGGAATGTTAACTTAAAGAGTTAACTTACTACCCATCGCTCAATTTATTCGAAACTACCAAACCCAACCGTGGCACTAATACTTACAAACTCTCCAAGTATTTATGTTAATGAACAAAAACTATTATTTTACAAATGTTAATTGTTTCCACAACCATTTCTTTTTTTCATTTTTCCTAATTCTATGGAATGAAAAATAGAACATAGCCGATGTGCGTCGGCATCCGTTGGAGTGCTACATGAGCCTACACCTAGTGAGTTACTTCATTTAACTACTTTGATTAGCTTTTTAATAACACTTTTAACATAAACGATCTTTTGACAAATAACATTTTAAAAATGTTTAATTTCCGAAATTAGGAGTGTTTGCCTCAAGATGTTCGAATTGTCGGTTACTAATTTTGGAAAGTGTTCAAGTGGTAAATTTCAAAAACTGAGAATTTAAGGCTTTTGTTTCCAACTCAAACGACTTCTATCTAGAAAGTATCATAACAGTGAAATGAACTTCTGGCTCCATTATGTCATAAAAATCACTGAAATTTAATTTACATTAAGGCGATCTGATGTACTAGATCTCATTATTGATTCAAAAACTTCATAACTGTTTAGTTGAATTATTTGTGGAGATCAGTTCAGTTCAAAGAAAGTGTTCATTCTGTTTAATATTAGTTGGAAAACAAATCAAAATTAGATAAATGTAGACAACAGTTTCCTGATAATTATAAACTTCATAGCGATACTCACCTACTCTTGTATACTAGAATAAAGTCAAAACATTCAGACCTTATAACAAACACGAAATCATGATACCATTCATTCAGAATCCGATATTCCAATTTTGATATTGTCTCACCATATAGTCAATTGTTTAACTAGTAAATGTAATGTTTATCTTGCATAACACAATTACATTTCTTCATGTTATTATACACCCACTTTATCAACAGTGAAAACTTTTACTTTAAGTGAAAGCTACAAAAGCGCTTTTTTTAACCACGTTGATTCCTGAAGTAGAATGGTGAGATCAAATAATTTTTAATTGAATTCCTAGTACTAGTTAAAGTAGGTTCCATTTATAGAACCGATTTAAATTTTCCATAGAAGTAGTTAATTTATAACATCTTACACTACCATAAGTATAATACACAGTGACTAGAGAAACAATACTGTGTTTATGGAGACTTCAGTCATCTCACTTCAGTTTGTACTTGTAACCAAATAAAGAAAATTGTCATTAGTTGACACTTTCCAGTCCGTGGACACGGAAAGTCCACCTAGGGGAGTCGGAAAACCCCGATTTCAAACCGATAGTGCACATGGGCTCCAGTATCCTGAAGGAACAAATGGCGTATGAATCAATCGTTGGTCACCGGCTACCATGGAACTGCATTTCCTTACGATGCTCCACTGTCTTGTGGATCAGACCTTCGGTGTGGTCCCCTAAGAAAATCACCTGCTTCAGTCTGGGCACCTGGTTAGTATCACAGCCCTCACACTAATCAAATGAGATTTGTGGTGCGCATATTTATCTGGTGCCCCCTTGTACCAATATTTATGCTTAAATAAAAAAAATCTAGTCCGTATTTACCAAGTTCATATGAGAATCTTCTTACTACAGTAGATATATAAAGGATATAAACAAGTAATCATTATAAACACGAATAGCGTTTAAAAGAAACATCGTTCAACTGTTTTCAATGTAAAATCATTCCTTTTTTTTCTATATTTCTACCCAAAATAAGTATCTATTAAATAGCATAATATTTACATTGTACAACATATATGCCAATGACGACAATATCATTTATTTATTAAAGAGACATCAAATGATACAATGAATATTGGACTATAATCTAAAAATCATTTTTTTGATTAAGATTGAAGAAAAAGTATGATTTGGTGAAAAAAAAGAAACAGTTGTTTCGTATACATAACGTAAAATCATTTACGATAGTAAATTATACTTGCTTGTATCTATAGGTCAGTTCTTATGTAATTTATTGACTAATTTTCAAATAGGTACATATGTATGTTAACCGAAATGTTGGAAACTGATTGTCCAAAGTAGAATATTATTCATATATTAAAATATTTCGTAAATTTTTTTTACTTTTGAAATACGCAGCAATTATTACTGTTACTGTTATGAGTAGTTATGTAATCCTTTTGATTGTGTATTTTTAGTGGTTGAGTCTTTTCTATACAGTATAAAATGCTATTAAGTGATATAGTTTTAGAATTCTATCGTTTTGTACTCCTAGACCTAAGAAAGGTAATTTCTGTATTGTTTAAAACCTATTTGATGCATTTATTTTAGGTTCTTAGGTTAGTGGCTTATTTACATCTCACTGAAAATGTATCTGCTGTATGAAACTGAAACTCATATTTTAATTACTTCAACTACCATTATTCGAGAAAACTAACTGACTAGATACAGAACTCAATAGTCTGTGGTTACTTGCACTGAGATGCTAATGACAATAGTACTTTAGTCTCTGTTTATTCCTTCTTCTATATAGTATTCTGACTGTTTTACAAAATGTATCATGAGTGTAGTCGAATTGTCGTATGGCGAAGAAGATAAAAATTATTTCATGGTGGTGAATTATAATCAATGGAGTAACACATAATCCGAAGAAGCTTATATTGTGTTAGCTATGATAATGGTTATAAGAAAACAGTCTGAATTAGGAATATTTCATTTGAATGGAGGGAAGATAGAAATACACATACAAGAGTATTAGGAGAAAGGTTTTATAATATGCTTCTTTGTATGAAGTGACCCAACTATGAACCAAGAGAAATAATGGGACTGAATGAACCTCTTTTGGTTTGGTTTCATTTTATTAATCTCGATGACTTCTCTTACGAAGAGGAGAGAAAATCTAAGTCCTAATAATAGATCATATGAAACTTGATAAAGAACCGAAAACGCTTCATCCATTTTATATATCCGGTATCTATCAGGTGAGAAGGGATAGCATTATGCAACCGTTCGGTGTTTTATTTTCTTGACCAGTCTGGAGCATATTAGATAGAGCGCTTTCTTTAGCAATAAAACACTAACAGTCAAAAGTGTTTTGCTCGAGTAATGAATTTTAGCTTTATTTTTTGTCGACTCCATTAAAATAATTAAACTTGATAAGTCATTTTATATTTTTCTATTTGTGACATATGGATCATAACTCAACAGAAAAAAAGAAAATTTTAGTGGAATATATCTTAATTCTAATCCAAATACTACTATATTGGTTCCCGAATTGCTATTCTGTCTTTATGTGTTTGTTATCAAGTGTTACTATTTCCCGTACTATTAGATAAGTTCATAAAGTTGAGAAAACGTTATGCAATAAAAATAGTTCACCGTTATCCTAATTTTGAAATATTTTTTAGGTTGATTTTTGTCTATTTCAGTATTGGGTTATATGACAGTCACGCACAAACGGCTTTGAAAGATGGTTACAAAATATGATGGATTGATTGAAGCTAGAAACTTAGATCATTGGATGCCAGATCAGTAATAATAAGGTTAAGCACTTTCCGCGATACCTGACTGTTCTGAGTTCAATCCCTGAGGTAGTCGTACACACGTGCTACTAAGATAAAGTAGCTATTTATTCCTTGCTGGTTTTCAACGATTATCTAACTAAGATCAGTTCATAATATCAATTGTGAAATTCAAATATCTTCGCATATTGTCCATTGTAAAAAGAGCTGGATGTAGTAATTTGTTTGTTTATTTTCTTAAGCTCTTGCATACCTCTTCCATACTATTTACAAAACAGTCTTATTGTTTACTTACATCTTTTAACAGAGTAATTTATAATAATAATTATTTTAACAAACTGATTTTTTTCAATCTCCGACCCACTCTATATGTCAGTAAATTTGTTTATGTTATCAGAATGTTTATTAATCTCATGTTTACCACTTTATTTGTCTGTTACTATCAGTTTTTCCACTTTACTTATTATGTTTAGTCATGTTATCCTCTCTCACTGTTACCACTGTCTCGTAAATTCCTTTGATTGGTTTAACACTTTCCATACACTTACGTAAACATTAAAGTATATAAGAGTGAAGCTTGATGAAGATCTACTCAAAAACAATTTTAGTCGTTTAAATGTTTCAATCTCATTTACACGACTGAAATTTTCTATACTTTAAAACTTTTAAAAATCGGGAAACACCTAGAAGCTATCTAATTTTAATTCAGTACTACTCTGAAATGTAAATCCACGACCTCAAACTGCATAGAAACGAGACTCTTCAAATCAGAAGGGAAGCACGACAACTTTAATATAGTATGTTAGAATCTAGTAGTCTACAATTCGAACTATAACCAATTAGCGATGAAGTGAGATGCCTTCATTTTTAATATTAGTCTCACATGTGATGCACAACATAATTATCAAGATAGTTTTTTTCCATACAACTTGATAAATGTGCTTGATAAATTTAAGCATATCAAAAATAGTTAAATTCACAGAATAGAGTAAGTCATCTTTAAATATCGTTGCAAGGATTTGCTGTTCTTATCATTAAATAAATGATAATATTATGAGCGAAATTGATTGAGCATCTTACAGCGATACGTATAGAGAATACAAAAATCATCCTAAGGTGTTTTTGAATAAATCAAAGTGTCTAGTTACCATAAAATACAATTATTCTATTTATCAGAAGGGGTTTTGTAGAGATTTTTGAGGAGTCCCATAATAAGACAAAACAGCCGTCCAGTTCTTCCAGGTTTTTCATGGTGGTCTAGCTTCAATTGAATCATAATTTCAACTATGAAAATTATTTTATTACAGATTCTTGATTCAAAAGAGAACAATTTTGTTTCATCTCTTACAGCTTCACCATCATTCACTGATCCAGAAACAAGTGTAATTTATGCACCGGTTAATGGTCAATTAGAATTGAAATGTACATTTAATCCTATTAATGTTGAAAATGAAACACGTTTCAACTGGTATTTTGATGGTAAATTGTTAGATAGAAATAGTATGTTATCATTATTATCAATACTATTTTACATTAATGTTTACCTTAAATAAAAATACATGTAGAATTTTGTGAACCGTTTAGGTTAATCATAATCATATTTTTAGCTATAGTTAGTGTTCATATTGTTACACAATGCGACAATAACAACTTTTCAGTTAAATAATCTAGTTTATGGAATGAATATCTACAAACTCTGTTGATCTTATGAACAACAGAAAAAGATATACTAAAGAGTCATAAATTGAAGAGAGATAGATAAACAATATTTTTGGTTCATCAAATGAATTATAACTTGGTAATAAAAGAAAAAAAGAAAAAAATATAGATGATATCTTTTCTGACACTTTTCACCTGTAATGACATTTCTGTTCATCTACAAGATTTTCAACGAAACACTGATGATGGAAAAAAAAGAACACATAAAGAAAGATACTGAGAGATTTATAAATTTATTTGTCATATGAATATTTAAAAAAACAAACTAAACCACACACTTGGACAGATCGTGTGATATGAATTCTTTTTTATTCCATACCAAAACAGAAATGAGGAACTCATTACAGTTATCTAGGAGAAACGGATTTAAAGACATTATAAAATTACTTTCTTTTCCTTGTGAGTAATTTTTTTTTAAAGAGTTCTGTAAACAGCATGTGATTGTTGATAGTCATCAAGTTATCTGTATCTGTGATCTTCCAAAATTCTATGTCCTTCGTTGACATTTCAGCTAAATAAAAGCGAATACAAAGCGTTAAATGTGAGATTTTTAATTTTATTTGAAAAAACCACTTCTATATTTAGACAGAACTTTAAGATGGTGTTCTCTAGTTTATTGGTTACTTCTTCCTTTTTTTGAAACAACATATCATAGTCATTAAATAAGATTAATATATTTGTAAAATCTCAGCGAATGGATTTGAAGTTAATCCAACGTTTCCTCTGGCAATCTGGTCCAAGCATTCTTAAGGAATTATCAACTCGGCGCTTAAATACTGTGAAACTATTCGCTCTAATTTAGACGAAAGTTCTTATATAGACATATCATAGTAACTATATAAGATTATAAAGGGGATTAACTAACTATCGAACACTTGTTATTACATACTTTGAAATATTTCATTAAAATTCATAATATGAGATGGGCTCAATAGTATAAATTACATTAGATTTGTTGTTAATGCATTAGAAAATATACGAGTTAAGAGAAAATTTCTAACAATTAAAAGTTTTAATTCACCTAGTATTACTTGTTTGAATCTTCCCATTGATGCTTAGGAATGCAACTGGTCAGTCTCTTATTGGTACACGTGCATACTGTACGTATTGCCTCGATATTTCCTTAATTCACAAGAGACTGACCATTTGCAGTCCTAAGCATCAATGGGAAGATTCAAACAAGTGATACTAAGTGAATTTAAACTTCACCCTATTGCACAACCAAGTAGCTATCAGGACTCGGTGATTGAAGCGAAATGTACTGGGTTTGAGTCCCATTGTGAAAATCAACTCTCAGATGCAGGTACATCCAGCTGACGAGTTCCAAATAGGACGAAACGCGCGTCAAACTGGATTCCCCTGCTAGCCACTATCCATCTTTAGTTAAAAGTTTTATTTATTTATTATATGTGAAAAAATTATATTTGAAATAGTCTCAGCGATTGAAATTTAAATAATTCCAACGAACATTCGCATAAATTATTTTATTTATTTAGATTAAAAGTGGGATTTGGGAGAGATAAACACACTAAGTGTTTGAATAATCATTAAAATAATAATAAATTGACTATATTTCATATTTTATTTTAGTAAATACTGTTTATCCAACTTTAAATCAAAAATTCTATAGTACAGTATCGAAATCTGGAGATACAGCTGTACTACATTTGAATGGTTTAAATGAAAATGATTTTGGTACATATATTTGTAAAGCTGTATATATGTTGGGTACTAGTGAAAAAGAATTTATTGTAAAAATGGCAGGTAAGTATAAGATAATTTTAAAAATTAAGGATATATTAATAGAACTGATTAGTAATATTGTGATATGGTCCATTTATATCCACATAAGTAGTATATAGTGATGGTCAAACATAGAATATATTTGGCAGAAGATCGATAAGGAACGAACAGGAATGAAGCGCAATCTGTACGAAAATGTATGAACAATGAAATCAGAGAAGATGAATTGATACTTGCAGAAGAAACAGCTAAGATTGAGACAACTGATTGTTATTTTGCAAATTAACTGTTTGCTGTATGGTTATCAGAATTTAGTGAGATAGTTTGTAATTTGCGCTTAATTGCATTCGATTGTCTCCACTAGTTTTCTTGTTTACTACAATATATCTAAATTATCCACAGTAACAACAAATTTCAAATCAATCTCTTGTTTATAATTAGTGATAACCAAAATAACTTAAATCGAGAATATTTCATTGAATGAAACTAATCATGAACTTTGTTTGTTAAGTATAATCGCTGATTTAATTGATTGTTAATATGAGATTGTGTCACAGAACAAAGTAAACTAATTCACTTAGTTTATTTTAAACCATTTAGTATAGTGTATGTTAAAAATGTTTAACTTTGAGATAAATTAAGGTAGAGGAATAATTCATGCCAATCATACCAAGGAATCTGTAATGATCCTGTTATATCCCGAAGAGATTTATGAATGCTAACTTTGAGAACTATTTATGGATCAATGTGATATGTATATTTCCTATTGTATAATTGTTAAGTAACTTAACTATTCATATTCGTGTCCCTCATATTATAAGCTTTACTTTGACCTTTAGACTATTATTATACGATTTACCATTCTTGAGTTATCCCTAGTCCATTAATTAATGTTCCCCCTATTCACAGTCACATTTGGCTAAATCTTCTACAAATGTTATTTTCTATTTTATGGTACGATGTGGTCATTTTGTTTGGTATATAAACCCAGTATGTTTGAGAATAATGATTCATATTCCTTAGGCTGTTATTGATGTTCTGAACTTAACTGGCTGGGCTAGGCAGAAATCAGGACTGAAAAGTACTCAAGACTGCTCATACGGCTTTTGTGCATCATTATTGATCCGATCGATAAAACACTACTCTCCAATCAGCGGTCTTATAATGTCATATATATCAACTGGGCAAGAACGCACATACTCAATCGATATAACAGATCCCTAAAATATGTGACTAATGATTGAATCGGTTGAATTCCGGAGTTAGTATCATAACTAGACTAAAATGTGTAGAATAAACAAGCTCTATTTTTGTATTTTGTGAACTAAAACTCCTATTATTAAATTGTGAGTCTCATTTTTATACTTTCAAGGGTTATATTAACTTCTATGTTAATTGGAAGTGTAATAGTTCAATCGGAAGTAACTTCTGATTGAAATAGGCAAGATATAAAATAGATTTTGTTTAACTGTTAAATAAACACATGCAAGTATGAAATGTATAAATTCCGAATTATGTAACTAATCGTAGAGGGTCTATGTATCAAAATGTCTGACCAATATACATATTATTCCTAATGATTATTCGGTTTAACAAGCAACATAATCATAAATAAACTCTTCAATAACTCAAGACACGACATTTTCCTACTGACAAAAAATGTAACAGCTATAAATCCTACAGTTAACAATGAAATATGAACTTAATTTGTATCCATGTGTAATGTGAGATTTTTTTGAGTGTAAAACATTATTCCCTTACTTTTTTGTTGTTTGCATATTTTTTCTACCTATTTTAGATGCTCCTGTATTTTTAGAAGTCCCTATTCCATTGTTGACTGTCAGGTTACACTCACGTTTTGAATTGCCTTGTTACATTGATGCGTTACCACTTCCAACAATAATTTGGACTAGAGATTCAAAACGAATTGTTGAATCACATCGTACAAAAATTGGTAAAGCTGAAAAACAATCAATCAATAGAACACCTAGTATATCAAACGTTGAATTTAGTAGAGATGCAACGTTATCAGTGGAAAAATGTATTTATCAAGATTCAGGCTTGTATACTTTAACAGCTGAAAATATAGCTGGTCGAATAATGACTAGTTGTTTGGTTCATGTTGAAGGTATTCAGAGAATATGGGCGGTATTTTATTTTTAAATTTATACTTAAACAGAGCAAGAACAACGAGGTTGGTAGTAATGTATTCATAAAACCTAGCAGAGGCCTTTCATACAGTTGTTCTTATATACTTGTTACCGCAGGTACATGTAAATTCATTTATCCGTACGAGGTGACGTCAGAGGGGTAGATAATTATCAATGCTTATCAATGTTTATTCATAGAATTGGTATCCTAATACTCTCATGAATATGATTTCGGTTACGTTTTGAACATTTCTCTCAACGTTACGAAATAAAGAATTTTAGTCATAATTATAATTCTAGGTTGCATGTATCTGGTGAAAAGCTTAATTGTTAATGCTCTGTTTACATTTATATTCATATTGATAATGTTAATTATTGATAGGATGTAATTTTCTGCCAAATAGGGATAGTTATGGACACGTTTATTGATTAGATAGTGTAACGAATTTGTCATCACCTATCATATACATGGGTACATATTTTGATATTTCTTTAAACATTTTAACTGGGTTGTCAATTCCTAAACTGTTTAATACTACTAATTTTCATTAAAAACACACTAAACAATGAATAGTCAAAAGGAACGATATGTTATCTTTTACCCAGTAGTTGAAAACTCCTCACTACTTTTCACCGACGATTAGCTATTAAATGCTTCTTTAACCTTACCAACTTTTTCAGTTAGATGTCAGTTCATAGTAAAAAACCAGTTCGAAATTGTTATTTTGCTTATCGGTTAACTGTAACGTGTATGTACTATTTCGAAAACATAAACTAACCAAAGTAATCTATTCTATACCATAAATAAGGGAAAATAGCGTAAATTTTATTGCTATTTATTATAAAAGCACAAAGTCATAAGTTAGATTAACATGACTAGCTACTTATATTATCTCCATGATTTTAACAAAATCAGCAAATTATTTTTATTTCTTGCAAAGGTTTCCATGTCCCTGTTGTTGGCATTTAGAACTATATTTAATCAGTTTCTGTTTACATATGATCTTTTTAAGAGGATGATATTCCGTAGAACTTCATGGCATTTTGTCTTGTAATTGATGTCAAAAATCTCAGGAAACGAATTTCATGATACCACTTGCTTCCCTAGTAAATAATGAATTTAAAATTACAGGCAGTTTTAATTTTTGATTTCTTATTCAGAAAGTGATTGCCTAAAACCTCAATTTTGAAACAAAATCTGTTGCATAATTTTTAGAAATAATCGTTGACTACTTACTTGTCATGTATTGATTATTGTATCACTTCATTTTATTTATGATTTAGAAAATCCAACCCCAACTAATATAACTTTGAGATGGACAAATATTGAAAATCATTATTTTGTACTAAGACGACTTCAAAGGTAAATGATGAGTATTACTTCTTGATCAATTATTCCTATCATGTTTTTAGCTTGATTTAATTATTTTCCAAATATATCAGACAGTTGTTATAAAAAAAGTTAGGGAGAAAATCCGCTCAGGATGTACGCATACCAATACAGAATAACTAGGTTTCTTAAGTTCGATGACTAAAGGATTCAAACTCAGATAATAATACATAACTACTGAACACATTAGCTATTATCTTAAACAAGTACCCTGGTAGATGATCCACCCCCTGGTTCAAGTCCCAATTTGAATATAAACATGGAGACGTTGAAGAATCCGAAACAAGACAAAATAGACATTTTTTGATCTTACAACTAGCTAAAATCCATTCGTTGCCTGTACACTCAATCCAATCACAAATGTTAGCAGTAGTTAAAACATTTTTAAAAACAACTAAGATAAAATAAGCAAATAGAAGAATTCCCATTGTTAATATTCAAAACGTAATTTGATCAGCCTCTAATGACATACTTGTTTTTTAGATAGTATTGTCCAAGTCCTAAATAGTAGGAATCAGTAGAAACTATGACCCGCTTTGATCTTAAACAAGATTCGTCGGTAGCACTTGCCCTAATCTTATGATTGACGTATACACTGAGACTTTATTAGAGTATCTATCATTCCGAAGTTTAATACAATACATAGTTTCTTTACTTAAGCGTTTACGACTATGTAACCGATTTTTTCATTGTGAGTGGCAGAATTTTGTTTAGGTAACAACGGAAGTTAAGCTACCTAAAATCAAACGTTTCTTCAATAGAGCTGTATTGGCAAAAATAAATAATTTAAAATTATTCATCTATATCATCACCATCATCTAAAAGCGACAGAATGTAGCTGAACAGGATGTAAGATTCAGTAGACACCCAACTGCGATATTACCAGGCTGAATTCCGTAAGAATCAGCCGTGCACAGACCAAATCGCGACACTACGAATCATCGTGGAACAATCGACAGAATGGAACTCGTCACTCTACATAAACTTCATTGACTTTGAGAAAGCACTTGATGGTCTGGATAGGAGGACCCTATAAAGCCCTCTTCAACACTATGATATACCCGAGATCGCCAACATCATATAGAATTCATACAACGGACTACAGTGCAAGGTGGTTCATGGAAGACAGCTGACAGACGTATTCCCATTAAGGACCAAAGTCAGATATGGCTGTCTATTCTCTCTCTTTCTCTTTCTTCTGGTGGTTGACTGGATTGTGATGACCTCAACACCTGAGGGAAAGCACGGAATACAATGGACAGCTTGACTTCAACCGGGCGATTCGAACTTCCTAGATGACTTTACTCTTCTATCCCATACACACAAACAAATGCAAATGACTACAGCTAGTGTAGCAGCAGCCTCTGCGTCAGTAGGCCTCAAAATACACGAAGAAAAAAGTAAGATCATAAAATGCAATAGAGAGAGCACCAACCCGATCACACTTGATAGAGAAACTCTAGGAGATGTGGAATCTTTCACGTACCTGGGAAGCATCATCGATGAACGTTAAGGATCTGATGCATTCCCACAGCTGAAGAAGATATTGAACTCAAAATAACTCAACCAATATCAAAGTCAGAATCTTCAATATGAACTTCAAGACAGTTCCACTGTACGGAGATAAAACTTCGAGAACTACCACAACTATCATCAAAATAGTACAAGTATTATAAACAGTTGTCTGCGCACGATACTCAATGTCCGCTGGCTGGATGCCGTCAGAAACGGCTTACTGTGTGAGAGGACAAACTAGCTTCCAGCTGAAGAGGAAACTAAGGAAAGATGTTGCAGGCGGGTAGGTAATACAATTTTGTAATCACCAAATTACACCATGAGGCAAGCCCTAACTTGGAATAATGAAAGGAAAAATCAGAAGAGACAAACGAAAATACATATTGTGTTGAGGGTTGGGAGCAGACAGAAAAATTATGAATCGCAACTGGAAAAGATTGCCCGGGAAAGATTTGGGTGGAGAATGCTGCTTAGCGGTCTATACTCCTCCATGAGGGGTTATTATTATTATTACTATTGTTATTATTGGATTTATTCAATATTATATTTTGGTACAATGTAGAATTCTCAGTTCGAGGTATTTCAACAAGTTTTTTCACCAACAAACAAAAAGGAAATGAAAAAGGTGAAAAACAAACCGAGCCTGTACAACTTATCAAATTTGAGACATTGTTAAGAATACAGGTTATTGACTAGGTTGATTCCAACAACCTTTTCGTCACAGAGTGTATTTGCTAGATAAAGTATTACAGAACTTTTGTAGATATGCTTGCGTGTATGGATTTTAATGTATTTACGTCTCGTTCTATCAGAAGATATACAAGGTGAAAGAGATGAATGAAGTAAATGGTTAATATATGATATCACCTGCCAGGAGTTTGCATGACTTAAAATGTCTATCCGCAGCCGTATTAATGATAACTTCGAAAGATTCACCACACACTTTGCTAACTGCCTTCAGAAATATCCACAGTAAAGCAAAGTTGTTCTCAAAAGCCCGGGAAAGAATAATGGAGAACAGTAAGGAATAATGGGGAATATACAGAAATTGAAAAATTGTAAGAGTAAATGTCGAGTAATCCCAAAAGCATGCAGCCTCTTTATGTAGTATGTCAAACGGTAAACTTTTATCGATAACAGTAAAACATGAAAAGACCAAGAGAGATAAGGGGAAAAAAGTAACACCAAGATAATTAACCATCAACACTGTGTGGCACAAGCATTATTGGATCCCAAAATAGTGTATAGTTGCTCTCCATATCTCAAGCTAAAGTTAACAGGCATAAATAAGTATCATCTAGAATCAGTCGAATAATCAATAAAGAAAACTAGTACAGATCATTTGTTGTTCATTTTTTTCCAAATTTAAAGTGCATTCCAAGTTTCAAGGATCGTATATTGATAAATATTTCCAAAGTAGAAAAAATCACCGATTCTTAGACCTTCACTCTATAAAGATCTAGTTGACACTTTTCTTTGATATTATCTTTTATAAAAATAGATCATTTTTACTTCAAAATTTTCTAGCATAAATTTGTATAATTTACAGAAGTATAAGTGTATAAATTATTCCATGTCGCCTCACCTTTTATCCTGGACCAGATATGCATTATCATTAATAACTAGTAACCAAGCACGCATTCATATATTTGCCTATGAACTATATATTAAGTATAAGAGTTAGTGATAATAATCTGCTGTTCAAACCAAAGTATGTAGTGTATGATTTAAATTTGTAACATAGTATCAAATTGTAAGCAAAGATGAATAGTGGCTAGCAGTGGAAACCAGGATGCGCGTTTCGTCCTATTTGGGACTCGTCAGCTGGATTTACCTGCATCTCAAAGTTGATGTTCACTCTGGGATCCGAACGCAGTAACTTTCGCTTCAAACGCCATCACGTTATCCACTCAGCTATCAAGTCTATCCTTGCTTACAATGCTTGTAAATTAAGACTATATCGAGACAATACGCACAGTGTATACATATACCAATTAGAGACTGACCAGTTGCAGTCCTAAAACATCAGTGGGAAGACTCAAACAAACAATACTTAATATGAATCTAGTATCAAGTTATAGAAGGGGTTTTGTGGAGATTTAGTATTTATTATAGTTGAAAGCGTGAGTCAATTGAAGCTAGACCACCATGGAAAACCTGGAAACACTGGACGGCCGTTTCGTCCTATTATGGGACTCCTCAACAGTGCGCATCCACTAACCCACTCTCGCGAGCGAGATTCGAACCCAGGACATACCAGTCTCGAGCCGAAGCCCTTAACCGATAAACCACTGAGCTGGCATCCAACGGTGTTAATGTCTAACTTAAACTGATCCACGAAGTTGAGTTAGACATTAACACCGTTGGATGCCAGCTCAGTGGTTTATCGGTTAAGGGCTTCGGCTCGAGACTGGTAGGTCCTGGGTTCGAATCTCGCTCGCGAGAGTGGGTTAGTGAATGCGCACTGCTGAGGAGTCCCATAATAGGACGAAACGGCCGTCCAGTGTTTCCAGGTTTTCCATGGTGGTCTAGCTTCAATTGACTCACGCTTTCAACTAGTATCAAATTGTTTATGTATATTTTTTTCTTATCTCTTTTTTAGTGATTCATTTTCAGAAATTCGTTTACTGATTGATAAAAAGACGAATTGTGAATATATTGGAAAATTCTTTAATTTAAATAATCTGACAAGTCGGATAAATGGTGCTCGTGAAATGGAATGTTTAACACGTTTATGTCATAAAAATATTTTACAATTAATTGATGCATTTATTAGTGATAATATTTTTATTTTAGTTTATGAAAAGTAAGTTATTATAATGATTATTCATAAATTTCATTATAATTATATATTATTCAAGTAATAGTTGTTCACTAAGAAAGGTAATTCAGAATAGTTGAAGTATGCTACTAATGTCGATAGATATAACTAGTATGTATCATCAAGTGAAAGTGAAATGCCTGGAATCAACAGATTAAGAAAATCAGAAAAGGAGACTGGTGGGTCCTGGGTTCGAATCTGGCGGGGCGGGATCGTTGATGCGCATTGCTGAGGAGTTCCTTACTACTACGAAACGGCCGTCCAGTGCCTCCAGGTTGTCAGTGGCTGTCTAAATTAGATAGGCTCCTAATTTCAATAAAATCGATTGATTAGCCAGGAATTAATGAAACGAGCTGAAAGCGAGTTGTCGCTGCTCTAACAATCTTTTCTACAACCATTGGATGCTGTATACGTTGAAGGGTCTTGGAGGAAGTTCGGATTATTTCTTACAACAAAAGGATAACTTGAGAGTACAATACTTAGAGATCGTCCAAACTTTCACCATTTTCACAACTGCGATATTTAAGAGACTTAATGATATTAAGTTTATTTTTTACACCGTCCGCTTGGCCTATGTCGATGTGACTAATTTAATGACTACGGAACGCGAAGGCAATGATAACTAAAAAATGATATGGCTTTAAAATATGAACGTTTTGTATCAACCAGACCATTACTTTTTGCCAGGTCCTCAAGTATTGACAAAGTTCTCTAAAATCCTATTTTATTCTGCTATGATACGACATTTGACTTTGTCGATTGAACTGATGGTCTCTGATAATGAAGGGAATCCCTAATAATTATATCATACTGCTGAAGGTACTTCATTTGAAATAAAAGGGTTATAAAGCAGCATGACGTGAGATTATCCCGAATGGTATATAGAAAAGATTCCACTGCTAACACATCAGTTTAAAGTTTTCATAAAAAGATCAATAGGGTTCACTTTCTTTAACTTCAACCAGTGTAAAATTGAAAGCTTACCCAGTGGTAATAAGGTTTACATGATCTTTTAGCAACGATTTTGGCTTGGTTCAAAGTCATACGAGCATCCCGAAAAAGTCGACAAATAATTAAAACAAGTTTTACATAGGAAAATGTAAGTGAATGATCGACTGTTGATATGATTGGAGACTTAGTTGAGAAAAAAAGTGAAGTAGATGAACGTGTAGTTCATTGTAATTGTAGATTTGTACTAATACTGATATATATTCATCAAGAAAAACGATATAGCCATAGAAAACTTAGTTGATAATCACCAACGTGTTTATAAACCTCTATTAGTTACTAGGTGTCATAATACACTTTAATCCAATTTTCGGAATATACACATAATATTTCTAATAATTAAAATTGAAACCGAATGGTTGGAGATATACACAAAGACCTATGAACATATACTTTGCATAAATGACTACCTATCCATTCATGATGTGTGCAGACAGGGTTTGATGGGAAATATATCTCCAAAACAAATAATTGATTAATTTTACACGATAGACCAGTGTAGGGAATAGATATTAAAATGGCCTTCAAGGGTACTACTTGATAGGTTCCTCCTATTTACTAAACAGTACTAAGTTTTTACACTGGTCAAATTTAAATCTTTGACTTGAAGTTATTTTCTTTAACTGAAAGTTTCCTACATACTGGTCGACCTGAAAAATTATAACTTCATTCGGCATAACAACAACAACAAAATCTGTAAGAAATTTCATTTTAGAAATTACAATTTACAATATCAACTTTCTAATAATTATTCAATAACTTTATAAATTAATCATAATAATTTTAATCCTATTTCAAGATTGTCCGGTTCAAATCTACTTGATTCAGTTCTCGCATGTGAAAATTGGTCAGAAATGGGAACAGCAGCTGTTGTTCGTTCAATACTGGAGGCATTAAAGCATATTCATAATCAAGGAGTAGTTCATTATGATATTCAAGTAATATTTGTTTGTTCAATTAAAACTGTGATTATGTACACATATCGATTGCGAATTTTGTAGAACCACTATATGTTCACTTTACAGCACTATAATTTCTTTTTTCTGAATGCTCCGAGTTTTGGAGGCCAGCAGTAGAAATAATTCAAGTATTTCAAAGAGATATCTTTTCCATAGAGAATAATCTGGTGATTAACAATCTAATTTGTTATTGATAACTCATGTTTCTTCTGTACGATCCTTCTCCTTTCTTTTCCGAATAGCTTTTATCAGTCTCAACACAATAATCTTCTAATCTACCGAATGGAAGTTAACATAGTGAGCAACTGATGTACATGATACTTTTTTAGTTGCTTTCTCAGAAAGATTATGAAAACAAGTGAAATAATCAGGCTAAGACAATAGCCTAATTCATTACAAATCGAAGAATCTTCGAACGACACGTCTTTCATACTGTTTATCGGTTCTTATGATTCACATGGCTAACTCAATCTAGTATTCTTGTGAAGCTAAAAATTCAAACGATATTTTAATTGATGTATTAAATGGAAAAAGTGATGAAAAATGAGTGAGAATAGCCACCCATTTTGTTTCCATATGTTGTAAGGGTAGTACTGTAGCGAAGGCAAAACAAATAATGCATTTCTACTGCTCTATTAGAAGTGTGGCCTAATTAACCAATACAAACGTCAATGTACACTAACAAATCAAACTCGAAGTATTCCAATATATTTAAAATCAAGAGGGTAGAAGAAAGCATTATAATAATAAAATTTCTGTCCGTCCAATCAAAAGCCGAGTTCTCTTATTCCACAAAACATCCTGTAACAAATTAGGACATAGATCCACTAAGGAAAATAATTGAAATATTCAAAGATTTTTGTAATCAACCAAGTATTAAAGTTTACTCACTTTATTTTCCAGTTATTATTCATACATATATAATCAATTAAAATTCACTGGAATACATTAAACAGTATACCATTTTTATTTCTATCCCAAGTCACAGATGATCTAATACTCAGATTAACATTGTAACTTATGTGTCTCAATTTTGTCGGACACCATGAGTGTTTATAAGCAACAATTTTTCGAGCTTATTGACTGTATTATAGTAATTAGAACCTGAAGCATGCACGTTGTAGTTATTTTTTCCTTCTAAGCTTCCAACTTCAATCTGTATCATCTTTAATTTAGCTTAACAGTATTGTATTAGTCCTATTAGTTTAACATATAAATGACCAAATTATCAAAGTTACATAAATTTGATCAGTCAAATGAGAAGACTACAAAAGTATCAAGTACGAAGTAAAGTTTTTAACCCCCCCCCCCAAAAAAAGAGATATTTATTGGTAAATTATAATATCTTTTGAACAACATACAACTAAAGTTCAAATTATCATAAGTGAAAAAATGATTTAAAATTTCTTCTTTTTAGCCTGACAATCTACTTTTTGTAAAGAAAACAATCGATAACTATGATTCTGAAAACTCATCCAACAATCCCGATTTACTACGAGCTCTGGCTTCTCTAGTAACCGATGTATTGAGTCAAACAGATCGTCATAAAATGAATGTTTTCAGTAATTTACTTAAAGTTACGGGATTTTCCACAGCACAAACGTATATTACTAATTCCCAACATTGTGTAACTTGTATGCCTCCGTTATGGTACAGGCCGGAATATGTTTCTCCAGAAATTTTATCACTAATGAAACGAACTGATGGAACATTTTCTGAAACTATTCACACCTATTCTGAAAATCTAGGTCCACCTTCAGATATATGGAGTCTCGGAGTGTTAACGTATATCCTGTGAGTTCTATAAACAAAATATTCTAATTTAACGTTAAATAATTCAATGTGTAAATTTTAAACAATTAAAAAATGATTAACTTACGGACTATTTAGAAAAAAACATGTACTGCACACCATGGAATAAATCTGTTTGTTATAGTTTGTCATTAAATGATACGCAGCTTTCAAGCTAATGATCTGACCTGAAAGATTCAGGTTCCACTGAGAATATATAGTTCAAACTCTAGATAGTATCCTATACTAGTTAAGTAAACAAGTTTGAAGTGAGAAGTAAACAATGCCATCATTATTTAATATCATATAATGACTATGTTTTAGAGATATGGGCGATTCAACTAGAATCTCACAGCTTAATGATAACATACTTGTAAATTAGGAAGAAGGGGAACCCATGTTACGCAAAGCAATCTTAAACTCAGATAAAAATATTACGCAAAACATGGAGATCATCACTGACTTCACAAATCATTGTGATTTACAAGTCTGTTGAATTTAATATTTATTTTAAAATCTTTAAGAGGAATATTTTTGATTGACAATCTTCCTAGCAATAATAGTGTTAACAGTTTAACAAAAACGTGAATTATTCTCTATACTGTCAATTACACTATTTTTTTAAATATCACTATACTATCAACATTACCAATGCAGATTCATCCTACTACTTTTAGTTAATTAAATCACAAAGTGTTAACCAGTAACGTAAATGTAAACAAAGAGTAGCTTATAAGCAAAGTTGGATAGTGGCTAGCAGTAGAATCCAGGACGCGCGTTTCGTCCTATTTGTGACTCGTCAGCTGGATTTACTGGGTTTGAGTATCAGAGCGAACATCAACTCTGAGATGCATGTACATCCAGCTGACGAGTCCCAAATAGGACGAAACGCGCGTTCTGGATTCTACTGCTAGCCACTATCCATCTTTGCTTACAATGCCTGTGAATGAAGGCTATATCGCGGCAATATGCACAGTATACACATATGCCAATTACAGACTGACTAGTTGCAGTCCTAACACATCGATGGAAAGATTCAAACAAACAATAGTAAATGAATTTAAAGAGTAGTTTATCCACAAAATACAAATTTACTAAATCTGATTTGAGTTAAATATTTTCACGTCAGAGCTAAAAATACCAGTAGGCTGCCCAAACCAAAATACATGAAGCAGCATTCGAATAGGATATATTAAATACTAAACAATTGAACTAGTAGTTCTGAACACAAAATCAGCTAGTGCATTGTTGAAAACATTCACTACTAATTATGTCAACTACTTATAAGTAGTGTCATATTTAATCGAAAAGACTAATGACACAGGTCAATTTAACTCAGTTTTTAATGATTTACTTTTTCTTGTTCAATAGCAAATGAACTAGCCACTAAAATGTCGCTTGAATACTTTGACAGTTATTAAAATCATTTATAAAAGACGGATGAAACACACTGGACAAAGACTTATTGTTAAAAAAAATGTTTAAAAAACTAAATGTTTTCTAAACTAAATCAGTTCGTGATCGTAACCATATGTTTAAGGCAGTAAGTTTTAAATTCATTATTCTACTCAATAGCAATCAAAAATGTCTATATCTAATGAATATAAAATAAATTAAAACAACTTAAGGACACTTGGTTTAAATTGTACTATCAGGAACTACTCTTAATATGTTTTCATACAATGTTCATTGATTAATCCCCATTATTTTTACCTGTAGACTTGTTGGTTGGCCACCTTTTATTGATTATGATACAGGTAATGTTCTAAGTGACAATATATTACAAGCTGTTATTCCATTCGATGTACCAGAATTGGAAAATATTTCAAATGAAGGCAAAGATTTTATTTCACAACTTTTGCAAGCTGACCCTAGGTAAGTGTTAGTATCGTGTAATTATTTGACATGGAAGTGGAAAATAAGAATTCATTTTCAAAAATCTATTTTAAAGTTGAAATTATGGGTCACTTGAAGCTAGATCACTATGGAAAACTTGGAGTTCTAGTGGGAAGCAGTAACCAGTGGAGTTCAACCAGGTTTGTTGTGAGATATTAACTCACTGAAGACAATGGTGGACGGTTGCTCCATTTCGTGGATTGGTTGAAATTAGACATTAAAACCGTTGAGTGCTGGCTCAGTGGTCTAGAGGCTAAGTGCTCGCGCGCGAGACTGATAGGTCTTGGGTTCGAATTTCGTCAGGCGGGATCGTGGATGCGCACTGCTGAGGAGTCCCACAATAGGACGGAACAGCTGTTCAATGTCTCCAAGTTTTTCACGGTGGTCTTACTTCAATTGACTTATGACTTCAACTATGAAGTTACTAAAATCTCCACAAAAAACCCCTTCTGATAAAAATTTATTTCTTTGAAATCTTTAGTGTGAGCGAAGTAATGTGTTTTAAAACAAACATCAGTGTATATTATTGAACTAATGACACAGCGCAACTTTTAGCTTATCATTTGGAATCATAGCAATAACTGTATACAGTTACTGCGCGCATTAATAAAGTACTATTGCTACTTCTGTATTCCCTAGACTGAACGAAATCTGGGAGGTCCTTCCCGTACTGTTTGAGAGTAATCATTTAGACGACCTGTTTTACTCACTAGCTCAGCAAATAACGCGTTCGGATTTGAAGCGAAGACTATTGTGTTCGAGTCACTGAGTGAAGTTTAACACGGATGCAAGTAAATCTGGCTGACCAGTCCCAGGAAACATACGTCCTGGTTTCTACTGCTAGTTACAATTTATCTCTAGTTAAAATACTTGTAACTTGATATCGATACTGAGGTAATGCGCTTAGCACGCACATATGTCTAAAAATACTTATCGAAATTAAATTCTTAACATCAACGGGAAGACCCAAACGTTTACAAATAAATAATAATTCTGACTTAAAAAAACATTCAGACGTGGATTCGATCAACAAGTGAGAAATGAAATCTTGTGTATGTATTTTAATTAATTGTTTCAGTTTATACGGAAGGCAAAACCTCTAATTACTGTTCATAGGTATTTGTTCTCCATAATCATCTATCTCAGAAAAACACATGTTAATAGGCTGTATTTACTACTATGTGTAGTAACAGTAGTAATAATATCGAATATACTACACTAGCTAATAGGTTCCAAGATCTAAGCAGTATTTACTCTTTTCACAACTAAAGATAGAGAACTCAATGCACACATATAAATGTATTGTATTGAACTTAGAACTATCCAGTAAAATATGAGCAAAATATTTAATATTGTGTGCAAACACTACGGACAAAAACACTTCAGTTTTGTTTTATGAAGCGTAACAAAACAATGATTAAATAGAAATCGCTTTATTACAATGTCAATGCATTATTATTATTATTATTATTATTATTATTATTATTATTATTATTTGAACACATAAATATTGGTACAAAGTGGCACCGATTACATATGCGCCACACAAATCTTATTTGATTTGTGTGGGGGCTGTGATACTGCCCAGATGCCTACACCGAAGCAGGTGGTTTTCTTAGGGGACCACACCCGGAGCCTTTGACCTGAAGGTCTGATCCACAATGCGGTGGAGCATCGTGAGGAGATGCAGTCCCATTGTATCCGGTGACCAACGACTGATTCATACGTCATTTGTTCCCTCAGGATACTGGAACCCATGTGCACCATTGGTTTGGAATCAAGGTTTTCCAACTCCCCTAGGTGGATACTCCACATCCACCAACCCGGTTAAAGCGCCGGACATTCGCTTTTCGTTCTCTCAACTTCGTAAACAACACCCCCGCCCCGAGAAGGCAGTGAGTATGACTTCCCTGGCAGAGGCTATATATGCGTAGCAATGCATTGTCCTTATTTCAATGCATTATTAATATATAGAAGCTCGTTAATTTTAAACTTCAATATATAAATATTTGGATTAATAATATTTTGAAATCTTTCAGAAAAAGACCTTCAGCTAAAGAATGTTTATCTCATCCATGGATTCAAATATTTTCACATTCTGAAAATAAATCAGAATATATACTAAAAAAATTAAAGAAATATAAAGAGTTCTATGATTCAGTAGTAAGTAAATCAATTGTTTTTGAATAGTTATTATCTTGAAGAGAGCAAGAATAAAGAATAGGATAGAATAAAATGAATTCATTTTATTAACCTTCTAAATACTTAACTCTCTTGATATTCTATACACAGTACTATCAACAAGTGATTTAATGACTTGACTGATTATACAGTGAAAGGGGTTAATTTCGAGAAGATTCATACATATAGACTACTCAATTGTTCACTCTTGCTAACTACAATTCATAGAATTTTTATAGACATCTATTTCTGTATTCATTTATAAATATGTATTATTAGTTTCCACCTGATATTAGTTAAAACAGTTGGAAACCGAATAGTATACAGCTTATATTTCACTTGTCAAAAATATATAGGTATACTTCATTTGATTGTTTATTAAGTCAAAAAGTGATCATATTATCTATCGGTATTAGATCTAATTGATATATTAGTCATCTGAAACAAATTAATTGTCTGAAAGGTTGAATGATTTTACATTGAGTTCTATGAATCGTTGTTCAAACGTATGGCTTTATAGATTTCGCTGATAAGCCGACCATTGTCACATTTCAATTCACAACGTTCAGAAATATTTGACTTCAACCACTTATAGATTAGAAAATAGGCTGCAGATTAATAATTTAGCTGATTTCTAAAGTGTATAACACAATCAAATATTTATTCTGGTACTGATAACTGATGTGAGCGGATGCTTCCGATGATATATTATACTTAATGTTATTTAGTAAATTCCTTTTTTTCCTGAATAAAAATCTTAATCTAGATATTTTAATTCCAATTGATGTAACTTTGAAATGTCAGCATGCAAAAAAACCATTCTACCCAAGGAATTTATATTAACCACAATCTTCTTAAATGAAGTCCAAATAATTTAGATAATGGATAAATAAAACTCGTAGTTTATAGTTTTCTATGAAATAAGATATTTCAAAACCAGTATATTTTGTAAGTGTACTCAATTATATAATAACGTATTAGATGGTGGTTGGAGGTGGTCAACAGGAAACCCTGGACCCGAGTTTCGTGCTACTTGGCACTGGTCAGCAAAGTGTACCTGTAATCTTGAGAGAACTGGTGCTCCCTGACGGACTTGAGACGCATGACATTGATCACCACCCAGTGGTCAATCAATTGTGATTACATATCAGTCCTACAGGAGGCCGGTCACGGCCCGAATAGCTCAGTGGTAACGTCTCTGACTGTGAAGCTGAGTGACACGAGATCGAATCCGTCAGGGAGCACCAGTTCCCTCAAGATTACAGGTACACCTTTCTGATGAGTGCCAAGTAGCACGAAACCCGGATCCAGGGTTTCCTGTTGACCACCTCCGACCACCATCTAATCTCAACATAGTGCACGTAGTGTCGAGCCACCTAGACTAGTGGCCACATTGCAACTTGATCGATAGCATTCAATCAGCACTAAAGACGTACTTGAAACGCATGACATTGATCACCACCCAGTGATCAATCAATTGTGATATTAACGTATCAAACAGATGTACTGGAAAGTCTCTGTAGTGTATTTATAAATAACATCCTGTGACCCTCATTCTACTTTAAACATATTATCTACAGAGATCAAGGTGGATAAGTTTATTTTCACAAATTTCCTATAATTTTGTTGTATATATTAATTATTTTTTTTTAATTTTTCAGCATCCAGTTTACATTATTAGTGATGAGAAAAATTATAATTGTGATTTGAAAAATCGTTTAACTTCTATGGTAAGGCAACCAACTCCAAGTGAAGATACAGAAAGTGTACTTTTTTCAATATCATCATCAATTCTTGGTTTACGAGAAAGTTCCGAGCCATACAGGTAAAAGAAATATTTTTAAAAAAATTTTCATTACTTACTAACAAACAACTTTTGAAAATTATGTCATTTATTCTCAATGTCATTTTATTGATTTATTAGGATTATTCTTTGGATTTACAATATGTTCATGATGTCACAAAGGAATTTAATTAGATTTACATTTTCTCAGGTGATACAACTGGTAGATACAATAATAGACTGGGCACAATAGATTACGATTTTAAATAGTACAGTAAATTATTATTATACCACTAGACTAGATCATTGTGATACACTGATATACAATCCCGATCAATCATTAAGAACCAGATAATGTAAACCGAAATAACCTTTACGCAGTGTAAAATCTCAAATACAGTATAGTGAAATCAACAGTAGCAAGGAGTTTACAGTTGTATTTTGCATCTTTTACGTCAGGGATAGATAAGTCTCTATCTTCACTCACCAACCAATCTTATTTCACTAACTCATGTCATTAGTTTACCATCTACTCAATGATTTTTAAATAATAATAGACCTTTATTATTTCAAAATTTGTGTGTATAGGCGGATACCTTTGTATTTCTATTAACAGTGGTTTCAAGTCTCCAGAATGGGCACTGTTGAACATTGCCTGTTTTCAGCCAACCAATCAGACAATCAAGAAATCAATGTGTGTGACTCACAGTCATTTGATATAATTATGATATCAGTAAATGACGACTATAAATACTGATAAAACTAATTATAAGTGGGTGATAGTTATCATAGATTGATCTTATTAGGTGTAACATTAAAAACTCAGGATAAAACAACGATACAATCCTCTCCAGTTTCTAATGATATCCCGACCAATGTCAGTCTGTGATGACCGTCATCTGCAAGATAAGTAATTCTACTCAAAACTCTTTTATAGTTTACATAAAATCAACTTTAATTTGGCTCGAATTATCAGCCGCAGATGAACCATTAAGCGAACACTTATTTTGGATATCATTTTGAATGATCAGTTCTCAAATTTCATTCTATTTAGATATACACATACACATTTTAGTTTGAAATGCACTAAAACGATCACTAAAATTTCATTGGCTAGACACTACTACAATTGCTTCTTCAGTCCAAGCATAGTATCAAGTACAATAACTAATCAGACTTAAAAGTTTTTATTCACGTATTTCGTCCCATCTTGGAGTTGGTAAAACAATCGATATTTGAAACCATGGACTAAGAGTACGTATACATATAGGGACTTTATACGTCAGACGAGAATGACGGATTATTCAGATCGTACCATCTAATCTGAGATTCTAACTTTTGAAAAAGAGATGAATAAATGAAGAGATTTCTTGTAGTCATCCATTCACTGAAAAAAAAAATATTCCTTCTACAAGAAGCGCCAACAAATTTCATTAGTATATTTTATATTCTAAATACTTCACTGAGTATTCCCAATTACAAGCGGGGTGAGAAATATGAATCCAATAATGACAACCGTTGAATTTATTATATACCACTTCTTTTAAAAATATTTTCTTTGACTAAATAATTTCAACTTTTTTTTCTGAAAGTGAATCTCAATCACAATTGCTTGATCGATATGAAACACGTAATTTTATTGATGAAAAATTTATATTTCCACCAAACACTAATATTCCTACCGCAGCCGATGCATCAGAAATAATTGAGGAGACATTTAATTTACAAAGACAAAATACTCTAACAGAAGCTACTTTGTTAGAGGAATCAACTTATACATTATTAAAAGAACAAGAAAAATCATCAGTGAATCATGGTCAAGAAAATCAGACTACTTCAGTAAAACGTAATGAAATTGGAAATAAATTTAGTGGTAGGTCGTCTTTGGTAATTTAAACTTATCACTCTACATGAGTTTACTCATGTTTTCTCATGTTTTTCAATGGCATATTTTAAGAGATTATTACTTTTTTTCAGTGAAGTAACCAATCGAAATTGACAGAAATTAAGAGCTTTTAGGATCAATTTAAAGTTTCCTTAATATGAAATAACGGCGGGACTAAACTTTATGGACCAGCCAATCAGAAGCTTTTGCGTGTTTTCAAGGTCATGGCGCTAAGTTAGGTACCTGATGCTTACGTACGATCGGTTTACAGTGGATTTTAGAGAAGACGTGATAATTCAGCGACTACAAGAGAAGGGATTATTACGAAGTTCCTATACTTGTAACTGTGGTATTCAAATGACTTTTTTTCGCTCGATCATGATTATGGTTAAGACCCTAACACTTAACCCTAACTCTAACCCTTAACTCTAAACCCTAAACCATACCAACATATCAACAACAGTGAAGCTATGTGGTCGAGGCTAAAAGAATTTTTGAGACCTTATCATGGATCTAGAGGTCGACTACTATGGAGCCATATGGATGAGTTCCTGTGCCGTATGCACTATTATTTTAGAACTTCTGAACCTATATTTGACCTTGAGAAGTTTTTGAGCCATGTAAAAGAACGGTATCCGCTTTAATTTTTTAGTTTTGTATAATATATTTTTACTGTATACTAACTGTCTTCTGATTGGCTAATATTTCTCAAGATCGTTTGAGATTCGTTAAAGGTCGTCCATAAAATTTAGTCTTGCCTCATTCATTTATATTTAAATTTGATAAAAACTGTATCCGTTTTAATCAATAGTGATTTTGTAAAGTAATGATTTTGTTCAATTTTTCTATTGATTTAGCTCCAGTGTTTGCTAGTCCACTTCGAGATGCATATTTCAGCGTCCATACAAGGGAAGTAAGATTTACTTGTCAACTTGCTAGTGCTCCCTACCTTCCAGATGGTATTAGTGATTATGAAGAAATTATCAGTGAAATGTATGCAATCGGCTGGAACTTTAATGAAATCACTAGTTCTTCGGCTGCTGCCGCATGGTACTTAGATGGGTGTTTACTCTCCGATGGTCCAGGTGTTAGTTTAGGTGTGGAACAAGGAGGATGGTTATGGCTTTGTTTAAGTGATCTTCATCCGGAACAAGATCGCAGTGTTGTTGAATGTGTGATAAGAAATCGTGCTGGAAAATCAAGAACAAAAGCACGACTTTTATTTAGTGGTAAGTTTCAATTGTCGTAATTTTCTTAATTTGTCCTTTAATCTAATTAATCCTATTTTCCATAAGTAATATATTGTGCATCATGAGTTTAGTGTGACAAGTTTTCTCCATACCCATACAAATTAAAATCCTAATCACTTCAAATATCTAATCGTTTCGCTTTTGTAAAAGTTATCCCCAATCTATGCTTTCTAAATTTTTTGTGAGATACATTAAATACGCTAACATCAAACTTATTTTTCTTTATTACAGATATGCCGAAACCGCCTGGTCGACCAGGTCTTATCGATATTCGTCCTACAGAAGCACTGATTAGTTGGCTCTCTTCAACATCGAATTCGAATGAAGATCTGATTTATCGCCTTGATATCAAATATTCAGGTAAAAATATCCTCATATAAAAAAATACTATTTCGACAGTGATAGACAACAGTTGTGCTTATGTATATAAAAATTCAGATAACGTTTATTTCAGGAGTTATTTGATTGAAGACAGTCACCAGAAATCCCTGAAGCTTGATTTCGAGCTGTTTGGTACTCATGAACTAAGTATGTCTAGCATTTTAAAGGAATAGATATTCCTCATGATATTTAAACCTGTACTATCCATTGTCACATACAGAGACATTATCAGTGAAAAATTCATGTCGTAAGTCAACTCCTATAGGACTGCATACAATGTCAAGTCACTAACTGACTAGAAGTCACGTTGTAACTTGATCTATAGAATTCAAGCAGCATTATGGATTGATTAGTTCTCAGTAATTGATTACAGTGTATTTGTACTGTTGATAATGAAAACAGTTTAAAAGAATAAGAGGATAAATATCATGACTCAAGATTCAAGGTTTCCCCTGTTCACTACTGCCAAACACTGTCTTACATATTAAATATTACTTGTACAGTCACAGTATTTAAAAACCAAATTTTAAATATAGCTGAATACATAGTATTTCATATATTCATGTACACATGAGTGAAAATTGAAGTTGCTTGAGTTGTTTATATGCCGTCTTTTTATGAACTTACGCATAATTCAAATAGAAACAGAATAAGGTAAACCATAAATCAAAATACGCATAGATAAAGAGCACTTATATAAGTACATCGATAAGAGATCAAAAATTATTAGGAGAATGAAAATGACTCATTAATTACATCCTGTCTGACTTGATAATATCAGTCGAACAATAAGAATAAATGTACGCGAGATTCCTACGTTGTTACACAGCAATTACAATGATAAAACTACTAAATTTATCATTCTAATGATAACAATAAAGTAGATTAATAAATTTGATATCAATCTAAACTCGACAATCTTCACAACTCTATACTGTAAATTTGTAAAAGCTAGAAGATTTTCATAGCTAAAGTGTTCGAGTCTTCATTATTTCTTTTAAGTAATGATAAAAATAATTGTTACGGTCAAAAGAATTGCGAATATGTTTGTGCAATTGTTGAGGTTGAAGAGAACATATGACCAAGATCAATGAATAAAATTAAATCACCATGGTTATATCACGTGAACTACAAATCTCTTTTGGGGGAGAGAGCTTCTGTAAAATACAATGATCAACACTTCTATTTGTTAAGGATTTGCTTAAGGATCTGCTACATAACCCAATCAATGATGTTTGTCTATAGTACTTTTAGTTAGTCTGGGGACATTAACTGATAATCTTTAGGTACTTGTCCAGAGATCCTCTCAGAACTATTGGTAAGCAAATAAGAAATTTGTGTTTTGAGGTCAAATAAGTATATATCAATTACACAGGATGACATTTTAAGAGCTGTCATCTTGTTAGATCTTTAGAAGATATCCAGACAGCGACTGGCCCCATATAAGACTGAGATGTTTTAAGTGGTTGATTACTAAGTAGTAATCAATGTCATGTTTGTCCAGTCTTTTAGTGCTGAGCAAACTCAAATGAACAAGTCTCACTGTTGCCACTAGTACAAGTGTTCCCAGATTGTATTTACTATGATAAGATGTTAGTCATTTGATGACAGTCACCAGGTATTCCTGGATTTAGGTTTTGTGCTGGCTGGAAATTGTCAGAAAGCCATACCTGGAATATTGAGCGAACCAGCGCATCTTATGGGATTGGAACTCGCGTCATCCACGTTTCTAGCGATCGATTTCTACTTAAATCTCAGAGCTAGAGATTACTATACTAATATTCTACTAGTTAAGCAATAAAATATACTTTCTAATCACGTTCCAGAGAGTTTTCGTAATGCTTCCATACACTAGCATTTTATAAGACTATTCTAGCATGGTTAGAATATGTAAATTACTAATTAATGGTTTCGCTTGTTCTACACTCTCTTTAAACAATATTACCAAACACGTAACCTTTTAATAATTTCTTCTCTGTTATCAGACCGTGATAATGAACCACCTTCATGGCATCGGCTTGGATTCACAGTAGACTGTCGTTATCTTATTAATAATCTTAAACCTGGTGTATATTATCGTGTCCGTGTATCCGCTAGAAATGCATTCGGTTGGGGCAATTACAGCATTGCATCTTCTGGTTTCCGTACACCTATCGGTAAGTTAAGACCTTACTCAATAAAAATGTGTATCGAATCCTTAACGGTAAATTAGACTTACAAATCTGATTAGTATTTATATTGAATTTACTAAATTACATTATTCATCCAGGTTTCATGCCTATCATTTAATAAAACAGTTATGTAGCGATTCTTATTGTGGTATGCTGTCTGGTCTGTCTACAGTGAATAATCCTCGTCCTTTAATAACCAAATTAGGCAGAGAGAAAAAACGAAGACAGTATAACAACCCATATTATTAAGGCACGATAGAGATATTTGCAAACTGTGTACATATTTTTCAAGGGTTAGAACGTAGAATTCGACTGCGCTTTGCAAATATTCAACCCATTTACTATATCTTGAGTATTTACACCAAATAACCACTAGTCGGTAGTTAAATAAATCGCACAGTTATAAGTTCTGGTCAATTTCTTTTCTATCAAGTAGTTGTGTTAAACAAATTATATATTAGTATCTGATAAATAAGTCTTAGATCTGTTAATTTGATAATTGAATTTTTCAGAAATGATCTTTTCTCCGCTAATGATCTCATGTTTTACCATTGTTCTGATAAGTTTCTATGGATCAGTCATCAACTATTCTATCGCCCAATGAACGAAAATGGATCTTCAACTGGCGTCAATCAGAAAATATCTACGCATTAAGCGATCATCCAATAGCTTTACAATATGCAATCGATCAGTCAATCAATGTACCTCCACCGTCAGACAAAATTTTACAGAAACTTAATCGATATAATGGGATAATTCCAAGTTTAGATGTATTAAAATCCATATGTAGACCAATTTGTCTGATCAATAAGTAAGTACTAATGACTTAAAAATGTTTATTGGAGAAACTGTTGTTCAAACATGTGTCATAGTCATTATTTTCATGTGACATTCATTTTAACTGATTTCTATAAACATATAAAATGGTTAGCCTCTTATCAATGGTCTGTTTACAGATTTCTGTTTAAAGGTTTAATGAAATCCCATTACCTTATTAGGAAGTAAGGCAGATGATACTAGACAACTGCCATGCTATATATCTAGTCAGCTTTTTCTGATAATGTTGGCTATTAAACCCCTGGTTAGCGAAAGAATATTGTCGTGCTCTCCATAACACCATCAATGATGTAAGTTACATTTCATACGGTTCATTAATATGAATTTATGATGAGCTCTAAGCTATGACAGAATATCTATTCATTGTTTCCTTGTTTTCAGTGATTCTTCAACTGAAAATTTTGTAATGATATTAACTAATATCAGAAGGGGTTTTTTGTGGATATTATAGTAATTTTATTAGTTGAAATCATGAGTCAATTGAATCTAGAGCACCATGGAAAACCTAAAAGCACTGGACGGTTGTTTCAACCTATCGTAGAACTTATCAACGAGATCGTGAATGCGCACTGCTGAGGAGTTCCGCAATTAACTAAATCTTTACAACTTGTTTAGTTGAACAGATATCCAATATAACTTATTTCATGTGCAAATATCAAAATACATTTCAATGGATATAATTTATTGAAACTAATAAAACTACAAAATCATATATCGTTTGTATGGACGTTTTGTGAATTAAATAATAATAAGTAATACATAGAATTAGTCATTTCATTTATTTGTGTCGTGGTATGAAAGAAAGCTGCAAAGGACTAGCTACTGTTGGTCCTTCACGACTCCCTGGCTGGGGTCCAAGAGATGGTGCAACACAGTGGCTAGAGACGTTATCAGATGTGGCTCATAATATAAGTCAGTGGCGAGCCAGTTGTAACCTTCTTTTACTCTATTCATAAAGTGGTTATAACCTTCTTAACTGAGAGAGTTCTTCTAGCTGTACATTGCAATTCCCCCATCATTACTTTTTTCTTTTTTTCATCCTTTACGTATACGCATTTTCACTCTTTCTCCCCCCATTCTCATTATTTTGTGTAGCGCATATGTATCTGGTGCCCTTTGTACCAATATGTATGTGCTTAAATAAATAAATAAAAGTAATACATATGTGAATTGGTTTTATTCGATAAACATAGGTCAAATTTAATCCATTTAATTTACCTTTCTAATCACTTATTATCTAACCTTTAATATTTTTAGGGGAACATATACAAAACTTATTCTTGGAAAAACTCATCCAATGTTAAATGAAGGAGCGAATTTCAATAATGTTCGACATCAAAACATATCTCTTCCACCTAGATTAATAAGTAAAATCACATATCTTAATTCAGAAGACAATAATCTACTGAAAAAAGCTCGTCGTGAAGCATTAATGCTTACTATTCTTCATGGATCCTGTGGTGGAATATATTCTTCATTCGAAGATTATTATAATGAACAACATAACTCATATCTTTTCACTAATCAACGACAATTATTACCATCTGGTTGGTCAACTGGTTGGTTAGAAGATGATGCAGTTAAACCGACACGAAGTGTAACAGTAATGCAGTGGATTCCTGGTGGACGTCTTATTGATGTTTTGTGCAGTCGAGTAGAATATACTGAATTTTCTGTTATGATGTGGAGTCAACAGATTCTATCAGCGTTAAAATGGTTCTACACATGCTTTTTAGGACAATCACACGGAAATATTTGTCCGGAACATATACTTGTTGCACGACGAGCATCCTCGCTCCCAGATATTGTATTGACTGGGTTCGGTCATGAATCTGATTCAGATGAAACCAAAAACTATTTTTCAGGTAATTTTTAAGGCATTTTGATTTACTCAGTTTGTTGCTTACAATTGCATAATCATTATATTCAGTGCTAAAGCTACAGTAATCAATCATCTTTATTAAATAAAATTTAAAAAATTCCCAAAACAATTCGTTTTATTCATTCTATCATAAATCCAGTTAAAGTTAAATTATAATCTTGTTTGTGAACAATAATGTTTTTAATTAGACCTTAGTCAGGCTTTACACTACTATACAATAATATTTATATACATATGAAATTAATAAACCAATCGAGGAAGTTTATGAGTCATTGATAACAATGAAATAGATTATATGAATACAAATTGATAGGGTGATGATACGTTTAGTAGTTGTAATAAGAATAATCAAAAACACCGTTGGATGCCGGCTCAGTGGTCTATCGGTTAAGGGCTTTGGCTCGAGACTGGTAGGTCCTGGGTTCGAATCTCGCGAGTGCGGGATCGAATACGAATACCTTCAAAACAGTTGAACAAGTTGGCTGCCAACAAGATTCATCAATTCAGTGAGTAATGCGTCAGCATTTGTAACGGAAGGTATAAAATTAGAGTCTCGGTGTGAATATAGACATTACGATGCAGATAAATCCAGGTGATGAATGTCAAGTAGCAGGAAACGTAAATCCTATGTTTCCTATCCAAAACTGTTATTACGATTAATAGTAACAGTTTTGAACAGAAAAACTAACTATGTTGGGAAAATGAATGAACATATGTATGAAAGATTAAGGCATATAATAAAAATATTTATCTTTAGGATTGTTTATATCTGTCTAACTTGTTTTGTTCTGTTGAGTTTGATAATTCATTTTTCTTTATTTTATTATAAACTGGCTCCCGAGTTACGCAAGAATCAGCCAAAATCAATGGCGTCAGATTTGTGGAGTATTGGAGCTGTCATGAGACTACTGTAAGTTTCATGAAACTCAAATGACTTGTAATTTAGGTGGTTTATGGAAATGCAATGTAATTTCAAGATAATTGTCATCAAGAACCGACTTCAGCTGGAATTGAACTGCCCGAAATTATTGCACTAAGCCCCAATCCGTAGAGTTCAATCATTTCATGATTCAAGAATTTATAGTCAGTAGCATTGGATGAAGAATGCTCTACATCACAAATTGATAGAAATTCGCGGTGTAGATAGTGAAATTGTGGCTTAATTATATCCTACCGACTGAGCGTTGCTTAAGAATCCTATACAAGGGCGAGAGAGGTTTGTAGTGTACGACTTTTAAATAGTCCTTCAATTAACATCAGTTTGTGATGAAAACAGAACAATTATGCTAACAACAGAATACCTCTGAACATTACAAACCTTGTTTTATCCCGGTAATTTTGAGACCAATAGTGAATCCAGCAGCCTTCAGTAAACTGAAACTTCTCATTTCAGTATCTCTTTCAAGCAAAGACTGTTTTCAGCTTGAATACTGTTTGATGGCTGGAAGTAATCATGAAGAGGTCCTGCAACTTTGTTTTGCGTTAGATGATACCAACCAATAAAATGAATCTACATTCTTGACAAATTAATGCTCAAGTTAGCATTCAATTCTGTCCTGTCCAACATTGAATTTGGAGTCAGAATTACTTAAGTCATTTTTCTTTAAATTAATAATCAGTCATAAAAAATACTTCTAATTTCGATTGTGGCTGACAGTGAGATCTAGGACACATTTTATCTTATTTGTAACTCGTTAGCTGGATCCACTTGCATTCTAGTGTTAATGAGCATAGGTCAAATAAGACCGATTAAAATTCAGTCTTAAATATCAACGGTGAGATAATACAAACCTTTAAATATATACATGTTATATTGTTGATAAAATCTCAAAGGATCTACCATTCCTTATAATTTTAAGGTTTATAATTGCCTGTTCTATTTGTTTTATGCATTTAGACTAACAGGTGAAAATCCAAATGAAATCGATGTTCAAAGGAAAAATTCAACATCTGATGAATCAATAAAACACCATTATGAAAAATCTGAGACTAAACAATCTAATAAATTGTCATCTACAATGAATTCTGATAATACTATACCTACTTATTCACAAAATCATTTAAATATTAAAAAATTGAAAAGATTTTCCAAGCCTGCAAGAAAATTTATATACAATTGTCTTAATCCTTCCCCAAGGTAAGTCTTCCGGTTATTTTTATGAAGTTTTATTCTCTGAGCTGGACGGTTTGGTCGTGGAGCTTTCATCGTTCTTCTGAGCTACAAATCTTTACCATCTCTTCCGGTTATATATATATATATATATGCCCGTTAATCAACTGATAAATCTGTAGGTGGAGAGAAAAAACTCATGTCATAATTTTACTATGTCAATAAAAGGGGGATTTCGTTTCAGTGTACTGTAGTTGAGAATTCTTTGACCTATGAAATAACATTTTTGCCTAGGACATCACTGATTATGAGAAACCTTTGGACGGCTGTTTCGTGTTAGTTTAAGACCCTCGCCCATGATTTCGTAATGCGATCCTAGGACATTCATATGATTCGTTTAGTTTCCTTCAGGAAACCTCAGTCAGTCAGTCAGCTACAACGTAGGACCAGGCACATATATGCATCGGTCCAAGTTGCCATACCTCTTTAGCACAACAAGATGAACACCGGATTCATAGAAGTAATTAATTTAGTGGTGGTAGTATATAAGGAAAGGTTGTATATAAGGATATAGTACAGGAAGGAAGAGAGATATGAAGCAATTTTAATATCAAGGTTTAAGGGAAGATAAAGAGTGTATACACCTACGCCATTGTGATCGATTCTGAGCCATGTCACCTAGAGTCTCCAACCATTTATTACGATAGTCACGCGGACCCCAACCAGGTAGTCTGCATCTGCCAACATGGCTCAGGCTAGAAGTTAGTGACTTCAAGCACTGATGCCATGTTTTGGTTTGGCCGCCCCTAACTCTCTTCCAACCGTCCCCAATACTAGTCATCATAGCGCGTCGTGGTAATCGGTGTTCAGGCATACGTAACACATGGCCCAACCATCTCAGTCGATGAAGATTTATCACCTCATCAACTGATTTACCATCGTTACCTAATACCCTGCGTCTAACCTCACTATTACTTACTCGGTGATCCCAGCAGATGCGAGCAATATTTCTAAGGCATCTGTGGTCAAATACTAGTAACCTACGAGTATCTTCTACTCTTAATGGCCATGTTTCACAGCCGTAAAGTAGAACAGAACGAACTGCTGCGCACTATACTCGTCCCTTAATTGATAGACGGATATCTCGTCTTCGTCATAGGTGACGTAAGTTGGCAAAAGCCAAACGAGCTTTTTGAATCCGTGCTGAGATTTCGTCAGACACCAACCCATTAGGGCTGATCAGACTTCCAAGATAAGTGAAGTTGTCGACGCGTTCGACTACTTCACTCGGGTCAGGAAACCTAGGTTACTAATATTTGACCATAGGTGTCTTCGAAGCACATTGCTAGTGTATCTTGGGACCACCGATTAAGTAATGTCTGGGTTATGAATAAGGTACTAGGTAAAGATGGCAAGTTGATTGATGAAGTGGTAAATATTCATCGACTGAAGCGATTGAGACATGTGTTACGTTTGTCCAATCACCGTCTACCTGGGCGCGCGATGTTGTTTGCTGTAGAAGTAGGCTGGAAGGAAGCTAAGGGCGGCCTAAACAAAACATAGCACTAGCCTATGACGTCACTAACAACTGAACTGGGTCATGTTAATAGATGTAGATTAGCTGACATGGGTTTGCGTGATTATCATAATCAGTGGTTGGAGACTTTGAATGACATGGCTCAAAATCGTTTACAATGGCGCAGGCGCACCCATTTTTTGTCTTCCCCTAAACTCTGATCTTTTGTATTTCTCCTAACTTTTCTTTGTAGCTTTATTTCACTAATTTATATTTGCTTCTTAAATTGCGTCTTCGATGCCTAACCTTTTCTATTACCCACTGATACTGTTATTACCTCTACTATTCTGGGATTCTGAGTAACAATTCTATCTCACTGTGCTAATGTGGTATGACAAATTGAAGCGATGTACATATTTATCAGGTTCCACGTTGCGATTATTATTATTATTATCATTTAAACACATAAACATTGGTACAAGGAGCCACAAAATAGATATGCACCGCACAAATCATCCGATTTGTGCGACGGCTGGGATACTGTCCAGTTGCCCAAACCGAAACAAGTGATTTTCTAAGAGGCCACAACCCGAGCCTATGACCTAAAGGTCCAGTTCACGAGACAGTAGAGCAACATCAGGAGATGCGACATCACGGTAGTCGGTGACCGATAATTGGTTCATATACCATTTGTCCCCTTAGGATCATTGAGCCCATACTGCATCACTGGTTTGGAATCAAGGTTTTCCAACTCCAATAGATAGATCCTCCATAACCGCAAACTCGGTTAAAGCACCGGACATCCGCTTTTCGTCCTCTCAATTTCGTTAAACAGCACTCCCGCCACGAAAAGGCAGTGAGTATGACTTCCTTGGCAGTGGTTGAATGCACATGGCCATATGAGAGCATTTCGAGAGGGGGAGCTTACTATCCTCACTCTTGTCCATACCAGAGAATTCGAAAGCAAATCCATGTTGCGAATGACTGAACACCTTCATAGTGAGGTTAGTAAATTAGATAAACAAACACGTAACTGGATTACGAGCCCATTAAACAGTGGAGTGATAAAATTAAAAACTATCAGATAACTCAAAGTTTACGAGCTATAGTTGTCGAAGCAATGTTCAAAATGAGGACGTTTTAAATTACTGACATTCTCTCATAATAAACATTTTCAGTCATACAATTCAAGTCTTATTTTCTTAATTCAATCATAATAATATAAATATGAATACAGTCAAACGACTAAAAATAGTATGATGTACATCACGGGCTGATCTTATTTAGACAACCGATGCAAGCCAGGAAGCACTGGACATCTGTTCCTTCCTTGTATGGAACTGCATACACAACACTATCGGTCATCTAACTTTCAGGTCTGACAGTGAGTGCGTAAGACTTAGGTTGCTAAGTCGGCGTCCAATGGTTGACATTGAGATATTAACCAACTATCCCCAACAGCTACCGATAGGATGCTGGATGCTATTTGCTAGTGCGTCTCAAACTGCGTCGAAACAGCTGTTTAATGCCTTCTGTTTTCAGTTGTTGTCTAAGTTTAGTCCGTGATGTAAACTATACATCCAAGAACATCCCGTATTAACCAGTCTTTTTATATTAACAGGAAACGTGGAACAGTTGATTTTTGGCTTAATTCTAATTGGTTCAATTTAAATGCTGACAATGTGAATAATTTAACTTCAGTGATCATTCCCACAAATTTACTAAGATCATGCAAAATTGTTCTAGATCGAAAAACAGAATCATATAATGACGAAACAGAAGAACTACAGTTATCCTGATACAAATAAAACAGAATTATTTTTTCCTTCACCTATTTTCGTTTTTTTATTCCTTTTATGACAACAATGCAATTGATGACCAATAAAAATTCCTATATTAAATATTTATATAATTCTTTGCCTCATATGGTGACATTCACAAACCCACAATTTTTCCTTTGTCTAGTCAACAGTAAGTGAAATATGATTATAACACTTCAGGATAAATCCTTTTATGCATAAATATCACCTAATCTGTTTCAAATTTTATAATAAACATATTTCTCCGTGTTTTGTTTAATAAATCCGATTCCTAACCTTTTTCTTTAAATGTCCCTTTTCCATTTAATCTACATTAGAATAAATGTTTAAAGTTTCGAAGCATTTTTTTTCGATTTCCTTACCATTTCGTAACCACTGCGATTACATTTTTACACTAAAATGCATGTAAAAGAATTAGTCAAAGTATAGATACACGAGCACACACACATATATATACTCCTTTATACATGAAACATACACCTATCATAGTTTCAGAAACATTTTATTATTTAAGAAAAACAGTTGCTTGGAAAATTATTCTGAAGGAATATGATTGTAAATGTATACTGACTTTTCGCTTTTGTGAACAATGTTAATGTCAGTTCAGTTGACCTTCAACTAACAGGGCATAAGCTCAAACTGCAGCTCGATTAGTTTGATTCGAGTAATCGGGTCGCATCACATTCAAAAAGTACATTACGTTATAATAAAATGTTTTCAACAAATTAATAAGGAAATCTGTAAAGTTTACGGCTTAACTCGTATTAAACTAGGTAAAATTAGAGATGATACCTACCAGTTGTATACTATACAATTGTAAGTGGAAAGTTAACTGGCAGTTGGATACAACAACTGTTTAACGAAAAACACCGTGATATATTTATAGCAGTATGCCTATTTGGATTTCACACTCTATAAACACATACGTAAGGACGTATACGAAGTGAAACGATAATTTCTCGAGAAAACAATGAAGCACAATCAACTAGCAATTGAGAATAGACAGATTTAAAAAACACAGTTTAGATAAGAACAATAAAAATGGACTTCAATCCTGTCAAAATTGAATATTACTATTGACCAAGAGCATTAAAAAGTTGGCTTAATTTTAGACCCGTCTAAGAGCATTTTTGGCAATCGAGCTGCGTCTCTTCAGGGGACCCGTTCAAAGAACACCAATGAAATAACACATAATAGCAGAAAATAAGTGCAAGCGACTGTTACTGACTACCGTTTATTTTTACCCCAGCGGCAGTAGATATAACTATCCCGTGTAGGAGGAATCATAAGACCTAATACCTAGGATGTCTACCTTACTATATTCGGTTATTAGAGGAGAATTAGGCCTTAGTGTTCTGTGGTACTTTATCAAATTAGGGGATTTACAACTCAATTTTGCCACTGAATGTAGCCAGCCCACCCGACATAAAGAACCACCATACATCTTCAGTTCAAGTAGTCTGGGTTTTACACGCATAAACCAAAGCTATCGACGTTGTACGCTTGAAATCCTAGTCAAACAAAATATCATTATAAGTAGATGGATATTCTTTACCACACTACCACAAATACACACTACTACGTGAATACAAACTTTGCAACTACTTTTCTATAGTTTACCGACAATTTTGGGCATACATAGACGTTTACATAGACATTTAGAAATGATTTTCAATACAATTGGTCTAAGGAACATATGATACTAGCGAACACCAACTAAATATTTGACGTTTGGGTAATCTTTATGTCAACGGATAAAAAGATTTTTCTTAAGATCGAATAATCCTTATCTGAGTGATCAACCACAAACATCTATGTTATAACTAGGGGGGCGCTAAAGCACGTAACTGGAGACACTCTTGTCTGACCGTTTGATTAAAAAACAAATATTAATAACACAAGTTGTATTAACATCAATAAAAAGTGGGAATAAAGGCTTCTTAGTATACGAAATTAGTCAACAATGCACAAAGATATTTTCCACCTCTTACTAAAGCTCCATAGCTCAAGTTTTCTAACCACATTGCCTTACCTCAGTGAGAACCATTTCTAAACTGTTGTCGATGGGACGCTACAATAGAGTAAATGATTTGCAACAATTGAGAAGTAATAATAATTCCTCACGTTACCCCAGGTATTCTTAAGAACAGCTGTTAAATATTTATAAACATCTCAAACACCTCTGCAAAGTAACTTGAAAGTATATCATGAGCTTAGAGGATTCCTAATGTTAAAAGATACAAAAACTACTCCATTGAAATACGTGATGTTTAAGAATTTAGCGGGAGTCAAAGGCACAACCAATACACCCACGACTAGAACGAATCGAGATCTGTTTTTCGTGGAACTACCTTACAAGCACTTTGGACAGTCTTCATAGTGAGCGAAAAGCAAATACTTCAGACGTACCCGGCATCAACATGCACCTGATGACCGGCACTTATATTATGCAAGCCATTTTTGAAGAAAATCACGACAATCGATTTAATTCTGAAGGATAAAATACTCCAATGTCGTCAAAATGTGTCAGACAAGACAGTCACCTTCCCCTCACTTTATTCTCAAATAAGGGTTGAAATTTCTTATGAATAATTAATAACTTACTCTCTCCCTCTCAGTTTAGACCGTCTTAACACTTACTTATATTCTTAAGCCACAGTGTATTTGCAATTTACAATTTGACCTATATTTTCAACTATTATTCTGATTACAATTTTATGAATTTTTATTTGTCGAAATCAATTATGTTGTATACAGCTTATTAGAAAAATAACAACAAATCTACTGGAGTTGAACTGAGCAGTTATAGATTAGTCAAGCAACCGGCTTAACAGTTAACTCCTAACCGACTGAAGCGTGACTTGCAAACTGATTTCTTTCGAATCTTCCACGTTAATTACGCCTTCTTTGTATTGATATTTTACTGATAAGCATTTCATTTTTTACATGAAAAAACCTCATTCCTCTGAATAGCGATCTTTCAAGAGGGACTTACGTCAAGAGTTTAGTCCCGTGAAAAGACATCATTTGGCTATATTTTGTGATACTGTACTTCAGTAGTCAATCAAGCATACTATTTTCGTTAAAACTAATGAATAGGGATCAGTTACACATTTTACTTGACAACAATAATACAAAAAACTATCCTATCCTATACAAACAAATCCCGAAAAATACAATTACGATAATACTAAAATAGGAGTATGATAACGGTAATAAAAATACGAAAGAAATTCTTTAATTCGTATCATATTCAGTATACTGTATAGGTTTGACAAATTGAGAGAAAATATTAAACACTTGAGGCCAAAGTTCATTTGTACGACATCCATGGAATACATGTAAAATTTTCTGTTTTCTTAATTGGCATATAAAGAAATGAAGGGAAAAAAAGAGAAATATGTCACTTTCCTATTTCTGTTGAATATTAGAGTAACGAGATAAAAAAAACCTCATACATCTCGATGACCGTGTGATAAAATTTAATTACCGTGGTTTCGAATCCGTGTTAAGTTTGCATAATCCTTAGACTAATCCAGTTATATAATCAAATAGAGACTTGATAACACCATGTCAAAAAGTCTGAAACAGCATCCGTCGAGATGGATATATTTCAGACAAACTGTAACCAGCAAACCTAGACGTGTAAGATCTAAAAGGTGTAAGAAGTACATGCGAGTGGGGATGCGCTGAATTGCCTAATCTATGGATTAATGTAGCGATTAGTCATTGCATGAATTGTTGAATGAGTTTATATAGTCCATGAAGTTAATGCAATAACATACACAAATATGCAAACAATCACAGACATAAAGTGTGCACAAATGAAAGTAAATAATTATCCATACGGATAACCAGTACAATCAAAATGATACATATGACATATATATGTGAAACCAAGTATAAGCTTGAATGGGTGTATGTTCTCCATGTTTAAGATAGATATGTAGCTACTAAGGCTAACGAAGTATGGCAACTTAGACCGATGCATGGATGTGCCTGGTCCTACGTTGTAGCTGACTGACTGACTGACTGACCGACCATTTTCAAGTTAGATGACTATTGGATACTACTGAAAACTAAAATAGGTAGTATAGTCAAATATAAATTATCAATTTAACTCCACAATTCTGTAAAGTGATTATAAGGAACAATCGACACATTCTGTGGCATATAATGGTTATTTAATTCAATAGAGTTCAAAAAAATAAACCATTATTAATCAAAATTGTACAGAAATTATTAACAACTTACATTTATAAGTATTGTAGGGTTAGCTTTCGAATATACATTAACTACATTAAATAATGAAGCTAAATAATACTGTTTGCTCCAATACAGTGTTACACTGAACATCTGAATATAAGGACCTGTGAGTGTCATCACTGAGTAGTTAGATAGTTAAAACACTGAAAATTTCAGGTTTTAAATTAGCCTAACTAACTTTCATTGGGGATGGGATCTTTAACCTAAGGTAGCTCTTACACAAGAATGCTCACAACTGAATACGCCATTACATCTTGGTTACTCCGTTCTATTATTTAATTGTACTGCAAACTGTAAATTTAAAATGTTAGCTTGCATCAATCAAGTATTAAATGATAATTTTTGCATACACTTCATAATAAAAACCACAAATAAGGTAGTTGCTCAAATATATTACAAACGCTTTCAAAAGAAAACGTCAGAGTTGGCATACCCGTAATAATCTAGCAATGGTAAAGTAGAAAGTTGATAGACATCCAAACGTTTACGAACAGTTATCGGGTCATCATCATATCTGCGTATTAAAGGTTCTCCATTCACATAACCAAATCCCTATTTCCAAAATAAAAGCGGTAATAAAAAAGGATGGTTCATGGGTTACATTAAAAGTTATAAACGGATGACTGGTTATGTGTCTCCAATATGAACATAGGACATTGTAGAATAACAAAAATATAAACATAAAAACCTTCGTAAACTCAACTCCGTTTTGACTGCAACGGAGCTGTAACACAACATTTATATTAGATGACTTGTTTCAACATCTCATCTGTTATGCTTAAGCTGATACACTAAACAGTTATCAGATTACATACTAATTTCATCTAATTTATGGAACATTAAATATTTACGGTCAGCGAAATGAAGTTAGGGATAAGACAGCACTCAAGTTAATCCCGGTATTCTTTTGTGGATATGATCAGGATTAAAATAAGAGAGCCACCAGTGAATGACAATAGTAATTATCTTGTCCTCGCAAAAAGTAAATTCAACCCCCAACTAACAAACACTTTTCTACAAAGCAATGGTTTCATTTAGAAAGACCGAATATATATTTGACAAATCTTACATACACATGAAAGAAAGACAGCTAATCACTAAGTGATAGAAATATTATAATCAGAAAGGGTGGTTTTGTGGATAATATAGTAATTTAATGGTTAAATTCATGAGTCAATTAAAGCTAGACCACCATGGAAAATCTGGAAGCAGTAGACGGTCGTTTTGTCCTACTGTGGGACACAGCATTGCGCATCCACGACCCCGCCTCGCAAGATTCGAACCCGTGGCTTATCAGATTCGCGCGTGAATGCATAGCCTCCAGACCACTGAGCCGGCATCCAACAGTTAATGTATAGCTTCAACCAATCCACGAAATTGCGTCACAGTGCACTATTGTCTTCAGTGAGTTACTGTCTCACAACAGACCCGGTTGAACTCCACTGGTCACGACTTCTCACTAGGACTCCAGGAAATACCTCTTGAAGCTAGTCACTAGTGAGCATACGATTATTCCGATCAGAAAGGAGTTTTTATGGATATTATAGTAATTTAACAATCGAATTCCTTAGTCGATTAAAGCTAGACTCAATTGGAAAACCTGGAAGGACTGCGGGATGTGCACTGCTGAGGAGTCCCATACTAGGACGGAACGGCCATCCAGTGCTTCCAGGATTTCCGTGGAAGAAATATGAAAAAATAATATTCGAATTGAGTTCACTAGATGAGTTAGAACCAAGACGCTTATAATACTGCTGAATACACTCACTAAATGTTTTGACATCAAAATAGCAGCAAGTACATAATAGTATGTTTCTAGAATTGTTAAAGTTACTGACACGTTAAACCTCCCTAAATTTTATGGTATTCGTATGATCAATGTACAGCAAGAAATGGCATTTTATCTTACAAGTGTTAGTAATATTAATCGATGAGTAAAAAGCTGCACAACAAAACATGGGAAGATCTTTATGGTGAGAATCCCAGTCACTAATTTCCATGAACCTACTGAAAGATTGTAGTACCTTAACGCCTGATTGATTTAGAAGTATTCAACCGACAAATCTGAGCATTTTATTTGGTGTCTAACCAGACCAACGCTTTATAAAGGTGGTGATTTAACAGGAAAATTGATTCTAGTATTAAGTATCAGTCAGTTACCATCAACGTAGAACCTGGCAAAGATGTATATCGGCCCAAGTTGTCTTACCATAATTTTACAAGATGAAATTAAGATGAACAGCAAAAGCGATCGAAATAGTATAGTAACTATGGTTACAGACTGGACAATGAGAATATGGTACTGGTGGGCAGAATGGGAAAAGCATGTATAGATCCTAGAACTCAGGGCCAAGAAGGTAAGCAGTGAACGCATCTGCGCAACATCTTATCACCCAGTCTCCAACTACTAATCGCAGTTATCCCTCAATCAAGTAGTACGAACCTACCAATACGGATCAAACCAACAGTCAGTGACTTCATGAGATAAAGTCCCTAACTGTCCCTAACTTGCTTTCAACCAACTTCTAAGTAAGAATGGTGGTTAGGCATACGTGATACACAACCTAATCACTTCAGTTGATGACGATCATGGACCGATTTGCCAACTAACTGTGTAGACTGTAGTGATTTTGTGGCAACGTCATGATAATAATAATGACCACGTAACTCACCTAGTATATGTTTGTGTACTCAGTTTCGAGCCCAATTATTCATGGCTCAGGGGAAAAGACTAACCAGTGTTTAAACTGAATCCCCTTGGAAATAAGACGAAATTAACTTAAGACTAACTCTGAACGAATAAGAAAGGAAAATCTGCAAAAGTCAGGACCAATTAACTTAAATCTACATGGACAATGATGATCACAAAATAAGAAAGAGGAGATTTATCACACACACAATTCACCAAAGCTAAAAACGATCCAGGCCGCATTAATCCCAAAAATTAAATGTAAAGATATAATGTTATAGCAATCGGTAAAAGATGCCAAGAAATATAGTTTACAAGCTGATATCATACTAACTTTGCGCTTTGGAGGGTTGAACTTATCGTTGTACGTCCTACCACTTGGGAGATGAGTGTATCTCCCACTGATTCTATTTATGATTTCTTCAAAAGGCACATCTAAACAAAGGACACAGGCGATGGGAAGTTGTCTTTGAATGTCTTTAGCTTGTATCATAGTTCTCGGAAATCCATCAATGAGTAAGTTATCGCTTGTGTAACTTTGACACTCAGCAATCACCATTTTAGTGACTAAACTGTCCGGAACAAGTGAACCATTCTGGATAAACCTGCTTACCTGATCCCCGATATCTAATATTTAAAATATACACGGGAAGATGTGCATACCTGTTTTTAATACAACATGATTTCTTAGCATATCGCCGCAGCAAATATACTTCAAAGCAAAGTCTTTCTGCAGACGCAAAGAGATGGTTGCCTTTCCCGAGCCAGGAGGTCCGATAATAACAGCTCTGACATTAGATGTAAACGCCTGAGAAAATCTCATACACTAAGGATAGGTCCTTTCAAAGCTGCCCGCCGTTCTGTTTCAACGACCTTGGACGGCCTGACAAGAAGCGGTCATTCCGTATTCTGATTGTGTATCGGGGTTGCAATCACCACGTATGATGTTGTTAACTGATTCTGTTTTCTTTCTATTGCAGGGCGAGCAAGGATAAACTTTTTGAAAGAAGAAGAACAAGCCCTGCATACACTGAACTTACAAGATGATTCTTAAGACTTTTGTTAACTAGCTTTTTCTTCTGTAAACACCCCGCTAATTTTGATTTTTCCACTCCGTGTTTTCTATTAGTGTAAAGTTTTCGATTAACATTTCTTGAGCGGTTTCAGGTCTTCTCCGCCTTTTCGTGACTGCTGATAACACATGTTACAATTGCTGTGGGTTTGTTGAGTGTCCGTTGGATTGCACAAGTGTCAGGTGTTCTCATATTTAAGGGGTCTTTCGCTGCAGAAAAACTACAAAGTCACTGATCCCTCTGTCTTGTAGTGCACACGTTGGACTGATTGCTGCTTCGTAACTTCCTAATCTCCCTATTTTGGGAAAATTTTGTTCACTTTGAAAACCAGATAAATTTCGGCGACAGGTTTGGTCGAGAGTGTACTGTTCTGTTTGTTTGAAAGCGAAAATTGCGAGCAGATGTAACCTGGACTGTGGATAAATTCTGATATGCTGTTATCTTTGCCAACATATGCCAGTGGCATACATAAGAAGACGAACTCTTACAGGTGAGCACGATCAATTATGAAATATAAATTGTATAGTTCGCCATATTCATAGACATTGAAGTAGATGGAAGATAGATAGCATTCACACCTTCTATAATAAAAACAATTACACTACCTAGATGAAGCGAACAGTATGTACAGATTCACCGAAGCCAATTTTTACTTAAGTCATCAATAAGTAGGTAAGACTTTAGCTTCTCTAACCCTTGTCTTCATGTAGTACTCTGTAGTGCCGTGCTTCATTAATAGTTCACTTCGATAACCGTTATTATACCAATCTTAATAGTGTATAAAATCAAAAGTCAAAAAGAAGCGGCAACTACATTTTTATTAATAAATGATACAGACCAGAAGGTTATAAGCACATGGGGAAATGTTAGCGAGCGAAACATAAACGACATGCATTGAAGATGGCTGGTAAGCCAACTTGAGATCAAAGAGAAAATAATACGTATTGGAGATGTCCAGGAAGCCAACCCCTTTTAAGCAAGCGTTAATAAACATTTATAGTCAGACAAAAATGAATGACAGACATATGATGAATAAGATACGAAGTGTATATACACATGCGCTCATATAAAAAAGTAGTCAAAGTTAATAAGCGAATAATTGACAAGGTCAAAATATGACTCTAATATATAGGTGAATTGATTTGGCCAGTAGCTAGAATAAAGTATATGGGCTTAACATATAAACTGATACTACAACTCGTTACCACAGAAAATATGGATCGGAATACAACAAAGTGTGGAGACATGACAGGAACTGTTTACTATAAGAAGTTCTTGGTAGCAGCATCTTTCAATTAACTATATATCCGAACTGTAGACTGATCTTTCTGCATCAATTGTTGCCGTTTCGATACCAGTAGTAGTGATGCATCAATAAACTTTTGCCCAATTTTTATTTTCGTCTTCGTAGTTTCATAAGGATACCGATAATCATAACGGGTAACTTATTGAAAATTAAAAAGTACCAAGTGTTTGCTTTGTAAGTACCCGTTTCGTTTAGAAAACTTGTTTTACTGAATCAGTTTAGACGTTTCGCTAGAATGTTGCGTCGCATATATAAGTTTCTTCACTATGATAGAATATTTGGATGGATACTTGTGGTGGCATTGCTTCTTAACCGCATGGTCTTCGGATCCAAGCATATTGTGACTGAAAATATTTATATTCGACATGTAACACTTGGAGAAGGTCAGCAATGGTAGACGTGGAGACATTCATTCAATCGGATGGCATGGTTCAACCTTGCAGACGTGCTCCTGATCTAACAGATTAAGCGATCACATGACAAGTTTGCCGTCCTTGAATTAGGTCTATCATCAAAGTAGTATAAGTACCGAACCAGACTATGATTATACATGCTAACAAGATTTATAATGCAAAATCCTGCAGTCCTTATATTTATATTTAAATAATTCATTAGATTAATAACCGTGGCAGTAGTCAATATGAAACGCAGTTATTGTCAACTTGTAGATTGTTTCTCCACACAATCTTCCATAAGTTGTTCACCAACACAGACTTGATTTTTAGAAAGGTTTGAATTAGTTGACAGAAGCCATATATTGCATACCGGAAAACGTATGAGGACCTCAACTTCATGTGATTCTGAAAAACAACAAATCAATCGTGAAACAAACGACTAAACTTCGTTATCAATTTTCAATTCAATAAGTTAATGAAATAGCAGATAACATAATGAACCTATAAGTGTTTTATTTGTAAACTGTGCTCTTCATTTTTTAACCCGCCTAGAATTTCACTTAGTCGTTTGGTATTAACAAAAAAACTACAGGCACCAAATAAACGGATTCAAAGACTTTAATTAGTAATGTAGGGTCACTGAATATCGAACAGATCATTGATACCTGTCAAGGTCAAAGATAGTCAACGCGCATCAATGAAATAATACGCCATGGACTGGCTCACGCGGCAGTGGTTGTTCTTTCACTTCTGCACCTTCGTGTTTGTACCTTAACTAATATATTCTTGTAATAACGTCCTTTGTGTTGTACAGTCTCCATAGCGTCCACGATCCTTTGATGCGTCGATGGTTCAATCCACGTAACGGCTGGTCGCGAGGTGTGATTTCAGCGTTAGTTGGTTCGTCACCATTCTCGTCTAACTATAGTAGGCCCCCAATCATTTCGACGATAGAACATCAACGTAGATGAACCTACAGTAACATGAGATCTGATAGAAATCTACAACGTTCATAATACTATTAGATATTCAGTGTTAATATACAATAATGAAACCACTGGTAAGCACTACTTAGACATTGTGAGATCCATTTTGAAGCTTTTGTGTGTGAAAATTCCTCTATGCATGCATTTGCAACTTGTTCTTATTGGTTTCCTTAGTTGTACATTTTGTTAGTCTTTTTCATGTCATTTGAGATGGCAATATCTTATTTTATAATGGTTCTCTCTGTTGGATCCATTTTGCAAGTGAAAATCCCTCCATGCATACACTTGTGATTTCTTCCTTACGTTTTCTTTATTTGTATATGCTGTTAACATTCTTGATGCTAATTAAGACTGTAACGTTCAATTTTTCTTGATTTAACTATCGTTTTTTATTGAGTCTCTACGTTCCTCACTGAATTGTATACAGTTTGTTTTAATTGCTACTATTCTGGCATCGGCCATATTGGCTGCTCGCTTTTGATTGTGCGGTTTGAACTTGACTGGGATCGTGCATTTTTGGTTGTATTTGGAGCACCTTCCCAGAAATTGAAACACTTGGTGTTATAAAATAGCCGCTCAAACGAAATCTCACTTGATCTATCCAGAAAGGATAGAATAACGGTTACCTTTCGGTGCTTTTGGTAGTTTTCATATATTTCTTATCACCTTGCTATTTATTGTAATTTAGATTGGATATTTTTGTATCAATTGTTGGTTGAATAACCGGGTGATAATATTCGTTTAGGTAAATTTGTGCATTTGTATATATGATGAATTACAGAACCGTGTCAAATATATACCTTGTTTTGATTTGAACTGAGACACGAGTGTCTAAAGCTATCTAACGGTTATTCGGCCACATCCAGACCTATTGAAATTTAGGTTTGGATCCTACAGTTCTAAACGAATATTGGTTGGCTGCTTGGAAGAACTTACAGTTCTACACGAATATCGGACGGTTGGCAGCTTGGTCCGTGCTTACAGTCCTGAACAAAATTGGTCGGTTTGCAGCTTGGTCCGCACTCACAGTTCCGAACCAAATTTGGTCGATAATTCGAGATGCCCAACAATCGTACAAAAAAGTCAATCCCTATGCTGGTCGGAGAGGATGAAGACAAGGTTAATGACAAATCCCTTAGTACAAAGCAAGTTTTTTCTGATGTCTTTACGCCTCATGGTTCTAATGTATTTAAAGAGAGCTATAGTGATAGTGATAATGACGTAATGTTAGATAAGAAAGCGGATCTTAGTTTAGATAAGGGGGAAAGACTTCGGCATGCAGTCTCGGGCACAACACCTAAGGTTCCTATAGTTGGGTTAGAGCTACCGAAAGTTGAATTGTGTTATTTTGATGGAAAACCGAAAGAATATTGGAAGTTTATAAAACAATACGATACTTACGTTGCTGCTAGAGTATCTGACGATAGTCAACGTTTACTATATTTGCTCCATTATTGCAAGGGTAAGGCGAAGGCAGCCATTGAAGGATGTGTAATGATGGAGGCTACGTCTGGGTATAATAGAGCTAGAGATATTTTGAAACGATTGTTCGGTCAAGCTCATGTCATAGCAAGAGAGACGTTAGAGGATTTATTCAATGATGTAAAGCATGGTTGTCATGACGCAGAGCAACTCTCAAGTTTAGCAATAAGGATGGAAAATTGTAGCATGATTCTAGAGCAAATGAACTACACTGCCGACTTGAATTCGCTGGTTACATTAGAGAGAGTAGTAAGATTTCTGCCTCAACCTATGCAAAGACAATGGGCTGAACTTGTAGATAGATTGACGGAAGATGACAGAGAGCCAACGTTCGCCGAACTCACTCAGTTTGTGGCAGCTAAAGCGAGAGTCGCTGCGAGTAGGTTTGGACGATTGGCTGAACGTCCAAGAGGGGGAGTTACTACTAAATCATGTTATCATTCCGTATTGAGACCGAAGAATGCATCGATCGCAAGTGCTAAGTGCAGTATGTGCTCAGGGGATCATTCGGTTTACGAGTGTAGACAGTTCTTAGCTCTCACGACAGAAGAACGTTTGTCGCACGTCAAAAGTAAGAGTATTTGTTTCGTATGTCTTAGACAAGGGCATAAAGCTAATGAATGCAAAGTGACGAGATGTTGCGCCATTGAGGGATGCTCTAAGAGACATCACTCTCTGTTGCATAAGGGTTCAGCAAAGAATAAATCAGAAGATAAACTGGCTACGGTAGACTATTGTGGACAAGATAGGCCAGTGAACAGTCACGTGTGTCTGGGAACGATCCCTGTGAGGTTGAGAGCGGGAAACGCTGAGGTTGTGGGGTATGCACTTTTGGATAATGGCTCTGACGTAACCTTAATTACTTCAGGATGTTTGAAGTTACTGTGGCTGAATGAGGAAGAGTCATCAGTGACTGTGCAAACTGTGAGCGGTAATAAGGCAACACGCATCACAAAGACACCTTTTGAAGTGTACTCCTTAGATCAATCTGAGCACGTCAAGATTGAGGGAGCCCTGATAGTGTCGCAAATACCTGGGCATAAACCGACGAAATCAGTTATGAGTGGCCTAGTGAAGTGGCAGCATTTGAATGATGTGCCATTACAATTTATAGATTCTGGCGAAGTTGTATTGCTGATTGGTTGTGATGTTCCGGAAGCCCACTGGGTACTCGATCAACGGTTAGGTGGCAGAAAAAATCCGTATGCAGTAAAAACGTTGCTCGGTTGGACCGTATTCGGACCTGCATCATTTTCGGGATCGAAGAAAAAAGTTAGTAATTGTATGAGTAAGCTGCAGACAATAGAAGATCAATTCCGTAAGCTTTATGACGTAGAATTCACGGATGTATATTCAAGCGATAAATCGCCGTCAGTAGACGATCGAGCAGCAATAGAAATAGTGGAAAGGGGTACCTTCTTCGATGGTGGTCACTTCGTAGTTCCAATACCATGGAAAATGCATCCAAACAAAATAACGGGAAACTATGAAGTGGCGGCCAGTAGATTACTTAGTTTGAAGGGTAGGTTGTTGAAGGATAGCAACCTACACACTTAATATGCTAAAAGTATCGAAAGTAATCTTACTAAAGGATATGCACGAAGGGTCCCTGTAATACAGTTGAGGTCAGATTATCTCCCTCGCTGGTATCTACCTCATCACGCGGTAATAAATCCCAAAAAGCCAGAAAAACTGAGGGTGGTGCTGGACTGTGCTGCTAAATTTGCTGGGGTTTCACTGAATGATATGATTTATCAAGGACCCGACACTACAGCAGAGCTTGTTTGTATATTATTGCGATTTCGCAAGGAGGCAATTGCCATTTGTGCCGACGTTGAAGAAATGTTCATGCAAGTAAAGGTCCCTGAATCCGATCAGGGAGCTTTGAGATTTCTATGGTGGCAGGAGGCAGACATGTCGAAAGAACCATTGGAGTTTCAAATGACTGCCCATCCATTCGGATCAACGTCTTCGCCATTCTGTGCAAACTTTGCCTTGATCAAGACCGCTCAGACATTCTCTGATGGATATGATAGCTACGTCGTGGAGGCGGTTAGGAACAATTTCTATGTGGATGATTGCTTAGTATCTTTTCCCACTTGTGATCGAGCAAAGAGCTTTGTTAAGCAAGTAAGTGAATTACTGGGTAAAGGCGGTTTTACATTAAAGAAATGGATAACAAATTCGGAAGAAGTTAGGTCTGTTTTGCCTGGGATATGCAAGGAAGGGCTTGTGAAAGAAATGTCTAAAGATTGTGATGTCATTCATCGTACCTTGGGGGTACAATGGGATTGTGAAAGAGATGTTTTCCAGTTTCACTTTGACGCCCCAGAAAGACCGTTGACTAGGAGAGGTATTCTATCTGTGGCATCTTCTGTATTCGACCCTTTGGGTTTAATTTCTCCAGTCTATCTGACGGTCAAACTTCTTCTGCAAGGGTTATGTAAGTCCCAAATAGGCTGGGATCAGCCGATCAACGAGCCTTATATGTCGATTTGGCTAAACTGGGTGAACTTAATGCGACAGATAGGTCACGTTAAAATTCCTCGAGGCATCAAGAATAAATTAGATGAACCTAATGCGCGAGTGGAATTGCATTTGTTTAGTGATGCCTCCGAGATTGGTTATGTAGCAGTAGCTTATGCACGAGTCAGTTATTTGAACGAACCGCCGTATTGTATTTTGTTGTACAGCAAGTCTAGGGTTGCACCTATAAAACCAGTCACTATACCGAGGCTTGAGATGGCAGCAGCGGTATTAAGCGTAAGGCTAAGTGAAGTGCTACAAAGAAGCTTACCCAATTTCTTCTGCGAAGTGAGTTTCCATACTGATTCTATGATAGTGTTGTATTACATTAGAAATACAGGAAACCGATATGGTACCTATATAGCTAATCGTCTTGCTATCTTACATCAGCGCACTAAGGTTGAGCAATGGACTTACGTCAAATCGTCGGAGAACCCAGCGGACTGGACTTCGAGAGGTATACAAAAATTGGCCGACCTTGAGTCGTGGATTAAGTGCCCTACTTTACTGCAAGCCGAGTTCGGTAAAACTGTTACCGATTGTCCTCAAACTGCTCCGGACAGTATTGAGTTTAGAAAAACTGTTGTAGTTAATTTGAGTAAAGTGAATTATGACAAGTTCCCTATTATTTCTTATTACTCAGACTGGTTAAGATTAGTCAGGGCAGTAGCCTGGTTACGAAGATTTATAGAATATTGGATGATACTTCGATCATCAAGTCGCGAAGGATCCGTTCATTTGGGATGCCTGAAGGTCGAAGAGCTTGAAAGTGCTAAGCGTAAGATCTTAATGATAGTCCAGAAAGAGGTATATGGGAGATTACTCAGTGAATTTAAGAACAACAGTAATGTGAATAGCCATAATGATCTGAAGCGTTTATCGCCTATGATGCTCGACGGTTTAATATGTGTTGGAGGTCGTCTAAACTACTCCGATTACCCTAATGAATTCAAGCATCCAGCAATATTACCTAGTCGTCACTCAGTGACAGAAATGATAGTCAGACATTATCATAAAGAAGAGGGACACTCAGGGACTTCTCAAGTACTTGCCGCAATCCGAAAATACTATTGGATAGTAAAGAGGAGCAGCACGGTCAGGAGAGTGATAGGTAAGTGTGTAATCTGTCGACGGTACATTTCGAACTCAGGACAACAATTGATGGCGCCGCTCCCGGCATGTAGAGTGAAACCAGGCTGGCATAGTTTCGCAACGGTAGGGGTGGATTACTTCGGACCTATTTTGGCCAAAAAGGGAAGGTCACTAGAAAAGAGGTATGTATGTATATTTACTTGTTTGCAAACACGTGCAGTGCATATTGAAATGGCTTACAGTTTGAATACCGATTCATTTGTGATGGCCCTGTTACGTTTTATCGGAAGAAGAGGGAAGCCGTCTGAGATTTATAGTGATAACGGGTCGAACTTCGTGGGTGCAATACCTGAACTAAGGAAATACATTCGGCAGTGGGAACAACAAAGGATAAGTAATGAATTGTCAGCGAAGCAGATTCAGTGGCATTTTAACCCCCCGTCATCCAGCCACAGAGGAGGGGTGTGGGAAAGAATGATAAGATCCGTACGCAGACTATTATTATTGATCACCAGAGAACAAACGTTGAATGATGAAACTTTAGGCACCTATTTGGTTGAAGTTGAAAGGATATTGAACGATCGACCATTAACCCCGATGGTACAGGATGTTAACGACAAGCTAGCATTATCACCTAACAGTTTGCTTTTGTTGAGGGAATGCGACAGTATAGTTGACGAAAGTAGTATCAGAGTTAATTATGATAAACGCTGGAAACAGGTGAATTATCTAGCTAACGTGTTTTGGAAGAGGTGGCTGCGGGAGTACTTACCATCCTTACAAACTCGTCAAAAATGGTTGGTTGAGCGTCGTAATTTCGAACCAGGTGATGTGGTAATCGTGGTTTCAGATATTTCCACCCGCGGTAAATGGCCTCTAGGGGTAATTGAGAGTTGTGAAACAGACGAAGACGGAAAAGTTAGGACGGTGACAGTACGTACTAATAACGGGTCTATTAGGAGGGATATACGTAAAGTATGTCTCCTAGAAGGGTCCAATTAGTTGATCGTCAAACAATGTAGACAGAACGAGTAGGCGTACTGTTGTAAGTCCTACCCGTTCTTTTAGTAAGTAATGCGATTAGGTGAACCATGGCAAAAAGACATCAGAATAGCTTGTGCAGTATGGAGGGATTTTGGGGGCCGGTGTTGGATCCATTTTGCGAGTGAAAATCCCTCCATGCATACACTTGTGATTTCTTCCTTACGTTTTCTTTATTTGTTTTTGCTGTTAACATTCTTGATGCTAATTAAGACTGTAACGTTCAATTTTTCTTGACTTAACTATCGTTTTTTATTGAGTCTCTACGTTCCTCACTGAATTGTATACAGTTTGTTTTAATTGCTACTATTCTGGCATCGGCCATATTGGCTGCTCGCTTTTGATTGTGCTGTTTGAACTTGACTGGGATCGTGCATTTTTGGTTGTATTTGGAGCACCTTCCCAGAAATTGAAACACTTGGTGTTATAAAATAGCCGCTCAAACGAAATCTCACTTGATCTATCCAGAAAGGATAGAATAACGTTTACCTTTCGGTGCTTTTGGTAGTTTTCATATATTTCTTATCACCTTGCTATTTATTGTAATTTAGATTGGATATTTTTGTATCAATTGTTGGTTGAATAACCGGGTGATAATATTCGTTTAGGTAAATTTGTGCATTTGTATATATGATGAATTACAGAACCGTGTCAAATATATACCTTGTTTTGATTTGAACTGAGACACGAGTGTCTAAAGCTATCTAACGGTTATTCGGCCACATCCAGACCTATTGAAATTTAGGTTTGGATCTTACACTCTCATTTATCTTTCGCTTTCAGTGGGTTTCTATGTTTCTTCCTGAACTGTATCTATGTTGTTTTGGTTGATATTTAATCTTGGAGGCAGCCATATTGATTGATCCCTCTTTGATTGTGTTGCTTGAGTTAATTGGGACCGTGCATTTTGATTGTGAATTGAAGCACTTTTCCAGAATTGGAAACACTGTGTCAGGATGGCCTCCTCGGGATGATCATAGATGTTAGATACATTGGGGTTGAAGACAACCTCACGACCAGCAGCGATGTGATCTCTTGGCAAAGTATCCGTAACGTAAGCGTATTTCTGTAGTTGGTTCGTAATGCGGCGGATATCGAATTGAGGCTCCAGTGCCGCGAACCAAACTTCTGGATAATACGGAATAAAGTAGACAGGTCGGAGATTGATAACACGTATCTCGTAGTCTATTATATTAGTACTACTTTTATCGTCATCCGTCGTTTCGATTTGTAGCCAGGACAATGTATATTGAAAGGTATCATTATGAAAATATGAAACGAATGTGGATAGTTAAGTAGTAGACCCATCTTGATGGTCTTCTTTGGGAGGTTTTCCAGTGGTTGAAATGTGTTCTCAGTTTTGGGTCACTAGATGTAGTAGGCATTGAGTCGCGGTTGACTATGATCCCGCTAAAGTTGCTAGGTTAGATCCTTCCGTAGGCCAAATATCAGAAGGCAATAAAAGGTTGTAGTAAGATGTATTTGTTGTCAATCTCGTGGTATCGAAATAAAACCGAGATCGTGCCAAAGTTTACAAACGGAACTACCGAACGTACGCGAGTTCGTACAAGGTCATAAAGCAACGGAAAAGCGTCGTTTTGATGCACTTAAGCAAACAGGTACAGTAAAACAATCACTAGTGCAACTGGTTATAATAATAGTTGTTTCCGTTATGCCAATCGTGTTCTCTTCATTAAAGTAGGCAATACAAATGTTTATCCACAGCCAGCTGAATTTAATTAAGACTCATAACACTTTTTCATCCAGGACTGTATACTACTATTATGCAGGAAAGTAAAAAACGAAAACACTTAGCTTTCCTGCTTGCGATGTTTACGCTGGGGAAATTGTTTAATGGCAGTGGTCTTGAAATATGGTCAGAGCATACAAATAAACACCAAACACACCACTTTTTCAAAATGAACGTCATCTTATAATACATGAAACAACACCATCCAAGGTATTTTTTCCTATTCGTAAACACACTGATTTGAATCAGTATACTCATTAAAAGCAGGATGGTAAGGGAGTCACTGCAGTTTTTATCAAAGGCTAGGTTATTACAGTGGGTCCATATCACTACTATATTAGGTGTAACTTATTAACGACATGAATTAGCGACATGTTATGCCTACTGGGGACGTGATAAATATGACACATCAAAATAACGTTCTCGTGATTCCTCCTGTTCTGCCCGAATTCTAAGCTCTCAAATTCAGCTGATGTGCATGAAGTCAGCTAAGAATGTTTAGGCCGGAGCGATTTTCAGCTGTTAGGTTATTTACATAGTCCATTGATGTCTGAAAACCAATAAAGCTTTTGCTAGTGACATGAACTGTATTTGTGTCTTTTTTGGTGTGAGTCTCATCTTGATTGTTGCTTTGTAACATTTTCTGAAAAACTCAGGTTAACTTAGGTTGCAACACTTGGTATTACTGATGAACAGTCAGAAGAATGGAAGTACCAACATACATTAACTTCCTTGACTATAAGGAAGCACTTGATAGCGTGGATAGAGGAAGTTTATCAAAAATTAATGGACACTGGTGAATATGACAAGATCGCTAACACCATTCGGAACTCATATGACTGACTACATCGAAAAGTCCTGCATAGAGGATAGGTGGTGTATGAATTCTAAGCGAAGGTCAGAGCCTGACAAGTCTGCTTATTTTCAACCTTTTTCTTTCTTCTGGAGGTTGACTGGATTACGAAAACCTCTACATTTCAGGGGGAAACATGGAACACAGTGAACAACTTCAATGCAACTGGACGGTTCCTACTTCCTAAGTGACTCAGCTCTTCTAAGCGTTCTAACTTTGATAAAGGATCTACTCGGTAGTCGTTTTTTTCAAACTAGTCGTCACTATGAGTTTCTGAGTAGTCTGGTTACGACATGAAGTCTGTGTGAATACCTTAATCTGAAAAGGGACAAAATGACTTCAGACTTTATGTGATTCTAAGTGTAGAAACAATTCGATAAGTACAATAATAAAGAAATTGTAGTCTTTAAGGGAAAGACAAACATACCGACCAGTACTGCGTGTCCTATCTAAGTGAACAAAATAAATATGAGTCGCAGTCACTCTAATATGATAAAACAGTTATGTCTTTCAGTTGGCAAGTTACGTGCAACAGGGATAATCTACAGACACTTCAGACCAGGTTGACGTGGTAGGTGTTTATGAAGCGATTTGGTTGATTAGTTATGGACATTCGCAACAACGAATATCAAAAATAAAACTTATTTGTTGTACATTTCCTACTAATGTTATGAACCTCATGGTCCCTTAAGCAGGCAAAGCTGACCAGTTGTTGTTAATTCCAGAAATTGGAAAAACAATTGATTTTCTTTAAAGAAAAAGTATTAATTAATGTATTAAAAAGTTGTTATTTCGTTTTTGATCAAATAATACCTCAGTACGCCATCGAATATCTGTAGAACACGAGAAACGATAGAAGGAGTGGGCTAGCAAAACTATCTGCACGGAGTAGTCATTAAAGTCTTATGGGAACCTCACAGTACTTTTAGAGCTTGCTGTTTTGCCTGGTTATCGAATACCAATGCATTTTCGTTGTGGTTGTTGGCTAACGAGGATCACATAGTAGTTTCAGGGATTGTGCCTTCCCATTTTTCGGTGAAAACGTTGGCAGTAAAATGGTTGCTTCCTAATTATAAAGCTTATGGCCGTCTTCTATCAATGTCAACTACAACATCACTCCAGTCAATAAAGTCATTCCCCAGCAAATGAATGTGTTTTATTTTTTACCAACACAGCATTAATATGATGTATTTCTGCAAGGGCAGGTACATTTCATTTTCGCATACGTGATCTATGAATTACAACAGGTTGTTTACATTGTGTTTCCCAAGGGTCGTCAAATGTATGAAATCAAAAATAATAAACAACATTACACTTGTCCAGATGTTTTAGAGCGTTAATAAATAGATTTATGTTTCAGTATAACATTGGGCACAGTTTTCAACGTATTTTTCCAAAGTGCCATCGTGTCCACGCTATACACCAGACTCAAATTGTGTTAGAATTTCGATCGTGCTAAGTATTTAAGCAATTCAAATTTTCAAGTCTATAGTTGTTATAAAGCAGATTTGCCAAGCACTTGGTGTGAAGTATGGCCTTGGGAAAGAATCAACGCCAAGTTTGTTTCAGGAGTCAAAAGCTCTATAGCTGTGTCCTCAGGGCAAGATTCTGAAAAAAGAGGAACAAAGGAGCAACAAGGTACTTGGATATGAGCGCTAAACAATGCCTAACATTTTGCAGTGGAACGGATTGAGGAATGAAAAATTAGTAGATTAGACCCATACTAGTTATTGTTGTGAGTAAAATGTGGTTAGAGTCCCCAGATGAGAGAATGCAGTAATGCAAAACAATTAGTTGTGACATTTAACTAGAAGGAGTGGGTTCAAATGATGGAAGGGAAGTCGAAGTTAGAATAAGGAAATCTGTTTATTAGATTAAAGTGTTAAGCAAACTAATAACTGAATCTTTTATTGTCTGAACTTTTTAGTTTTATTTTCATCTGACGCCAGCCACACAGTCCTAGTGTAAAAGTCGGAGTTGACATGTTATAGGTTAACAAATGACAGTGTGGTCACATTACGTCACACCATTGTACACTTTTTCTTATGCACTTTTCAAGTAGGCGACATAAGTTCTAGGATTTAGATGCAGTAGTGAGCACGGTACCTTCTTCTGCTTGTTTATGTTTGTTGTGTTGACTTTGCTTTCCTTCAAGCACAGAGTATACCTGGTCTTTTGATATACAGTACACCCTTTTTAGTTTTCGCAGGTTACACCTGGTCTTTCTGTTGATATAAGGAGTAATTGTTTTAAAAGCAATTTTAGAGGGAATATTAGTGTCTACTACAGACTTGGTGGTAGTATTGAGTGTTTCCAGTGTTTCTAAGAGCTTATTATTGGTAAAGAAACTGCTCTGGTCAGAATATTTTACTAGAAATCAAAAGTTTTCCCAGTCAGGGTTTGTTTGATCTCTATATTGTTATTGTCTCCAATTTGTTGCACGTGGCGAGAATCGGGAAGGTGCAGAGGATTATTTTATGATCTCTGTTGTGAAACTTTTCGCCCACCACCACTGATTTTGGTGTGACATTGTGATAGAATATCAAGTCAAGAATGTTGTGATTCGGTATAGGCATATGTATGTTATGTTATTAACCGTGTATGTTTAAGGAACTAAGTATTGCCTTCAAAGCACAAAGGGTCAGATTGTGTCTTCCAGTTGGTGGTGGGAAATCACCAAAAACAATTTTGCAGGCGAAATCAATGGAGGCAGCCTTAGCAACTGACTCACTTATAGCAGTGTCAGTTGAACTAGGAATGTTAAAGGCTCGATATACACATCCAATTAGTATTTTACACTCATGAGTGTGTACAGTAAGTCATATAAAATCAGGTAGTTTGCTGAGGATATCATCACTATAGATTTCCACTTATATTTTTAGATGCATATATTGGATGACCACCCCTGGTGACTCAATAACAGATGAAGAGCTCATAGGTGTCTTTTTAGAGGTATGAGTCTGTGACTTCTGGGGACAACTAGCTGTTGTTTACACGTAACAGGCTGCGTTGGTGAGTCATCTTATTTTGTACAGATTGAGCACTGATTAACATAGTGTCAGGTATAGTGAGTGCTTTTCTAGTAGAAGGGCGTGATATGAACTCAGCGGATTGTCTGTTTTGTCATGAGGAGAAAAGGAAGAAGCTGAGGTACTGGCTCCATATTCATGTTCTTTTGGTTTATTATCAATATGGCTAATGGGAGAAAGGTATTCGGAGTGTAGGTTTGCGAAAGAGGTATGTTTAGGGATGACAGGTGGAGTCGAGTGGGTTGAATGGATAAGTAGTGTATTTGAGGAGTGGCCAGGAAGCTCAATCAAGGCGCTTTTAAGACTAGAGATAGTTATTGGTGCAGGGAAAGATGTGTCACTCTCCATTAAGTCGGAGTATATAGAGGATGGTCTCAGAATAATGGGATTGTCACTCTCAACATTTGGAGACCCTATAGCAGCACTGTCGAGGGGGAGGGAGATAGAACAGGATGAGGTGGTGTATATGTCGAATTAAGGGGACCAAAGAGTCATACAGGACAGCTTTACTTTTACAGTATCTAAGACCACTAGGTAGGTGTCCAAGTTGGCCAACGTTACAGCTCCCTTGTGTACAGTGGAAAATTTTAGTCCTCCTGTGGGTAGTTGGGGAGGTCTTATGTTTCAGGTAAGGAATGGGGAATAGTCTGATATTGTTGCCAAGAGGGGTGTTCGTGTTGTGCAGCGGTTCCTGGAGCTAGCGACGTTCACACTATATGGCTCACTGGTGTCACGTGTAGCTGTGGATATTGTCGAGTGTAGCCTCACGTTAGGATGAGTGGGTAATGTCAGTTCACTATGTTTCTTGTAGGGCATTCTACTGCTGTAAAAAGACGCATGTTAGGTGTCAAGGGTCCTGGAGTACTCGTGGGTTTCTACAGAGATTTTAGTATTATTTCGTATTGCAGTGACCGAGCGACTGTAGCTATTAGACCGATTCCTGGAGGGATTATTTTTTAGGCTATTTGGGGTATTCATTTGAGCCGTTGATGCAATGCTGAGGCACAATTGAGGCATAAGTCGACTGGCTTTTCGGGGTGGTTAAGTGCTTGTTCCTAGGATGAGTGGTTACAGTTGCTTTATGTTCAGTCCCGTTCTTAGGACTAGTAGCAGCATGTGACGTGCCTCCGTTTTGGGGAGGAGAAGAGAATGTTGTTTTAAGATTCGTGCAATGGCCAACGTTGTAACTGCTGCTACTACGTAGGCTGGGTTGATTGGTTTGCAATACATCGGATAGCAGTCCTGTCATGAATGATTCTAATCTTTTAAAGTGTTGGAATAAACCTCAGTAATGACTGACTTTTAAGGAGATGATTGGCCTCCGTGACATCACCAAACTGGAAGAGAATGGGACAAGAAACTTTAGGCTGTGCTTTACGTATTCTTCTTGTTATATACCAAGATTACGACAATCCACACTCTTGTAGCAGAGTATTTTTAACAGACTTTACGTGTATATTTAGTTGAGGAACGGAGTATATGTTTGGGTGAGTAGTTGAGGTCTACATCATCGGGTTGGCTACTGTGGACAGGTTTAAGTGCACTCAGCGGGCCGCTACACAGGATGGTCGATTGTGAATTTGCTGAGTGATCTGGGTCAGTCACACTACCTTAAAACTTCTCACAACATATGACGTTTTTGGGTGGACCGCAAGAAGTAACAAATGATGTCGGTTCAAACAGTTTGTGGCTGCTCTTATTTATATATATAAGCCAACAAAACTGGTCATCCTAGAATTTAGAAAATGTCAAAAAATAGCGATTAAGCAGAGATTTACTCCAAAAAAAAACAAAAATACAGTTTTCATTGTTATCAAAGACTTTAGTGGTTTTCAGACATCAGTGAACCATATAGATATTCAAACAGCTGAAAATAGCGCTGGCCTAAACACTCTCAGTCGACCTCATGCCTTTCAGAAACAAAATACCCGCTCCCAATTAAATCGTTTAAGGTCGCGGAGGTAAAAACGCGGGAGGTGTAAAGGTAGTTCGCTCCGTGTGTAAAAGTTCGTTATTTATTGCGGCTATTTGCCAACTTCACTTGTACTTTTTGATCTATTAAATATACCGTTTCGTCAGTTTCAGTTTCAGTTTCAGTTTGGAAAGGACAGGAGGCTTGGTGGCCTGTGTTAGTCCTGGCAATGATGGTCTCTCAGCTGATCCAACTTTCTTTTGAAGGAGTCGACGGATGGAGCCTCAACCACGTGCTGAGGTAATGAATTCCACTCGTTGATTATTCGATGGGAAAGTCGGTAGTCAGCTGACAAGTAATTCATTCTGGGCTTGTGAACTTTTTTGGAGTGTCCTCGTAGATTTTCTGTTTTGGAAGACAAGAAAAATGAGGGCATATCAGGTGCAAATTTGTCATTTAGCAATTTGAAAACTATAATCAAGTCACCTCTGATTCTTCTATATGACAGCGGGAATAGGTTTAGCTTGGTCAGTCTAGTACCATACGGGAGCTTCGCTATTCCGGGAATCAGCCTAGTTGCTGTTCTCTGAACTCTTTCCAAGAGTTCACTGTCTTTTTTTAGGCAGGGGTTAGCTGCTTGTATACAGTACTCAAGTTTAGGGCGTACGAACACTGTATACAAAGTCAGAAACGTTTTAGCGTCAAGATGCCTAAAAGCCCTGCGTATGGACCATAAAGTCCTAAAACCTTTGGCGGCTATTGCACGGCAGTGTGCAGTAGTCTTTAAGTCTTGACTAACGATGACGCCTAAGTCATTGTGTGCCTGAACAATAGGTAACTCAGTGTTATTCATCGTGTATGTATCTGTACCCTGATGGCCAATATGCATCACAATACACTTGGAAGTGTTTATCGGCAATTGCCAGGTTTGGGACCATTCAGATAATCTCTCCAGGTCATTTTGAAGTTCTAAGCTATCGCTCTTGCTTTGTATCGCTCTCCATATCTTGACATCATCAGCATAGAGTAAGACCGATGACGATAGTAGACGAGGGAGATCATTTACGTACAGGAGGAATAACACTGGCCCCAAAACTGTACCTTGGGGGACTCCACTAAGCACAGTTTCCCAGCTAGACAACTTGGAGTTCACCCTTACTCTTTGTTGACGCCCAACTAGGAAGTCTTTTATCCACATCAATAGATTGCCTCCAATCCCGACATTCCTTAGCTTATATAACAGCCGGTTATGCGGAACTTTGTCGAAGGCTTTGCTGAAATCGATGTAAGCTACGTCTATAGGTAATTTTTGGTCCTTAAGAGCGCACCAGCTTTCACGAGCGACTAATAAGTTTGTGAGACAAGAGTAACCTGTTCTAAAACCATGCTGCTTTTCGGAGAGGATCCGGTTTTCATCGAGATACTTTAACAGTTCCTTCCGAATAATCTTTTCTAAGATTTTAACAACCACACTAGTTAGGCTAATTGGTCGGTAATTCTCAGGCTTATGTTTTGTACCTGTTTTGAAGACTGGACTTACTATGGCGTTCTTCCAGTCTTTTGGTAGACGACCCTGGGTTACGGATAGATTAAAACATACACTTAAAGGGTTCGCAACAAAGTTAGCTAATTCCTTTAGTAACCTAGGATGCAGTTCATCGGGTCCAGTGGATTTACCTATGTCAAGCTTAACTAGCAGGCCAAAAACATCGAGTTCTTCAATGGTTACGCTGTCCAGTGCTTGTGTGGGTGGATTTTCATGGACTGGTGAGAAGGGTGTTTCTATGGTGTATACATCGCTAAAGTATTTAGAGAATACTTGAGTTTTGCCAAAGTCATCCTCCACTAGTGATGTGGCAGTACTGTCTCCCCATAATGAAGGAACATTCCTTCTTCTTTTTGTCCTTTGGTTTATATACGAGTACAAGCGTTTAGGGCATTCTATGGATTCCCTTACGATTTTCTCTTCGTACAGCTTTCTGGCCTTATGGAGGGTCGAGGCACAGGTATTTCGAGCCTTTTGATACTGAGATTTCGCCTCGTCAGTCCCCAGTAACCTAAATCTGTCCCACATTTTCCTTCTTTTACGGAGAAGGATGCGAACCTCCCTACTGAACCACGGTGGGGAGTTTCTCGGTCTCTTAGGTGTAGTCCAAGGGATGTGGGGGGCGGTAACTTTTAAGTATAAATTCCGGAATACGTCCCAAGCCGTTTCGATTGATGACTCTGGATCTAATTTCCAATCTACTAATGATGCTGATTTCATGATGTCTGCTATGTTTGCTTTCCAGACGTTAGGTCTGGATTGAGCTGAAGCGTACTCGCGATCGACAGTTATGTGGAAGTCAAAGCTTAAAACTGCATGATCACTTTTGCCTAGGGGTGGCATGTAATCCAGGTTTGCAACATCATCCTCATAATGAGTCAATATAAGATCTAGTAAAGATGATGCAGAACCCGGGTCGTACCTAGTTGCTTCCTTCACGTGTTGCACTAGAGCACAAGTGATTATCGCATCAACTAGTTCCTGTTCGAAGGAGTTTGTTGACGATTCAGTCCGAAGATTTCCCCAGTCCACCATGGGTGCATTAAAGTCCCCTAAGATTAGACATCGATCACTGCGTGATAAAGTGTTGAGACTGCTTAGCAGGACCTCGTTTGCCTCACAGCTTGGACTGCGATAGATCAAACTAAGTAGTAACTCTTGTCCCCTGCATTTCAGGCGGCAGCAAACTAATTCATACGTCCCACTCTCATGGGATACACTGTCGATAATGGTGAATGGAATAGCATTCCTAATGAATAGAGCTACTCCCCCTCCTTTACGCGTTTGTATTCTATCGGCCCTTACCAATGTAAAACCCTCGAAATCAAGTTCCCTACTATCTATAGACGGCGTCAGCCATGTTTCTGTGACTGCGATTATGTCTGGCCTAGTTGAGTCAATCTGTACACCTAGTTCCGGTAGCTTATTTAGTAAGCTCCGGGCGTTGGTATAACAGATCCGAAGCCTATTTAGGTGGCCTCGTGCTTCACCCAGAGTGGCTTCGGCATCATCCTCTGTCGAAGCCTCACAACCCGAAAATTTACAATTTTCAGGTCTTTTTCGCCAGCGTCTAATCTGAGCTGTAGTTCCTTTTCGGCTTCCCGTCTTTTAACACGGTCCGCCAACGGTAAGTCCTTACGGAGAAAAACTCCTGAACCCTTTAATTTGTGTCCATTTTCTAAGATTAAGTCGCGTTCGTTTGAGGATTTGAAAACGACTTTGAGTAGTCTAGACTGATTTGGTTTCAGATGCGCTAGATTTCCTAATCTATACACCTTTAGCAAGGTGACTCCGGGGATGTTTTTGGGCATAACTTGGTTGAGTAGTTGTTTTATCAACACAATGTCATGCTCAAAACGAGCTTTCGGTTCTAAGTTGTCACTCTCCTTGACTCTATGGAGAATGACTGATCTGTCGCTGTGATCAGACCTCGGCTTGTCGACCCTTTTGGTGGGGGTATGACTTCCTTTTACGTCATTTTGGCGTTTTTTTCTTATGACCCGTACCCAATCGCCAACGTTCTTTGGAGTGGTAACCACATTCGCGTCAGGCGTACTGTGGGATTCCGGAAGAGTCAGGACGACTTGGGAGATCGGGTCATCTTTCGCGCTGGAAACCGGTCGAGCCTTGCGGTTTCGGCTTCCTGAAGTTCCCTTCTGGGTACCGTTTTTGATACGAGGGACAGAAGAGACTTTTTTGCGCGAGTTTCTGGTTGTAACAGTCCTCTTTGGAGGATGTTCTTCCTCCTTAGTAGGGTGTGGGTCGGCAGTTTTTGGACTCACTTGGGCCTGCCTTGTGTCAATCTGCGTGTCGACAGATTGAGTTCTGACTGATGTATCCCGACCGCGCTTGCCGAGACACTTTTTTGCGGCATTTACTATTGAAATGGCCTCGGTTAGCAGGCTATTTGCATCCAAACAGCACTGTTGACATAGCCATACACATCCATTTTTACTAAACCGCTTGAAAGCTGCAGGTGTTAGATTCGTGCAAACATCGTGGTACCAACCTTTGCACTCATCGCACTGCATGCCGCTATCAACAGGATATCGACATCCTGGGCGGTGGCAAATGCTTTTGTTGCATCTTCCAGTCATTTTAAGATGCGAAAGTGAGTGTTGACTATAAGTAGAAAAAAAAACTATAAACAGTTAGGACCAAAGTACTAACAGACACAATGGAAAAAGAAGGTACTCTGGAGTACCGACGATAAAACTATTTAGGATACCAAAGATGATACTCTAATAGAATACTTTAACTGAAAGAAATTCAATCAAAGTATAAAAACAGTAGTCTTGATACGTTAATAACGATCAAAACAATAGAATTTACTCAACGAGGAAAAATACCACTGTCCTTTTTAAATAGCGCGGTTCATAATTTTCGTAGATATTTCCATAGCTCATGTACATTTGTAATTAGAGCGTATATTCGTTTGACTTGGTTGTACGTGAACTAATTAATTCCATACATTTGGATAATTTTATATTCATTTGTTATGTACACATTTTTTTGCTCATTCAATTTAACTCACTATTCCGCTAGGTCTCGCTAGGTGGTTACTCGGTTATTAGTATCAATATGCGTACGCATATCTCACCACGTGGTGAGATTTATTTGCAGACTTGCTTACTTTTGTGGAGATATTCAGTAATTCTTTTTTCACATAATTCCAACAGTCATCTGGTCGTGCTTGTTTTGATTTACATCAGGTAGTGCTGGTGTGGCATTGAGTCTGTCACTTCATAGGTTTGCGTAACGCACTCGAAACCTTAAATTATCAACTTCTGGTTTCCATTGTCAGATTGTCCTGGTCTTACATTTGTGTTTGTGATAATTATTGTCGATCGCTTTCGTCTTACACATTTTGCTCTTCATACCATTCATGCTCAACACACACCTGCACATCTATGTAATAGTTTTGATACTGCTTCATTTAATGGCGTTAATGAAAATATGTTCTTCCCACTGCATAGTGATAGAGAGTTCGTGTTATGGAAAACCAAGCTCTGCGTTAAGCAAAAGCTATAAATTGCGAAGACTTTCTTCTTAATGTACCGTGTTATTCGACCTTAAGATACAAACTTTTCATTCTTTCGCTACGTGTTCTTTTGTGGTTCATCTGTAATCACTTTACTGCGCTGTTTCAGGTCTTTAACAAACTCACAGTGAATAGTCATAACACTTGTTACATGTGATGTCGAAGGACCCAGTTCATATGCATTTCAAAAATACGACAAACTGTCACTTGCTAGACAAACTGGTTGCAGATAACTTGCTGCGGAAGCCTCTGATCCTAGAAATTGCTTAAAAGCGTGCTTGAAAAATTATGGATGGTCTCCTTTTTACGGAAAATACCACCGCCAGTACATTTCAGCCATACTTTGTTGTGTTTAAACGACGAAACAGTACGGCAATGAATGTCTAATTAATTCATGGTCAGTAAACCATCATCTCGTACTTGAAAGCTACCGGATAAATCTCTATTGAAAACTTGTCTTCAGGCTCAAACCGTATTCAGATTAGGTATTCTAAGCAAGTGGAATCCCAGGTAGCCTGGTAATAGTCTTTCCACAAACTTTGAGCTTGTCATCTCTCACCTTAGTATCCTTTCTGTTGGTGAAAAGCTTGAGCAGATAGTTGATATAATGTATAGAAGTAGTCAATAGCATTCCCTATAGTATGCTAGTCTCTTAACACCAATTGTGCAGTAAACTCTTGTGGATCGTCAGATGAGAAAAAACAATCGTTTAATGTATCATAGTTATGAGACTCTGAGTTGCTGAATGTGAGTCTACTAACCACTGCTCATCATGCTGTTTCATCCTTCAGACAGTGGACTATAGTTAAAATGATCTAAAGTAGGTGCTTTATGCAATAAGAATGTTCATAATTTACTTGCCATGTAATCCAAAGCGGCCTCAAGGATTGATAGCTTACTCAGCGAAACAGGGTTCTGTAGTCATCCTATATAGTAGCATTGAGTGTTCATATTTTCTGTGATCCATTGTTATTGGTACCTCCGAAGCTAAATATAACGTTCAGCCTTTGGCAGGCTAACATGTACTCTGAAGGTACATTGTTTGTTAGCGGAGCTGAATGAGAGAATTTAGAACAGAGGGAAGTAAAAGAAAAAGTCTGCAGTATATTAAATACATCGGATGCACTGACACCTAATGATGACTTGGTCTCGGGAATAGAGTTTATGCTTTGGCTTGATGTCGGGATTAAGTTTTTGTTTAGCTTGTATATACTTGTTGTGTCTTGCCAAAATACTGGTGTGACTTTTTATTATGACTGGATACAACGGTTTACTTTACTCTGTATAATGGACAAGGACTGGTATTACTCGGTGTAAGGAAGAAGGAAAGAGTGTTAATGAAGGTTTATTCATGCATAGGCAATGGATCCGCTACAGTTTCAACCACTGATTAAAAATTACACTAAACTATTTGTGATATGCTTATCTGGTTAGTAAGTTCATTTGAATATATTGAACTAAGCATTAGTTAGTATAAATTAGTCAATAAATAAATGCATATATACAATTTACAATGTTAGTTGATTTAACTGGATTAACCAACATTACAGTAAATTACCAAGCTCCACATTTATTTTTTACTGACAATATCTCAATCCTAAATTATGATCCTAATCTCAAGTACTCAATGTTTTTGTCGTTAAAAGTGTGTGACGTTCCCTTCGTGTATGTTTTCAACGTTCTTTTTTGTCCTCTACTCTCAGTTCTTTTCTGCTATCGGCTGCATCTTTGTTTTTTATCTCGTCTTGATATGAGTAGAAGTGTGATATGTTTTATCAATACACCGACTATCAGGTTCTCCTACATTATTTTTGTCTGTACGCTTTTAGGTTTGCCAATTTTCCCAGTATTCTATGGTGATTCTCAAAATATTTCATGTTTTAGATTTAGATGTCCAATACTTGGAGTATTCTTTGTTTATCCAATTTTTCCAAACGATTAAACGCTGTTTTTAAGAAATCTTTATCGATGACTAATCGTATGAGCTTAATTAACATTTACTATGTTTTGTCACCTGGAGGAGTTCTTTCCACTCCTATTTCTCCTGTTTATCAGAAATTGGTTAAAAAAATCCAAGATGTAGTTGTACCAAATACCGCTTTATTGTATCCTCTTTCAAGAAAACAGTTTTCGGATGAATTATGGATTACCTCTGGGAAGCTGTTGGTGGTCCTTGAATCTTCATTATTTATCGAGGATGTACTTCATTCAGTGGATTTTCAAAAAGATCTAACGATCGTAAGTGTAAATTTGTTTTCAAAGTACTATCTTCTCCCATCTCCAAAAATGTTTTCTTGTGTGCGTGTAAATTTCATATTCACTAAGATCTGGTTTTTGTATTAATAATCAACTATAATTATCATTACAAAACTGTTGCCTTAGAATGAATTGCAGTTATAATTATGTATGTATGATAAATTACCACAGAAGATATATCAGCTGGCAGTTTTGTCTCGATCTATAACACCTTATGAACGCACCCATTAAATATAATGTTGCTGGCTACATAGCTTATATCTGATTACTCCAATCCTTCTGGTCCGTGTGACAAGAGTTTCATAAACTTTCAAGTGTCACGTATTCGTCTCACGTCCTATGTTGGCTGACTAACTTTATTATCCCTCAGTCTGCCTACTGAAACTTCTGGAATCCTTACGACTAACGTGAAATTTATATTGATAAGTCCTATTTTGAATCTCACTGTGTTGTGGTCGATAAATTACGTAAAGGTTCATCTGCTTAGGTTATAAACTAGACATTGTGTAACGTTTAGTGCCTACTTATTAGAGCTTGTCTCGTGAAGTGTAATAAAACAGAAATTAATGGACTGGTTGTAAGTTAAATGTACAGACTAGAGGAGGTAAGGCTACCAAGAGTACACTTCAAATTATTATTATTTATTATTTAAACACATAAATATTGGTACAATGAAGCACCAGATAAATATGCGCCTCACAAATCTCATTCGATTTGTGTGAGGGCTGTGATACTGCTCAGGTGCCCAAACCGAAGCAGGTGGTTTTCTTAGGGGGCCACACCCGGAGCCTTTGACCTGAATGTCTGATCCACAAGGCAGTGGAGCATCGTGAGGAGATGCAGTCCCATGGTAGTCGTTGACCAATGACAGGTTCGTCCGCCATTCGTTCCATCAGGATACTGGAGCCCATGTGCACCATTGGTTTGGAATCAAAGTTTTCCAACTCCCCTAGGTGGACTCTCCGTGTCCACCAACCCGGTTAAAGCGCCGGACATTCGCTTTTCGTCCTCTCACTTTCGTAAACAACAGTAATGGCACGAGAAGGCAGTGAGTAGGACTTCCCTGTCAGAGGCTATATATTCGCCGGCCATATGAGAGTATTTCGAGAGGGAGAGGTGACTCTCCCCACTCTCGGCCGTACCAGGGCATTTGGGGGCTTCAAATACGAAAACACAGCTAAAACAGGTTTGCAAGTTATATTCGAAACTCTCAGACCTCACTGTAGGCTCTTGATTTTTAAACCACTCCATTAAAATCCAATAATTGACGTTCTCAGTTTTAATCAGTTTGAGATATAACGTGATGGTCATCCATTGCAATCGGTGATTACTATCTCACCCAATAGACCTGAACTCCACCAGTTGTAACACTGGTTTCGTTGATGTAGACACACTCTAGCAATGATATCCCAGCGGATTCCATTCTAATCAATACTTAAAATCACTAGGACTGGAGTAGATAATTTTTGTTGATGTATTTCTCTAAAATGGTTACTTATTTTAGTTTAGTTGCTGTTGACCCATCTGTTTTTCTGAGTAGTCTTAAGTATGATGCAACAATGTGACTTGAAATGTTATTTGAAATATGCTTAGAAATGAAACCGTTGGCTACTGGTATATTTTCTTTTATGCCTTTAACTAACAATAAGATGTACTTTAGACAGCTACTTGATCACTGATCAGAAGTAGGTCTTGAGTGTGCTTATTAGTGAACTGCAACATTTATTATTGCCTCTGTATTGAGTGTTAGCAATCTTTATGCATCAACTATAGTCGGAAATAGAGGTTTCATAAACATTGGCCAGAATTCCTTAGACTGAACGATTAAAGCTCTTAGTGAAACAATATATCTAACATCAACCGGCACTGTAATCTCTGACGATATGTTCAGGATTCTGTGCTATCCCCCATTAATAACTTAAAAATAATTCTCTGTAAATTTCTAGATGCAAATAGTATGTTTTCTCAAGCTTGTTTCACATTGTATCGTACACCGATCCTATGTTCTAAGAAAGTAAGTGTTAACAAGTAACTTTATCATGTTTGAATATCAAGGCGAATTATGAATTGAGTTAGCTGGTTTTTCAGTGAAAAAGTGCGAAACATTATAGCGAAAACTGTTTCAGTTTCTATGATAGTCTCATTGTAAGTTAGCTCATATCCTACTCTAAAGTGTAAGGATCATCCTGCCATGCTCAACATAGAGCCCGACATGTATGTGTATCGGTCCAAGTTGCCACACATCAGCAAACCGACATAACAGTAACAGAGGTGGTAATTGTATAAGTGGTCATAGAACAGATTACACATAGTCCATATGATTCAAGAAGTAAGTAGTACTTAGTTAAATAATAAAGTGTAAAAAAGGAAAGGTGTTCACTCCATAAATAACCCAAGATAGAAGACTCCAATAAATAGTGTTGATGAAATCTCAAAGGTTATTTGTAAACAATTTAGCTCTTATATATAATCTATGTACTTCAAATACTTATGCGTTTCATGTTATTTGTTAAATTAATGTAAATATTTACCGACCGTACCTTTGAATGATTTAAATCTCAAAGAAAACATAAGTTTCTTTGATTTTACATATATATTCGCAAATTACTCATACTAATTACAGTCATGTACTCACTACTGATTAGCTTCAAGATGTGACTTCTAGGGTTCTAGCCAGAAGCCGTGGCCATTGGAGTTCGATCTATTTGGGCTCTGAGACGGTTATTCACTGTGAGCAATGGATGACGATTTGCTCGAAATCATGAAGTGATTGATATTAAACACCGGTCCCGGCTCAGCGGTTTAGGATTTAGGTGTTCACGTACGAGATTGAAAGTCCTGGGCTCGATTCTCGCTTGCGAAATCGGGGATGGGGACTGGTAAGGCGTCCCACACTAGGACATCTAGTGCTCTCAAGTCTTCAATGGTGGTCTAGCTAAGATTAGTTTGTGATTTTAACTGTAAGAGGATACTTTTACTTGTTATTTCTCATGGTCCCAATTCAGCAGAATACTTGCAGTGTTTTTGTCTGTCTCTTGGTAGGTAACTGAATACATAGCCAAAGGGGGGCGTGTTTTATTGATTTTAAATACGACGGAAGTGAATAATTTCTCCTCAACTAGTCTTGCTCATTATACTTTACTTTCAAACGGCTCTGCTGGTCTTTTTGAAAACAATGATTCATACTGGAAATGGATGTATAAAGATTCAATTTTAACTGGCGGATATCATCACTTGGAGAGTGATAATAGTAATGACGTTGAAGTTAAAAAAGATCAACCATTAATTGCTATTCTCAGTGTAAGTTATTTAAAATCTGATTTTACAATTTCTTAGTCGTTTTTGGATTACTAAACTTCCTAAAAGTGTTATATGATTGAATGAAGATGACGTGGTAATATTCTGATATACCAGACAAGTTTACAAGGTCACACTGTAGGTGAGGAATGAGGATAGGTTACTGTAAGGCAATTATTTATTTCCCCAAAATCACCCCACATTTTATTTTATTATTTATTTAAACACAAATATTGGTACAAGGAAGCACCAGATAAATATGCGCCTCACAAATCTCATTTGATTTGTGTGAGGGCTGTGATACTGCCCAGGTGCCCAAACTGAAGCAGGTGGTTTTCTTAGGGGGCCACACCCCGAGCCTTTGACCTGAAGGTCTAGTCCACAAGGCAGTGGAGCATCGTGAGGAGAAACAGTCCCATGGTAGCCGGTGACCAACAATAGGTTCATACGCTATTCGTTCCATCAGGATACTGGAGCCCATGTGCACCATTGGTTTGGAATCAGGGTTTTCCAATTCCCCTAGGTGCACACTCCACATCCACCAACCCGGTTAAAGCGCCGGACATTCGCTTTTCGTCCTCTCACTTTCGTGAACAACACCCCCGCCCCGAGAAGGCAGTGAGTAGGACTTCCCTGTCAGAGGCTATATATTCGCGTGGCCATGTGAGAGCGTTTCGAGAGGGAGAGGTGACTCTCCCCACTCTCGGCTGTACCACGGGATTTGGGGGCCCCAAATGACCACAAACGAAGGCTGTTACGCAACGAAATTAGGCAAAGCTTGCGTAAGGACCGAGAAGCTTGGTGGTTGGAGTGTGCTAATGAGCTGGAAGCAGCAGCTGCATCTGGTAACTGCCGGAAGCTCTTCCAATTCATCCGAGCCACTGGCAGCAAGAAGTCTGGTGTGAGTGAAACAATCTACGGGGATGACGGGATGCCAATCACTAACATCTGTCGACGTCTTGGACGATGGGCGGAATTTTTCGAAGGGCAGTTCAACTGGCCTGCTGCTCCGGCAGCATCAACCAGCTTGTCCTGCCCCCCATGGCCGGTGACGACTGATCCACCAAACGAGGCGGAAGTCCTCAAGGAACTCCAACTCTTGAAACGTTATAAATCACCTGGCCCATATGACTTACCTCTGGCTCTTTTTAAAGATGGTGGTGACTTTCTGGCTAAGGAACTGACTGCGTTGTTTGGAAAGGTTTGGGAGCAAGAAAGTGTTCCAACATCTTGGAATGAGTCAATAGTCGTCCCTATCTTTAAAAAGGGTTCACGTTGTTCCTGCAATAACTACCGGGGTATAAGTCTACTTTCGATTGCGTCCAAACTATTGGCTTCTATCATTCTTCGTAGGTTGTTTAAAACCCGAGAACGATTGACTCGCGAGGAGCAGGCTGGTTTTCGTTCTGGTCGAGGATGCATTGATCACATCTTCACCCTCCGCCAAATGTTAGAACACCGTCATACTTATCGCAGGCCAACAATCGTAGTGTTTCTTGATATCAGGGCTGCCTTCGATTCGTTGGACAGGACTGTTCTCTGGGATTTTCTATTGAAGAAGGGTGTGTCTGAGAAGTTTATTAACATGATAAATGTCCTGTATACAAACTTCTCAGGCAGAGTGAGGGCATACAACCACTTTTCTTCCTTGTTCCATTCAAGCAGTGGGGTTAGGCAGAGCTGCCCAATCTCACCATTTCTCTTCAACTTTGCCATCGATGACATTCTGGAAACAGCTCTGATGGATGTAATTAATGGCGGTGGGGATCTGTTGCCTGGAGAAAGACTTCTCGACCTTGAGTATGCGGATGATAATGTCTTACTGTGCAATAATGCCCAAGCCATGCAATCCGCACTTAATCAGTTGGCAATCAGTGTCCACAGGTACGGTATGTGCTTTGCACCTTCAAAGTGCATGGTACTCCTACAAGACTGGCAGGATTCTAATCCTGTACTCACCGTGGATGGTGAGCGGATTGAAGCAGTTAAGAAGTTCGTGTATCTAGGTAGCTGCATAAGTGCTGGTGGTGGCGTGAGTGATGAGTTCGATGCACGTATGGTGAAAGCCAGAGCGGCTTATGCCAATCTGGGCCATCTTTGGCGCCTTCGTGATGTTAGTCTGGCTGTAAAAGGTCAGATCTACAACGCGTCGGTGAGAGTAGTTTTGCTCTATGCTTTTGAAACCTGGCCTCTTCGAGTTGAGGATGTTAAACGACTCTCTATGTTTGATCATCGTTGTCTCCGAAGGATTGCTGACATCCAGTGGCAACATCATGTTAGTAATGCAGAGGTTCGGTATCGTGTGTTCGGGCGCAGAGAAGATAATTCAGTTGGTGTCACCATCTTGAAACACTGATGTCGGTGGCTCGGACATGTTCTACGAATGTCGTCCTAGAGAATTCCACCTCGTGTATTATTTGCCGACTCTGGGACTGGTTGAAAAAAGTGGTGAGGTGGTCAGTGTATGACATGGTGTTGTGGTATGAAAGAAAGCTGCAAAGGGCTAGCTTCTGTTGGTCCTTCACGACTCCACGGCTGGGGTCCAAGAGATGGTGCAACACAGTGGCTAGAGACGTTATCAGATATGGCTCAGAATAGAAGCCAGTGGCGATCCTGCTGTAACCTTTTATTTTCTTCACAAGGAGTGGTTCTAACTTTCTTAACTAAAAGAGTCTTCTGGTTGTACATTTCAGTTTCCCCCATCATTACTCTTATATATATATATATATATATATATATATATATATATATATATATATATATATGCATCTTACCCCTTTTCTCTTCCCGTCCTCGCATATATATCTGGTGCCCCCTTGTGCCAATATTTATGTGTTTAAATAAAACAAAATAATTTGCATTAGTCTTTTAGGTAACTTACGTGTACTCATAAGTTGTAAACCATTATTGTAACTTTAGAAAATAAAGTCTTCTGCTCAGCCTTGATCTCATGTTGCATAACAGTTTAGTCAAGCGTTATGTGCATGAATCAGATTTGTTTTTTTAAGGCTAACACTCAAAGCTAAAAATGAATTTATGTTTTTATGATATATCTTTTTTTCTAAGATAGATTGATTGCTTGAAATTCGAAGCAACACATTTGGAAGATGCGTTAAACCTTCTTGGAATATCGTGTGTACCTTGTGTTGATCTAGAGGACAACACACATGATAAAATACTGTCTAATACCTTATCTTCAGTTCATTTATCCGATTCAAAATTTTTGCATTGTTTTACACCGGACTCTGAGAAAAAGGTTGGATTTAATTTATTTTGTTAAATTGATTTGTATTCTTTTTTCTCTGTATACTTTAGTATACATACTATATGAATACATATGTAATTGTATATTTTCGGTAGAAGCCAGATTATAACATTGGTAGATATCTTCGTCTTATCACTTGTTCTGAGGAAATCTCAAACACATCTCTTTATCACTCGATGCACAACTCATCATATTACTCAGTCATTATAACTATTTTGTTCATTTAGAGTGGATAGATTATGGCTAGCAGTGAAAACTTGAACGGGCGTTTTGTTCCACGTGGAACTCATCAGTTAGATGTACACCTGCAGCTCATTGATGCTCACAATGAAACAAATTTTTGCCCACTATAAACAATCTCTTTTAGCATATGTATAATATCGGTACTGAATAACTACAATCATTTGATAGTACAGAACTAATTAATTTGGTTTTTTCCCATTATACTCTCAATGTTATCTTGGTTGTAATAATTTGTTTACTTTCCGATTTCAGAAGATCGTTGATTTTCTCATTAAGGAATGTTCAACGGAAGAATGCAAAAAAGAGATTTCCTATTGTTCTACTCTATCTGATCTTCCATTGGGTTTCAACTGGACAGATTATTTTTCAACTCTTCACACTGAACATTTAGGTAAATTGATTGTTTGGTCTAACTCAATGGAATCTAGTTGGGATTTCTGTCAACAGTAAGTCTATTGTTCCTAGTTTCACTGGTTTCTTAAGTTCATTACGCAATGTAAACCATGAAAACCAACGATATCTACAAATACACCATAGTAATCATAATTATAGGCTCATTGGTGGTTTGTTTTAAGATGTGATTACCGGAATTCTTGTGAAAGATCTGTTCATTATTTCCAGATTTTCAATGGTTTGCTAACTAAGATCAGTCCGTGATGTAAAGTGTGAAATTTCTTGTTGTTCATTCATTGTCGATGGTAAGTTTTATCATTTATTTTTATAGATAACCGAATTTTATCGTTTTTTTTAAGTTATACACTGTAAAACTCTGTGAAATATGTGGATTTAAAAGTGTACGTAGAATAAAGACAACAGTAAAATTTATTTTGTCTGGTATCCTGACATGAATCAAATGGAGGACATCGTGGATAAAGTAATGGATCTAACAGATCTCTAACAGTACTATTTCACTTCATGCATATCTAAATACTCTAATAAGACATTTTCATCACAATAGTTAAGTATTCGCATTCTGTCGTCACACATTTTTCTTGCTATTCCATTAAATTGTTTCTATTTACTAAGATTTCTTGTTTAGAAGTATTTCTCTACATATGCTATGTATTCTAGATTCTTTGAACGAATCCATCCAAATTCCGGGCTATTGGTATGCTCTAATATTCAATCTAAAGGGAAAGGTAAACAGTGTGTCATCATGCAGTTATTTATAATTTATTTAATATATTACGGAAATCAATTAATTAAAATTGGATGCTGTAAGTACATACAATACTATCTCAGTGTGGGATTGTGAAGGTTGTTGACTGATACTGAGATTATGAACCGATAATCAGTGGCTAGGGTTTGTGAATGCTAACTGCTGAGTAGTTTAACACTGCGACGAGACAACTCCCCAGTGCTTCCAGGTTCTAGATGGTTGTCTAAGGGTTTTTTAGTGATCTCGTTACTATCCCAGTCAATCATATTCAAAGTAGAACTTGGCACATATATGCATTGATCCCATTTTTTCCACAACGTATCACTCCAGTATAATTGTAGTGAACAGAACACCCGTTGGGGACAATCGAATGTATTTAAGCAAACATTACAGATTATCTCAGGAAATTCTGATTACCAAACAATGAACAGTCAATTTGCAAATTAACAGCCAATTGTTTCAATCTTCACTGTTTCTTCTCTTATTCCATTGCTCATGCATTTTCCAAACGATTGCGCTTCATTTCAGTTCTTTCCTCATCGGTCTTCTGCCAAAATACATTCTATGTCTGACCCACACCATATACTACTTATATAGATATAAGTAAACAGCACCACATAATGAAATTATCAAAGCAGATGCTATATTAGTAAATATAGTAACAGTATCAGTGATAGTATTAGAAAAGATTAAGCCATAGACAATATGACTCGAGAAGAGAGGATGAATTTGTATAGTAAGAAGCATAAGATAACTTTAAAACTCAAGATCTGAGGTAAGACATAGAATGAATGCAGATTACGCTGCCTTTATCGGTTCCGAGCCATATCACCCAAAGTTTTCAACCATTTAGTCACAAGAATCACGCGGACCATTCATTAGGCAGAAGTATGTATAAGCTATCCAGTGACTAACGGTCTGTAAATTAATTAAATAGACCAAGAAAATACCCGTTTTGACAAAGCGTCAATAAGTACATAAAAACTACCATAATAATCAAAGATATTAAAATATTTAAAAAGGAAACTATTGATTTAAGATTAGTGTGACAGAAAAGCTGTTGTATCAATACTGACATGTTTATTTTTTATCATAAAAAATCTAGTTATGTAAGAACCTATTTATTGATATCAGGGTTGTGAAGATTATTAAATTTTGTTGAAATCACGAACCAGTCCAAGTTCGGCAACAACTAGGACCAATAGACAACTATTTCATCCTAGTATGAGACTGCATTAGTGCTCACTCACGATCCCCCACCATAGATCGAACCCAGGACCATTGATCTCGCGCGAGAAATTCGGTAGTTTCTGTAATGGTATCAGCCCATGGAATGCCTCGTTCTTAAATTTATCACTACAAGAACAGCATGCATACTTCTATTAAATGTTGTGTGCATGTTTAAAAGTATATTTTTTTAAGGTAATGTGATTATCATAAACACACCAGTTTGTCTAATTAATGTGAAACTCAGAAGTATGCTAGTTTTCATAATAGTACATTGCAAAAATTCTATAATCTTCACAAGTCGTACACTGGTAATACATATGTGCTCACTAGTAAATAAATTCATGATGCTACTCCTGAAGTTCTAGTGAGAAGCTGTGATCATTGTAGCTCAACCATGCAACTATTATCCACTGCAGATGATGGTTGAGGGTTGCTCAATACCATGAATTTATCGAGGTTATACAGTGAACAGCTTGGATGTGGCTAAACGATTTGGAATCCAGGAAGCATATTTCCCCTTATTTCTTACTCGTTTCGAGTCCCTTTGTTAGAAACAACACTGGAGTATAGATTCATTCAGTTGATAAGTCCGAAAAAGGACTAAACCTGTATCCTGAATTCCACTGCTGGCTAGACGCATTAACCACTGAATCACTGTTTCAGAGAGCATTGAGCAGCTTTTTCGTCCTAGTATTGAACTCAACATTTTGGACTCTCGACCCTTCCAGGGATCCAATTCAGGATTTTCAGGTCTTGTGCTTGACAATTAACCGTTGGGACCTCTTAGTCAGTATTGAGTTGAGACTTATTGATCTTAAAGGTATCGTATTCGCCATAAGATCTAAAGGTCCTGAGTTCTGTCCTGGATTAAGTCTTAAGTACTCACCATTACGAAGTCACAAACGAGGATATTAATGTTGTCTTGCTCTACCTCGTTCCCAACGGTTCTCTTATGTCAGTCTTAAAGATAATCTTTAAACTGTTACTGTCTTATGATGAATACTATTCTGCATGTGTTCCTATATTATTAGGTCGAGGAGAGAATAAGTGGATTAGTCCTGTTGGACAAGCTGCATTTACATTCCATTTAACATTATCCACTCCCAATAGTCAAATGTTTATGAATTGTGTGACTTGTATACAACATATTGTAGCGTTGAGTATAGTTTTGGCTTGTAGACATTTAATTGCTGAACATTTGGAGATCATTCCAGGTGATACTAATTTTTGTGATATCAGTGAAGAATTTCTTGTAGTAAGTTTTTTTCTATGGTTTGAAAGTTTTCCAGCATTTATTTATCTACCTATCAGACGGGGAGTTATGTGGGTTGTTAATGCTTTTAATACACTGGGTTTAAATAAAATAAAAAGTTAGTCAACAATCAAATACTTGCTGATTTTCACCCATTAGGCTACTGGCTCAAAACCCTCATTTCTTGTTTTAGGTTTCATCTTTAATTCTGAAATCTTAAGTCCACCAAGCTTTATTTACGTACTAAATTGCATTTCCAAATTTCTTGTAAGAACAAACTGATCATTATGTACGGTATTATATTTCAAACATAATTTCGTTCTCCTTGAAGTCCATCGGGCACCGACCACAGTCTTGACTAATTTATATGGATCTTTAATAACTTCTGTTAATTTACTTCCACTCATGTTTGGTAATATAACAAAAGAATAATTAAATTTGTCCAAGCACTTGACCGTGAACAATACGCTTGAATCCTATGAAATATGACTTGATACTGTATCACTCGATAATGAGTTAGATAGTTAACTTGAATACTGGACTGGAGGGCACTAGATCATGTAAGCTCAGTTATTTAAAGTATGGCCTACAATTGAGAACTACATTAGATGAGGTAATGGTTTATTGACGCAAATTATAAACAGTTATCATAGAGTAGAATCAGAGTTACTTATAAAATATTCTCTTTAATTTTTTTATGCCTATCTTTGCTCACTGATCGATCATATATTACTTTATTCGACTTAACATTTAGTGATAGATATTTTGGTTCCACTAAAATATTATATTATTTCATCACAAATCGGCATAAGCGAAACAGCAACCATTTAAATCCAGAGGGTACTGCACAATTTTTTCGTCGTAGTCTGAGATCCACGACCTCACGCAGGATAAAATATAAAGACTTTAGGTCTTGCGACACACAATACAGTTCAGCAGCCGAGTAGCTTTGATCACACGTTATTTTCATTCAATGCCAATAATGTATCAGTCTTAATTTAGTTGACTCCATTATCCACTCTTTATACTGATGATAGGTCTCTTTAATAATTTTGTATTCAACTTGATACACTTCTTTTCGACAGGATCTTCAATATCATGGACCCAAAATCCTTATTAAATGGCCAAATGATATTTATGTTGTCGAAAATATTAATTGTTGTAATAATCAAGATGTCGATTCAACGCTTTTACAACAAAATATTATTGGAAAATTGGCTGGTGTATTAGTTCGGTGTCGTTTAGTCGATTCAAAGCACGTGGAATTATTGATTGGTAGAGTGTATTTTGTTTTATTCTTTATTCAAGATTGTAAAGGATTTAGATGCTTTCAATAGTATTATCAAAACACGATCTGTTAATACACACACTATGACAGTATCCTCAGGTTTAAATAAACTAAATAATTATTTGTTGATTAGACCACGTTACATGTCAATAGGTATGTTTCATCTACGCACTAAAATTTCGTTATAATGCTCTCACTCTGTCATTAAAGCACTTTGGTTGCATTCGTAAAGTTGCAGCTTTGATCTCTTACCTATTATGGTTCAGGTAACCAAATATCAATAATCCTTTTAGATAGACAGTTATTTGGTGAGAAAGCTGTAAAACCATTGTGTTTATTTAATAATACCTCTTTTGTTAAAAAAATCCGTAGTTTTCTGGCCACATTCATTGTTTAAAAGTTTGATAACTCCCCAAACCTCTTGAATTTTTAGCCATATTAGGTTATCAATTAGTTTAGTACACTTGATCTTTCAGTCAATTTAATTAGTTAACATATTGAAGTATTGGCTACTAGCCAGTTAATGCCCTGGTACGGCTAAGTTTTGAAAGCTTGCACTTTCTCACAAAATGCTCTCTTAAGGTCATACGTTTATAACATCTGCTATGGAAGGTTTGCTTACTGTCTTCATGAGATGGGGGTGTTTATTGACCATAGTAAAGTGGTCGGTCAGCACTTAGACCTTGATAGATTCGAAAGGTCCATCCAAGTGAATTGGAAAACCCTGATTCCAAACCAGTTGTGTATAGGCTTCAGGGCGTTGCCCGCTTAGAAAATCACCTGTTTCAGTCTGGGCGCCCGAACAGAGCACCTCAGCCTGCTCACAAATATGAAAAGAAAAATACTCAAGAATGAATAGCTGCTGATAGGACAGATATAGTGGTTAATTTGTTGTAGACTAGAAAAATTCACATCATAGTTATTTTTATTAAAAAGCTTTTTAAAACAATTAAATTCTAGGCTGTGGTATTAATGCATTCAATGAACTACCTACGATATGTTTAGAACATGTATTGATCAAATCCCATCCGTGTAATAATAGACCAACATTTTCAATTGCCAAGTTAATTTCACTTGTAGTAAGTTACTTGGAAAGAATAATCATGAGAATCTATAATCCGAATTCAAATTATGATCTTGGATGGGTGCTTCACTTATACACTAAATGCTGGATTCATACGTAAGTTATTTGTCAAATCAGGTTTATTTGAAATATGCACAATTTTTCAGGGAAGGAATCTTTTTCAATGTATTAATTTCCAGTTGTATATATATTATGTCTGCTTGAATTTCATCAATTGATATGTGAAATCTGACTACATAATCATTTTGAATAAATAAATAGTTGTTTAGGGATGGGACACATTTATGTTAATTTATAATGAGTCTGCCTCTCAAAGTTCAATATCTGGCACTTTTCCGTTCATTTAGTCGGTGAATACTGCTATGAGAGCGTAATTTTTATTGAAAATGTCTTTTCAAGTTCTAACTTTCTGTCTAGTAGTCTTTTTGATCCCACAAGTTGTGTTGCACTACAGTAGTATGTTCACGGACATATAGGTGACTTCAGATGACTGAAAAGAAGTCCCCATTAGGAATTACATTTGTTGCAACACCGACATTAAATAAATGGAAATAAACTTGATAATGCTAGATATCGCAGATTTATCGAACATTTGGAAAAGGATGGTGTTGGGGATGTCAAATCCCCAGAACTTACTTGGTAAATGGCTTAGTTTTGTAATTTTATTTTAAAAATTTGAATTTAGCTGTTTCCGCGCCAAACGCGCTCTTTTTACCTTCACGTCATATCTCGCACTTGTAAACTGTCTTAAACGCTATTGGTCCATTGTTTCTTTGTGTGTGCTATTTACCAATGATGCTCAAGGACAAATTGTTGTATAAATGCGCTTGACTTTTTCCATCATTCGATTGCTTGTACTCGGCTGCTTACGGAATACATATATATTCCCCTACTTGCCTTGGACTTCTTCATCTAGTTAGCGGGGCCTGGGACAACAGATTAGAATAGCTTATCGTGTCATTGGCTTTCGTTCGTTACCGCGGAATCGATTTAGTTTCAGGCATAACAGATGGTTATCCTCACACATCATTAAAGGAGGAAATTTACGAACTGTGAGAAAGATATGGCTGATAGGGGGAAAAGTGAGTATCATTAAGTTGCAATTATTTGTGAACGATAATCAAGAAATCTGCTTAGAAATAATTTTTGTAATGATAATAATATTATTAATAAATTAGAATCATTTTATAAACATAAGAGTAAAAGGTGAAAGAGAACAATCAAATAAACAAAACAAAGAAGACGAAGATTATCAGAACTATGTGATATATTAGCGCAATACATTTCGAACAATCTGATCACACATATACTTGTTAAGAACATTTATATATAAAAATATATAAATGTTCTTAACAAGTATATGTGTGATCAGATTGTTCGAAATGTATTGCGCTAATATATCACATAGTTCTGATAATCTTCGTCTTCTTATTACATTATCGAAATTTATCAAAGGGACTAATTGCTTTAAACAAAACAAAGCTAGAAACTAAGGTTCTGGTGAAGAAAATGATTTAACTAGTTTTTGTTCGTGTAATTTCGATTTTTAAGCTATAAACAGCCAAAACTTCCTCACTGTAAAGTAGGTTCAGACGCACACCTCTTGGTATCTTTGACTGGAAATTGTAGATGTCAAACGATTAGTCGAATACTGAATGATTTTTATCTATTACGTGTCACAGAATCGGTGACGTAATCGACGTATGTAGTCTTTTGTTTGACCTACACTAATAGATGCGACCAAAAAGTGGCCTTGACAAACATCATACATGCCTAGGTCCGCAAGAGCAGGTGGACTGGTAAATGCACATATAGTCGGTCAGTCCTCGCAACCTATCTTTCATTTGAGAGGATATAAGATGACTAGAGTAATTTGTTCGGAGATTTGCAGCGTTAAATGTTTTTCTAATCGACCTCTCCATTCTAGTATGTCACTTCTACAATAAACCGTTTAGCCAACGTTGAAGTAAACTAGTCATTGTTCATAATACATCATACGAAACAATAATCAACTGCACATTAAGTTCTGGTCTCGCTGCTACGTGTGAATAGATTTTCTGCCAGCTACTTTCCTGCTCTTAGTCTTTTTACTAACCCTGATTTAAAAATAAGTATTTTCGAGTTGAGTGAGGTGGTTTAAAGTGCAAAAATAACTTCGTTACTTGGGCTTAGTTTTGTCATTTAAATTGTATCTTATAATTCTTTTCTCTGTGTTGATAACTTGTTGAACTAAACTGTGTTGTTTAACGGATTGCTAGTGCCCCGTTGTTTACTCGTACTAATCATTGACCTGACTCATTAAACCACTGCAACAGTAACATGAAAAGCTAAATGACACTGTTATGCATATAATATGTTTGCTTATAATTATCCACTTTCATAGTTTCTATCACGCACTGATCTTGATTAGACAGCCACTAAAAAGCAGAAAGCCTTAAACAGCTATTTTACCCTAGTATGGGACTTCTCGGAAGTCCAGATCCACAACACAAGGGGTCGGACCCAGGATGTTTAGTATCGCACAGGAACAACTAACCTTTAGACAACTACGATGAAATCCAATCGTGTACGTGTCCAGCGTCAAACGGTTCGCTACATCCCTTCATCATCTTTCATCGCCATCGGTGAGTAACTGCTTCACTCGATATGGCTGAACTCCATTGGTCATGGCTTTTCACTAGAACTTCGGGAGTTTCATCTTGAAGCTAGTTGCCAGTGATCACTTGATTGCTATCAGTATGCAATCTTTTAAAAATTCACATGATTATTTTTATAGACGTATGGACAAATAATATTTTCACCAAACTCACTAAAAACTCATCTCACTGGATAATAAAACATTACTACCAGATTAGGTATGGGGGTGAGAACAAACCTATTTCTAATAAATAGAAGGGATTTAAATTTTCCTATGGTCAGGGCTTCAATAACCTTGATATGCGTACTCAAACACTTTTGTACAAAATCAAATAAACCAAGTTAAGATCTATCTTATGACCTGTTTTAAAAATGTGTTTAACAATAACGGACGATAGATATTTATCATTTATCATTATCGGATCACTCGATTTTGTTTTTATAACCATTTTGGTACATTATAAAGAGAGATGGATCGTGGCTAGCAGCCATATCCAGGACATGCGTTTCGTTCTGTTTAAGACTTGTCAGCTAAATGTACTTGCACGCATGATTTGCTGTTCACTCCGGGACTTAAACCCAGTACCATTTGCTTCAAATACCGTTGCTTTATCCACTCTTAGGTACTGAGTCCAAAAAGCTGCTAGCTTGTGCAAAGGGGTGGAGTTTAATTCATTTTTGTTTTGGTCGTTTGAATCTTTCCATTGATGTTTAGGACTGCAATTGATCAGTCTCTTATAGCATATGTGCATCCTACGTGGATTGGTACATTCTCCGATCACCTAATTTACAAATCACTATTGTCTATCCCTATGCACGCATGACAGCACACATGTAAATTGATAAACAACGTACAATCTAACATTATGACTCGTGAAGAAAGATCTAGTTCATGGTGAGAAAAATAATGTACGATATATTTGAAACTGCGTCATTCCAACCGATCTTGATCTATGTCACTCCACATCTCCAACCAGTGGTTACACTTTGTCACACTAATCTATATACTAATTGCGTTGAACATTTTATTTCCGTAAAATTAAGAAATACGTACAGAGAAATTATCGGTGTTCTTTTTTATATTGTGATATTGACGTATGAAATTTTCATTTCTGCATTTTGTTATCTAGTAATCAAAAAGTTCAACTTCACATCAATTCAACATTGAATGAAAACAACACCAGAATAATTGATCAGCATCATCCAACTGATACAAATACCTATCGCATAGTTGGTTTAGATGATTATGGCTATCTGTTAGTAGAAAATATATGTACTGGAACTCGACATAAATTACATCCAGATGGCAATTCAATGGATATGATGCGTGGTCTAATTATTACTAAATAAAAAAATTCAATCTTATTAGAACTGTCACAATATTAACTAACTAACTGCCTTTCACTCCATATTCTAGTCATTTTTATGTGCTCAAATTTCTTAACTTAATATATTAGAGTAAATCCTGATGACGATTTAAGAAAAAAATAGTGTTACTCGCTTACATGTTTAGTTCTAAATATGTATTTATCTACTTTTCTTGTACTTAATAGTACCATATTTCGGTGATGACTTGAAACAAGACGGTTGTGTGACTGTTGTGACTTGAACTAAATACTGACTACTATTACATTGGTAAGACTGTTATTGGCTACTTACTGCAATGAAACGAGACTGCTATGTGGACTCAAGGAGAATTGGTTTATTCATCAATCATTAATAAATACGGCATCCGCAATCATAATCATAGTAATCTAATGTGTGTATATAATTTGAAAAATCAATATATTGACTGTGAAACATTACTCAGGGATGAATTATATGTTTGTTTTCTTTTTGACAATTTTGTTATTTGAAGAAATATACATTTCTTGTTGTTAATATTTCGAAATGTTGTTTTCAGTTATTTTAATAAGTAAATATAATAATGTTAACCTAATACGATCGATTGTTTTTCATTTGTCTGGGAATAAAAGATGGTTAAAATGGTTGGTTAGAACTTAAACACCCAGACTTTTCAAGCACTAATTTCCCTTTTTGTAATGAAATTAATTGGAGACAACATTGTATTGTTGAACAGTAGTATTAATAGTAATGTACGCTGTTATTTGTGGATTTGCTCAATTTCTATGCCAGTGAGCTTCTATTTTTTATAACTTGTGTGCTACCATCGGTTCCGAACCGATAGCTATGTTCGGTTTTTGATGATTAGCTAATAACTAGTGAACAAGAAGAAAAACACACACAATAATTGGAATTTTTTATTTAAACACATAAATATTGATACAAGGAAGCACCAGATATATATGCGCTGCACAAATCTCATTCGATTTGTGTGAGGGCTGTGTTACTGCCCAGGTGCCCAAACTGAAGCAGGTGGTTTCCTTAGGGGGCCACACCCTGAGATTTTGACCTAAAGGTCGAACCCACAAGGCAGTGGCGCAGCTTCACGAGATGCAGTCCCATGGTAGCCGGTGACCAACGATTGATTCATACGCCATTTGCTCCCTCAGGATACTGGAGCCCATGTGTACCATTGGTTTGGAATCAGGGATTTCCAACTCCCCTAGGTGGATTTTCTGTGTCCACCAACCCGGTTAAATCACCGGGTATTCGCTTTTGGTCTTCTCAATTTCGTAAACATCAACCCCGCCACGAGAAGGCAGTGAGTAGGACTTCCTTGTCAGAGGCTATACACGCGTGGCCATGTGAGAGCATTTCGAGAGGGAGAGCGGACTGTCCCCACTCGGCCGTACCAGGGCATTTGGGGGTAGTAATAAGTTCATTGATGTCTCTTTTTGAATACATAAATCCGGTTTAAGTTTTTTTTATCGCGATCGCTTCAGCGAACCGGAGAGCAGCTGTACTTCTTTGTCTGTTAATAATTTTGAAAGCATGAGAGATTTCAATGGTGTGCCCGGTGTCAAATAAATGCCGAGCTATTGCACTGTTGAGAGCCCTGGTCCCTCGCAGCCTCAGTTTCTTTGAAACATGCTCAGAAATGCGAACATATATTCTTCCCTTTTTTTTCTTGGTCATTAGTTTTATTTTAGTTAATATTTAGTTTTGTAATGTATTTCTCTTCCATTACCCAATTCTTAAACCACCCTTTCACTCACACATTTCCGCTCACTTGTTTCTCTAAAATTATGTGAACTTTTCAAATTCTATTCAATTATTACCTAACCCGTTCTATTTGTTTTTAATTCCATGTATCCTTTATTACCTCTAAAATTATCACACAATTTATTTTATTTGTCTCTGAACTCAACTATTACACCACCCACCCTTAATGTTTCCTTGATTCCAACCTTTTCTTGTACATATATAGTTAACATTGCTAACCTTTTGTCATTCCAATCCTTCACATTCACTTATATCAATTGTTCTGCATCACTTATTATCTTAATGCTAAAATTCTAATACATATTTGGTTGTAAGCAGCTGACGAGAAACCACAAAATATAATGAATTCATATTATTCTGCATCAATATTCGTTCTGGCTTTATTTAAATTGAAGTCGGTTTTGCTCGTCATTTATTATCATCCAATAAGTTAAGATTTAACTCGTGTTCATCATGTTAAGATCTCAAACAAGTGGATGGTTAACGTCAATTTTCATTTCAACAAATCGTTTGAAAATGTTTTCAGTTTTGAAAGAAGATCAGTACGATTTTTTAAAAGAATGACATTGCCAAAACTAAACTTGTTGTAAAGAATTTTTTGGTTAACAGTGATACATCATTGTGAAGCTCTCTAGAATAAGTCCGTCGATCCATTTTACCTTACTGTCTTAGGGGAGAAAACTAGAAAACCAAAAAAAGTACGAGAAATAAGTTATGCACAGTAAAATGCTCAATATTCGGAATAAGATATGTAAAAGGGTATGGTCCCTCGAGGGACAGCAATCTCGGTGAGTAAAAGAGTAGAGAGTTTTCTTTGATAATACGGTATACTGCTCACTCCTTAGAAGAATAAGAACTCACTTATTTGTTTAAAGATCCCCATCATATTAAAGGAATAATATTTGAAAGAAGAATATTCTTTTCGATAGATTCTAGTCAGGTTCTACAATTATGTATCCAAATCAATAATCCGAAAAATGACCAGGATAAAGGCAACGTGCATCGTTTAAACACACATGAATTTAGGATTGTCAAAAAAATAGAATAAAATTGTTAATATTGATATGACTCATATAGAATGTTAACTTGATCAGCTTATATGTATAGTATAGTCTGTTTGGTATATATGGCATAGTCTTCCACTAACCATTTGATCGAATTGTAATTGCACTATCATTTCCCTTACCCTATCTGGCCAAAATTTATTCTGACCATTGATCTTCAATTCGCACCTAACATCTACTTGTCTTGAACTGAACGTTTATTGGAACCAATTTATTCACCAAAAAGTGTCTTAGCACCGAATCAATGTAGGTATGTAATTTAGAGAAATGCGTAGAAAATAATTAACATCTAAATTAACAACTGGAGTATGATGCGAAGTTACAGCCGCTTTTGAAGTTCTTTTATTTTTGTATGCAAACTCACATCAATTGATACCATAGTACTATAAATGTGGAAGTTTGAATATTGGCAACAGTTCCCCTATCGTTTTAAAGAAAGCTGGTGTTTATACTGAGATAGAAGTTTATTCACATGAAGACGACTTAAAACTAAGGAACGTAAGGATATGATCTTTAAACGTAGTATTTAGAAGACCCCACTGAAAATAAAGGAAATTTAATGGTGGTCAAGAGTAATGTCTGGTCTTATATAAAGGCAGATAAGTGTCTGACTATCTAGAGAACAGGAGAGACTTTTCACCAATGAAATGCCGAAAATTAGCAAGGATGCTTGACCTTCAGTCAAGGAAACGATAATATTAAACCCCTACTTATCCATTTATTTTGACGAGGTATCTGTCGTTACCTCAACATTTGGAACTTATTTGCGGCTTAGCTGATATGTTTCAACTGTTAAATAATCTATTTTGCTACTCAATAGCTAAAACATAGTACATATATATCATTATTAGCGAAGGAATACTAATTATTCATTAATGATCTCAAATTTTGTAGTCTTAGTAGCACTAATGATTGGTAAATAGGCGAAATTTTTATTCAGGCGCATAATAGAAAATCGGCTTAAGTTGTATTATCTCATTAGGAAAAGGAATTCAAATAGATTCATCTCAAATGAAATTAAAATAAAGTTAATGTAAATAATACTGGAAAACTGAATTTCAGTAATATATGTAGTCCGGGTGAAAAATATATGTAATGAGACAGGGACTCAAGATCTGACGAAACTTAAAAAATAAATGCATCGGTGACACTGTGACTGACGGCTTGAATGCAAAAAGACAATATTCACTATGTATAATAAATGAACGAATAAACAAGGTTACTACTACTGTTGTGAATGAGAACACGGGTGAGGACAACCAACTATGTATTTAACGCAAATTACAACGTTACTTGGTAAAATACAAAAACCATGCTATGATACACTATTTGCAAAATGTTCTTCAATTGCCTCAGACTTCATTGTTCCTGGATTTTCACACAAATTGCTTTTTATTTCTGTTCTTCTCTTCTTGATCTTCTCAATCTTCTGCTGTCAGATATTCTATTCCTTACTCACCATATATACTACTTATATCGATATCAGTAGCTCACACCACACTCGTCCCCCCTTTTAATAAGCTGTTCTCGCAATCTTTCTGATCGCCGTACCATTGTCTCCTTTGGTGCTGTTCGTGACTCGTGCTCATGATGTTCCTGAAACCATCTCTGTAGTTGACTGGCATTTACACGCTTCTGCTTGTCTTCTCTCCGGATCGTGTAAACTGGGCCGCGTCTCTCCGTGATAATGTACGGTCCCTCCCATTTCGGGGTCAGCTTTCCTGACCCTGGTCCCCCTTCAGTGTTAGCTCTCCGTTCTCTACACTTTACCAGGTCCCCCACTCTAAAAGGCTTCCATGCTCTTCTCTGCTGTTCCACCTTCTTGGTGTCTGATATTTGTTTCTTTTTCACGTTCTTTATTGCCTCCGTCCTCTCTTTCCTTAATCTTGTTGCCGTCCACTTCTACTGCTGTGGCCACGTCATATTATGCATCGGAAGTCGTGGCTGTCTACCATACATAAGTAGGAAAGGTGATTTCTTAGTTGTTCCTTGAATGGAGGTACGATGCGCCAGCAAAATTAGTGGTAACTCTTTCTCCCAATTCCCTCCTTTAGATGCTAACCATTCCTTTAATGTCCGGTTGTTTCTTTCCGTAAGCCCATTCGTCTGAGGGTGATACGGTGTAGTTCGTATCCTCTTGATACCGAACTGCTTCAAACGGGCCTTAAACTCGTCACTTTCAAAACAGGGACCCTGGTCGGTTAGTATCATCTTCGGTACTCCATGACCTGCTACAATGTGCCGGATTATTACTTCGGTCACTGTTTTCGCCCGCTGGTCGGCAATCGGTACAGCGTCGACCCATCGTGTAGCATGTTCCGTCATAACTAGTAAGTATCGGTTGCCGCTATCCGTCTGTGGAAATGGTCCCATCACATCTACCGACCATAGATCACCAACTGAGGTTACTGGGACCGACTGCAATGGCGGTTGCATGTATCTATCGCTTTTCATTAATTGGCACTGCTGGCACGTCAACACATATTGGGCCACATCGTCTCTCATGCCTGGCCAGTATGCACTTTGCCGTAGTAAATCTGTCGTTCTTGCGATACCAGTGTGCGCTACCTGATGGCATTCGTGTATCATCTTACGCCGCCAGTCTTTCGGGATCACAGCCACCCAATTTTTGTCATCATCCTGCCAGACCAGAGCTCCATATGTGTTCACTTTCAGTCTTTCCTTTTGCCGAAGCAACATTATTGCCTCCTTGTCCATTGCTCGTTTGTCAAAATCTGCCCCCTCTCTTATCACTCTGATTACCTCTCGAAGTTTAGGATCAGATTTCTGTTGCCGGACGAGTTCTAGTGGGTCTCCCTCTATACTGTTCACTGCGTATGCTGTCAATGGAAGCTCGGCTTCCATGTCTGTTCTTGACAGATAGTCCGCCATCACATTTTCCTTCCCTGGAACATGCCCGATACTGAAGTCATACTCCTGCAGACGTATCATCCATCGCGCCAACTTCCCACGTGGGTCTCGTGCTGTTTGTAGCCACTGCAGAGGTTTATGGTCAGTCTCGATGTGAAATCGTTTACCTAACAGATATGGTCTCCACTTGTCTACTGCCCACACAATCGCTAAACACTCCTTTTCGATCGTTGAATACTTCTGTTCGGCAGGCGTGAGAACGCGACTTGCGTATTCCACTACTCTATCAGACTGACTTAAAACGGCACCTATACCATGGTCACTTGCGTCTGTTGTCACTGTAAACGGTTTCTCCAGTTCGGGCAGTCTGAGCGTCATCTGGCGGTCGTCCAGCATGTTTTTGATTTGATTAAACGTTTGTTGGGCGGTTTCAGTCCACGAAAATTTAGTGTTACTCAACAACTTATAAAGGGGTGCTGCTATTTCGTTGAAATTCTTGATGAACCGACTGTAGAACGCCGCCCTTCCCAGGAACTGTCTCAATTTCCTTTTCGAATTCGGTACTGCAACGTTCTTTATAGTCAGAATTTTCTCCGGCAGCGGTTTTATTTCTCCATTTCCCACTTTATGCCCCAACAACGTGATGCTACTTTTCGCCATCTGTGACTTGTCCTTATTAATTCGAAGTCCGAATTCTTCAATTCGCTTTAGGACCGCTTCCACATGCTTGACATGATCTGTTTCTGTCTGGCTGTATACGACTACATCGTCACCATACACTTCGACGTTATCCAGATCCCTGAGCAGTAGCGACATTAATCTTCTGAACGTAAAAGGTGCGCCCGCCAATCCGAACGGCATTCGTCTAAATTGATATTGTTTATCACGTATGGTAAATGCTGTCTTGCTTCGATCGCTCTCTTTTATAGGCAGCTGCCAATAACCTGACCGCAAATCCAACACTGTAAACACCGTGGCATTCTGCAGCCGATCTAATGTTTCCACTACTGTTGGCAGTTCTCTAAAATCAACACAAAATCTATATTTCCCATTCGGTTTCTTTACCAAGAGTACCGGTGAGCTATACGGGCTGTCCGCCTCCTCAATTATTCCTTCTTTCAGCATCTCTTGGACCTGTCGATTTACTTCAGCCTCTAAGTGCACAGGGACACGACGTGTTGTGAATATACTTCCTCCATTGTTCTTTATCGGGATTTCGTGCTTTACTTTGTCGCAAAATCCGTACGGTTCTCCTTCTCCAGTAAACAGTTTCGCATACTTTTTGCACAACTCGGTTATGTTTGGTTTCTTCGTCACAACGGCTGTTGCCACTCTAACCTCAGCCACCTCACTACTTTCATGTATTGAGAATGAACCGTACTTCGTGACCACCTTACCGCTTCTTAGGTCAACTATGGCTTTTACTTCTCTTAGGAAATCTGCTCCTAATATTGGTCTCGACAGGTTTGCGGTTACCACGAACGGAAAACTTATCTCCGAACCATCCACTTTTACGATACTGTTAGACACGCCCAATACCTCTAACATATGCCCTCCTATAGTGTGAACTGCGACTTTACACGGCTTAAAACTTTTACATTGCTCTTTACCTATTAACGAAACTGCTGCCCCTGTATCGATTAGGCACACTAAATCTAGTTCATTTACGTTCACTCTTGCATAGACTGCCCCTCTATCTACTAATGCAACAACCCCCAGATCCCTAGAGTAAGAAGGAAACACGTAACGTCTAAAATATCTCCGTTTTCGTCGTGTTGGACAGTTTATCTTCCAGTGTCCTGTCCCTCCACATGCGAAACACTTATCATTCCTTTTCCGAATCACTCGTAATGCCGCAATCTCGTGCTGCAGTTCTTCAATCTTCTTCTCAATGATGCTTATCTCCTGACTTCCGCACGCGACCGGAGCTACTGTTTGTGTCATCAACTGTCGCGTCACCTTTGCAAGCTCACTGATATCCATAGGTTGCGCGGCGTGTACCAGTCTCAGCTGCTGGGAAACGGCAACAGGCACGCTCTCGATAAACTGCGACGCCAACAACTGTGCCTCCGACTCCTCATCCAGATTTGGCAGCGCGCGACGCAGCAACTTGGTAAGCTCCACGGCCAGCACCAGCGGATCACCATCGATCGGCAACTTCGCCACTCGGAACTTCTGCAGTGCTTCCTCTCTGTCCACTGGGCTATCGAACTCCACGGTCAACCGCTCCGTGACTGCCTCCCATGTCGTCTTACCGCCCGCACCGTCCAGGCTGTCATATACAGCTTTCGCTCTGCCTCTCAGCAGCGTCCCCAGCACCATCGTCTTCGCCTTCGGCTCCTTCACCCCCACCAGCTCCGCCACAGCTTCGAACTCCTTCAGGAAGCTCAGCACATCCCCGTCCTCAAATTCCTTCGGCCATGGAATCTTCATCCCTGGAGGCAGCGACACCAAATGTTGTGAATGAGAACACGGGTGAGGACAACCAACTATGTATTTAACGCAAATTACAACGTTACTTGGTAAAATACAAAAACCATGCTATGATACACTATTTGCAAAATGTTCTTCAATTGCCTCAGACTTCATTGTTCCTGGATTTCCACACAAATTGCATTTTTATTTCTGTTCTTCTACTCTTGATCTTCTCAATCTTCTGCTGTCAGATATTCTATTCCTTACTCACCATATATACTACTTATATCGATATCAGTAGCTCACACCACACTACTAGTAATCAGTATTGTTCTTATTATCGTCTTACAATACATGAATTCATTCTGATTGGTTGCTAAGATTGACTTTATCCGACGAATCAATATTGTGCACAATTGTTTACGATACCTCTCTTAGCAACAGTTGCTAACACTGAGAATTTTACGATATCATCTCTGTATAAATAGTAACCAATAAAACTGGAGAGAATATATACATATAATACAAAAAAGTATGCAATTAATAAATTTAACAATAGAATTGAACTGGGTTTTTTTGGTTTTACAGAAGCCGAGAAAAAATACAATAATAACATCATCTCTGAGTTTTGTTACCACATTTTAAGAAACAATTCAACTGGTCGATGTTTAACTATAAACCTAACTAAGAAAAGAGGATATCAACATATGAAAAAGAGAATAAACCTTAGAAATCATGTAGGTTTTAAGTAGTTCAATGTTAATTGTTTAGTGAAAACGTTTGTTAAAATTTATAGGACTGAAAAGAATCTTAACATTATAATTAAATCGTGATTTCAATATCAAAATCTTCAGGATATTTTCTGTGTTAATCAATTAAATAAGGTAAGAATTAAATGTTTAAAATATGTTTTCCTTATTACCACTTTTTAAAACGTTAATCTTTTATTTGGTATTGTTTATTTGTATCTTCTCATTGTTACTTGGGACTGCAATTGATCTTTTATGTTCGAATTATGAAACAATGGACTGACTGAATCTATAAATATAAATCTTTATATTCTAACTCAGATATTGTTGACGGACGTTAGGGATCTGAGTTTGATCTAGTGTTAGTCAATGGGTGATTACAACTGAAAAGCCCCAAACAAGAGTAACAAAACTTGACAGTATTTTCTTATTTTCAATGGTTCTCCGGTGGTCATTAATCTGTTATATCGATAGTCATTTAGTGAAACAAATAACTTATTTAAGAAATGAATTTTAGTTAAATAACATGGAATAGTACGGTAATCGAGGTTAAATTCTACAAATGAAATATATTTATCATGCATTTGGGTATATATATAACGCTTTCAACAATGATAAATACTAAATTTCCACAAAACCCCTTCTATAATTAATATATATATAACGTTTGCCTGTTGTAAAGGAAGTAGAACCTTAGACAATCGTATGTGATTATCATTTGACCAATGTTTGATTCACCCCCTGTATAATAAAGTATATTTGGAAAGATGTTAGCAATTAAAGATACATAGTTTTAACGTTTTACACTTCATTCTGGTTTAAATATATCTGGATGAAGGTAATCAGAATTATCAAGGATAATTAGACCACCATAGGATCTTTTTGATAAATAACCGTTCTACAATGTATGATTGTACGCAACCTTATCATTAAAAATCGCAGGTCAAATTACTAGATGAAATGCTGTGAATGTTTTACATTTCAGAATCTGAAAAAATAACTTTCAAAGAATACCGTACTACATATTTACTATTTGTTAAAATTCATTAGCTCTAAACTGAGTGCATGTTATTAAACGTTTCCAATAGAATACAATGTACAGGTATGATCAATAGTGTAGTATGGTTAGGTTTTATCAATGGTTTTCTGTGTTAATAAACACTGATCATCTGAAAACAGGAATTCGGTCCTGCTTAATAAAGAGCTGCAGTTCAAATAGTTTATTAGTATGTATGATAAATAGTGATGTTTGGTTTTATTTTCTACTTACCAAAGAATTGTAAATATCGAACTTATCAATCTCGATCAAATCTGAAGGTTTACTATTACAAGAATCAATAGAATTTAGAGGCCTTTAGTCATCTGGGCATATACAGATCATGCTAATACTTGAATAAAAGTGTTCAAACACAAATAGTGAATGTCAAATCAACATATTGGCTTCTTGAAATGTATTACGCACAAAAACTACCTAACAGAGTAATTCTTCAAAAAATACTGAATAATTAAATATATGCATAGAAAGTTTTTACATTAGCTTTTAGAATAGTTTGTAGGACTTTTTAATTTCATGTCAATGTTTGTATTTACACTGAATTTTTTCAAAGCAGTTGGCATCGATAAGTTGGGTCTATGCAAATTTAAACATATGTTGGTTATAAACGTAACTAATTAGTCCAGTAAAATTATGAATATGAAATAATTATCTGACTTACTTCAAAATCTGTTAAGATCTCTAAATGTCACTTCTTTAAGGCATAGTTAAATAGTTGTGATTAGAACGAAGTATTTAAGGAGCACCAAACATTGACATAGTGTTTAAAATTATATAACGAATAATTACTCAAACAAACTATAGTTATCTTAGTATTTCTGCTGTGACATTCATTTCAGGAAATTTACCCTCAAGATATCTTATTTGTATGACAGGTTCACGGAGAATATTATAGACCTCTGAAATACTGATCTTCATATAAATATGAGATGTATACTCCTAATGTTTTTAAACATTTCATGTTCAACTTAATTAAGTTTGAAAACTATATAGTATTATTAGCTAAAACATTGTGGAGTTTTAACCTGAGTACATTAAACCATACTTGATCACTGAGTCGTATCTAATATAATTGATTTAGTACATGCAAATTATCTAATAAATTATCCTCCTTCTTATATTGGTGAGGTTTTGTTATACTTTTGCGATAAAACTTAGTTAAAACCACGGGTTACGGTTTCACTAACAGATAAGTTCCAAAAACAGAATAAAGTTCATGAATAAATACAAAAATCAAAGTATATAATCATTGACGCTCATTTAATCTACCGATAAACATTGGCGTGGTCATCATCATCGTTGAGTAGCTGACGATGTTACACCAAGGCACGATTCTCACTACCATTTTAGTGCAATTTATTTTCCTTGTAAAAATCGTCAGTGACCTTGGATTTATTGTTTATATATATATATATATATATATATAAGTTGCAATGAAAATTTAATTAACATCCTTGGATGAAGTAACACTAAGGCAAAGATTACTAGGACTATCTGATATATTCGCTCAATACAATTCGAACAATCTGATCACACATTTTTTTATTATGAACATTTACATATATGAAAAATTAAAAGACCAACTAGAAATATGAAACGTAAAAGAAAATAAAGACAGTAAATAAAAATAATGTTAGAAACAATATGAAGCTCACCACGCTGGATAATAAAACAGTATTACCACAGTAGGTTTGGGGTGAGAACAAACCAATTTTGAATAAATAGAAAGGATTTAAATTTTCTTATGGTCGAGGCTTCAATAAACCTTATCCATAGTTTTTATAGTCTTCGTCTTCTTATTACACTATTTCAATGTATCAAAGAGACTAGTTGTTTTAAATTCTTAACATAATTTGTGTCAGTAAAGTTTTCATCGCTTATAAATTCTGTTTGGCAGATTAGTTTTCATTATGCGGATTGATGACTGACAGATGTATCAATAAGAATTTCGAGGAAGATCAGAATCAACTGATTGACTGGCACTTTCTTATTTAGCAACTTATAATTTATCAATTCTGTTTTCAATCCAAAATTTTTCTGCAAACCGTATTGCATCAAGTTTTAAAAAAATCCCAGTAATTTTTTAAGACAAATATCTTTTCAAAGAGCTATTTATTCTAAAGTTCACTTCATTTAGTTTATACATTGTCAAAGAATCTTAGAATACAGTTAAAAATTTATTCGGTGTTCCTTGGTTTTCAATCGCTCCTCAAAAATAACCGGTCCATGACTATAATTATTGTAAAATCTAACTATTGTTTACAACTAATTAAATAAATGGTAATCAGTTGCTTACTAAGAATCAACTTTTATGTAAAATTTACGATGTTTCACTACGAAATTGTAATCGGTGGATATCATTGATGCTGGACGTGATACATATGATGACGTTGATATTAATATTATGAGCTAAGTAAAGGTTGAAATATGGATTATTAAATTCCCACTCAGTGGTTGTAAAGTAATGATCTCACAGTAAGGCATAAACTCCTTGAGTTTTTGACATCTAATGTTGTCATTAGTGAATATTGACGAGTCATTCTAGGATGCAATCGAACATTCGTCCAGTATCCCGTAGTTGTCTGCAGTTCTTTTTAGCCGATTTTCGTCTATGATGGAAACTATCGCCAAAGTTAAACTAGTCATTCAATGAAAATTCCATAACAAGAAATAGACAAAATAAACATAAAAAAACTATCTCATCCTTTTAAAAATGATTTGTTTTATTGAAAACTGATTACCTATTTAAATGAGTTATTGTTAATTCCAAAAGAAACTTTTCAATTCAAACTCATACTATTCAAATAACTGGTGAGAATCAATGATCAAGCATTTCTCTTTTTGCTCTTCCATACCATTTTAACAAGTCAGACTTATGACTTTCATTTCACTCAGTACAAGAAACGTCATCTTCAATAAACAGTGTAATCCTAATAATTACATAACCTAATATAGTACCCTTCAGTATCTAGTTGTTTATTTAAAAATATTCATTTCTGATATAAGCTATCTCCTTGGTAAACAAATTAATCATCGAAGTATATATATATATATATGCCAAAAACATGACGTTTATTTGACGTAAACTAATCTTAATTGATATAAGGAAGAATTATATAAATGGTACAATAATTAATTTTATCCTTCCTTTCATAATTTTGATTGTTATTAATACTATGAATAAAATGAAGGATTAGAAAATTTGAATTATCAAAATGTCATCTAACAATCAATCAGAAATAGCTCCCCCATTAATTACATCAGGTTAGTTTAATTATTTTATGATTTTTAATTTGTCCGATTTAATTGATTAACTAATTATTTTTGTATGAGAATATGACAATTGGATTTGTATTGTTTGTGGTACAATATTAACATATTTCATAGATAAGTAATTCTTTTTAAATATCTTCTTAACTCAATACAAGTAAGAGAGTAGAAAAACTACCCCACCAATATATCGCTATTAAAATGGTGTCAAGAAAAAATTAGTTGAAAATCAGAGTATATTAGAAAAGCAGTTGTCCTCTATTCTTCAGTAACATGTACACAAACTAAATAGTTGGTAACATTACCAAGGTTTGAGTTGATAATTTCGAATAAATTGAAGAAGTGGCTTACACTGAGTCATGAAACGTCAGAAAATCTAATTTTTCTACTCATTGGGATATTACAAATATATTATTTATTCAAAACTATACAGTTGAAATAAAGTCGTAAAAAATGTGTTCAAAATAAATTTGGGAATATATAGAGATTGAATAGGATGACACATAGAATTTTTCAGAGATTAATTGATATTTCTTACAAAGGAAACCGTAATTCAAACAAGTTCCGAAGGTTTCTGAAAAAGCCTTACACTGTAGTGCTTACAGAATCCTATTTTAATAAATATGGTCAGTTGAATCAATCTAAATGTGATAAACAATTAATGAACCCAACTCTCAGAATGCTGAAATAATAGGTAAATTAACTATCTAATAGAAGTATATACACTAATAAAGTGAACGGAAACTCAGATACTGTAAATTAATTAATTGTTTTATGTGAAATCAAACAATGTCTTTGTAAAATATAAAAATCCTACAGTAAATACATCATTTGCATACTCTGTCATTCTTTCAATGCTTTGGTTATTCCGATTTCTTTCTGTTCTCTTTTCGCTTCTCTTTGTTTCAATCTTTTGTTAAACATTCTAAATCCAATTCTTCCTAAATATTATTTAAAGGGCACACCACACTAGTATGATTTTCAACCATTTGTATTTTGTGATGACATTACAAACGCTTCAGTCCTTTGTAGTAGATTGGTTGAAGTTAGAGGTATACACCAATAGGTCCCAGATCATTAGACTAGAGTTTAGGAATTCGCATCCAGGACCGATTGTTACGGATGTTCACTGTTGAGGAGTCCCATATTAGTATGAAATGGCCGTTCAGTGCTTCTAGGTTATTAGTGGCTGTCTAAATTTGGTCGATTTGTGATTTTAATAAGACTTCAGAGTGTGTTAACACTTATCTAAAAATCTTAGGAAACCTTTAAAATCTCCTGAACAATTAAAAACCGATTGTCACTAATGGAGGAATCTTGTTACTTGACACAATGAATTCGGTTATGTTTCTTGATTAACAAATCGTCAAAATCCTAACTGATAACATTAGTGAAATTTGGGAAGTTGAAGGTTTGTTTGAAATTACACTAACAAGTCTTGGAGTGAAACGGGTATATGAACAAATCTCCTCTAAGAATATAGAAATGTAAAGCTTTCAAGTATCGTGTTTGTTTGAAAGTGATCTTTTGTCAAGTTTAAAGTAAAAACTAACGTTCACAACTGATTTTAATGGATACTAGTGATACAGAACAGATCTCTCTAACAAGTCAGAACTAAAGCTATTATTGTAAAGCACGGCAGTTCTAGTTCTGATTCATGAAGAATAATCTTCTAAATAAAAGAATTTCACAAATTTTCCAAATGTCTATTTAAACTGTTCTAAATTTGCAGTGAATTTTACGTCATTTTACGCCGGTAACCAATATCGACTTTCACTTAGATACTAAGAACTATTATTTCAAAGTATCTCGTCAATTATTAACTAATAGAACCAACTACATAAATAGCCTTATAAACTTTATCATATTGTTAAGCGTTAAATTTAAACATGTAATTTGATTTTTAGTCGTTAGTAATCAAAAATATATTTGTTTTACTTTTTTTAAAATTTTCAGATCAGGCAGATGGTACTTTGAAAGAAAATGTAAGCGATCCATTTTTAAACAAATAAATTCAGTTGACTCTTGTTGGTTTATTTAGAATATTATTTCAGATATATTGTTCGAATGCACTGTCATTCAACTCGAGCTCTTATCGATGTGATAGGTTATAGAAAGATATCTAAAGCACAACTGAGTTCATTATTCCCCCAGTTATTTATTAACCGGTTACCATCTTACATGAATTTGAGTATTTATCAGGCCACTAGTTATATTTACAATATTTGACTAGGCTAAGACTAGAATTGTAATCAAGTAATAAATTCTATTTTGTGTAGCTAAAAAACAGTCAAGTAAATGCGCTATAAGCTTAAATTATATTTGTCTATTGTGTTTCATTAATTTACAGTCTATCCACGGACTTGTAATTAAGAGAACAAACAAGAATCTGATAAGATGCAAAAAATTTTAAGCAAATGAGCATTTTTAACAAAAAGATTAGCTTTTATTAACCCAGGACATTTGAGCATTTATCAAAATAATTATTTGATATAAATTGTATATTACCCCCCCCCCTTTAATATCTTTAATTGTTCGGAAAGAGCTTTCCAGTGACACCATAACTGACCTCAGCGAAGAGAAATGTCAATCTGATGTTATTTAAAGATATCCCAAATCAAATGCTAGCTTTATCTATCATAAATTGAATTTCTGGATAAAAGCTTCACTGATAAAATTAAATTTCAAAGCAACGGCTCATACTGATCAATCATCAACACAGAAAATAATATTCAGTGTAAAATGAACTATTGTATTTAAGGAAACTGATTTAGTTTTGATAAGGCTTTTCCCATCGATAAATTTGACTAAATCAGAAACAATTAACGTAACAGAATAACATAGATTTCGCTGCTTCCCATCAGCTATCATGCTTAAGTTGTAAGCAGTCAATGAGAAACCACTGAGTGAAATCCATTAACTTCACAATGGATGTTAATATTAAATTCATTTAGTATTGTTTGTTTGAATCTTCCAATTGATGTGTTAGGACTGCAACTGGTCAGTCTCTAATTAGCATATGTGCATACTGTGCGTATTGCCTCGATATGCTTGTGAATTAAGGCTATATCGAGGCAATACGCACAGTATGCACATATGCCAATTAGAGACTGACCAGTTGCAGTCCTAACAAATCGATGGGAAGATTCAAACAAACAATACTAAATGAATTTAAACTTCACCCCATCGCACAAGCAAGTGGCTATCAGGACTCAGTGGCCGAGTGGATAACCCGATGGCGTTCGAAGTGAAAGGTAGTGGGTTCGAGTCTCAGGGTGAATATCAACTCTGAGATGCAGGTACATTCAGCTGACGAATCCCAAATAGGACGAGATGCGCATCAAACTGGATTCCACTGCTAGACACTAACCACTATCCATCTTTGCTCAGCAAGTGATAATATTGTTATAAAGTTTAGGTAAATTTCTTATCATTTCTAATAATAAGAATATAGTTGAGGTTTTTGATTATGCATCCATATATCGTAAATATTATAATGTCGATAAAATGAACAAGCTGTTAATTTCATCATTTTGAGAATTTCTCACTTATTTTGTATATATATTCAATAGAGAGAGGAGCAATTTGAACGAGAACATAAACATTTAATTTGTGATTTGAAACTCACGTATCTATAAATCTTAGAATATCCTATTAACAACGCTCTCATTTTGTGACTTCTACCAAACTTTCATGAAATGAAAATAAGACTAACAACTTTATAAGAAAAAACTCTAAAGGAAGCTGAAGTCAAAATTGATGAATACCTGGTCAAGTTATTCGTGTCTGTAGTAAAGTCGAAGGAACTACGTTTTTAAGATTCTATATTGAATGTCGTTTTCAATAGACAGGGGATATTAGTTCAATAGACCGTCCAGATTCATAAAAATGAAGTGGATTTACTTTTAAAATCTTATATTTATTCCCTTTCTACCAGTTATATTGAAGTAGGAAATATCGATAATTTCCAACTATTCAGCTATATTGATTCCCCATTTTCGCCTGTTTTCAACTTAGCAATAACAGTACTGAATAAGACGTAAACAAACAAATATTTACTATCGATATTATTTCTCTAAAGAGACCAGAAAAAAAGCAATATGGTGTCGACTTGAAAACCACTTGTTTAAGTTAATTATCAACCGATAGTCTCTTTCATATTTATTAATTAATCAAACGCAGATATTCAACTTTTATTAAGTTACTGAAACACTAAGTTTTATATATGAGAACTATCTTAAACGTTTATTTGTACAAATAATCATAAGTAATTTTAATCTAATACCAAGTTTCAGAAATATTTCGGAAATTTTTCTTAATCTTGCTTAGGATGTAAAAGCAATTCGAGGTACATTAATTAGTCAGGTTGAAGCAAACCGACAAAAAAGTAAACGATTAAAACAATTAATTGAAGAACGTCGGGCAACTGTAAGTGATTTATGAATATTTTATTATGAAACGTCGCATAATTTTTAATAGATATTGTTGTGTTAATGGTGATAATCAAAACGTTTTTGAATGAAATCTTAATGTTAGTTTATTCAGGTATATAAGTATCAAATCCCCTATGGCATTGCAACAACGCTTTAACGAATACAAGATAGAATTAAATCGAACATGTGCACGCTGTTATTCATGTTACCGGGTCGAATCAGGAAATTATTATTTTTAAATTTACTTTTATTACTGAATGAAGCTTACGGAATGTAGGAATTATCGAAAAATTGAAAACTATTAATCACCTGGTTCCAGCAGTATATGATTACTATTAAAAAATTGAAGCAGCTTGGTGTCTAGTTTTAGTATGTGTCCGAAATCCATAATTATTAAGTATCTCGAACTAAGACTGAAATGTGCTCTTCAATGTTTTCTAATTACCTATGTTACGTTTAACTGTTTTTTAAAATTGAATTTATTACCACCTCTGTATTTCTTCAATATATTTATTTCACGCTTAATTTGCATTTGACTATAAACTTATCTAAAGTGTGGGTCTTGTTAAAAGTTTCAGTACACTTAGTAAGGTAAATGAATTGACAACCTAATCAGCATATTATTTCATTATATTTTCTTAGAAAATTGCAAAAGCCATAGACTTTTGAGTAACGACATAGTTAGGTATCAGTATAAGACGTTCTTACGATTAACTGATCACTGAGTAGTGACCGGTATCGTATATGTTCAGTCCTTCTTAATACTAATAAAGTTTTATCGATCAAGTTGAAATGTGGCCACTAGTCTAAGAGACTAAACATCGCGTATACTATATTGAGATGTAAGATGGTGTTTAGAGATATCCTGTTGACTATCTTCAACCACCACCCTAAAGGAAATCTACTTAACAGTAGAGATTCATTACAACAAGATTTCAAAAACTTGGTTTAGCCTCATATGATATGAAGTAAGATTCTCTTGACGATGTATAAATTATTTATGATAATTTAGAAAGTTCATTAAGTTTATCTTGAACACTAAAATAATCTGGTGTCGGATAAAGAATGCATTTATCGTTACAATAAAAGATATGGACAAATACATTTACAGTTAGTTATTAGTTTAGCGAAGTTAATTATGTAATATTACTTGCATTAAGATAGGAAATGCTTTACTACAGTTCTGTCTAATCGAAAAGAATACAAGAATTTTCAGTAAAGTATTTTCATTTTCATAATGGAAAGTTTACCATAATTTATATACTGTGATAATGAATGTCATAGTAAATAAAAAAAATCATGAAAATCAATATATATTCTGAGCAAAGATGGATGGTGTCTGCCAGTGGGATCCAGGATGCGTGTTCAGTCCTATTTGAGACTTGTCAGTCGAATGTATCTGCAACCGACAGTGGATGATCACTCCGGGACTCAGTAAACATAAGTGGAAAGATTAAAACAACCAATATATATAATATAAAATTCATCCTATTGCACAGGCCTGTGGCTATCTGGACACAGTAGCTAAGTGCATACCACGATGGTGTTTGAAGCGAATAGTGCTGGGTTCGAGTCTCAGGGTGGACATCAACTGTGCGATACAAGTTAGTCCAGCTGACGAGTCCCAAATAGGTCGAAACGCGCGTCCTGGATCCCATTGCTAACCACCATTTATTTCTAGTTAAAATGCTTTTAACTCAATGGTAATATCGAGACAATTCGTATAGGATGCACGTATGCCAAAAGTGATTGACCAATTGCAATCTTAAACGGCAGTGGGATGACCCAAAGACTAATAATATTATTCTATATATATGTGCTATTTCTGTAAAACACTTTTTTGTGCTTAAAAGCCACAGCTTTCTAGAGAATATGTGATTTTGAAAACTTAGAAAATTTGAATTCTATCGAGTCCTTTGAGCTAGACGGTTCAACCGCAGAGTATCGGTTGTCGTCCTGGACAACAATACCACTTACTTCAAGTAGATTTAAATAAAAAATATTCAGTTGTTGAAAGTTTTTCTAATGTTTAACACCAGTTGTGATACTCTTATATTTAATGTAAAATAACTTTATCGCTACGTTCTATTCAATCAATTTTGGTTAACAAAGAAGATACAGTGATGGAAGTACTTTGTGTGCTTCTGAGAAAATGCATTTAAAAACTTAGGTCTACTTGGATGTAATCTGACTTTGAATAATTTAAATATTATACTATCTGTTTAGTTTTAAATTATATTTGCATATTTAGGTGGATGGAAGGCATTTATACATAATTCAAACGGTAAGTATTAATTATTTAACGAATTTTCATGATTCATTCACCATCGGCTAGTATTTTATTTCTTTCATATGGTTTGTAACGACTCATATAGGCTTGAAACTTAAATAATTATTCAGAGTTACAGTCATTTGTGCATTTATATGACAGATTGGTAAAAAGCACAATGTGGATTTACTTGACTCTCGAATATTTCAGTTTGATCTTATCTGTGATATGCAGTTTTGCATATTCATGCTTGTCTATCTCCATTCGCCTATAAAACTGTTTATCCGTTTCAATATGTAATCAGATTTAAACTTATCTAAACATTGTTTAACTTGTAACAGTCAAGGGTCACACTATATAAATATATTCATTATCATTGTTTATCTGACAAATCACATACAGGAAATATATTCACACCTCCAACATAACTCGTATTCGGGTTCTTATTTCTACACTGTTTAAATGTAATAAGTAGTGGAAATTTATGTGAAGTTAGCAAGGACATATGTTACGTAAAGTTAACTATATTTGTTCTAATGTTCAATAGGAGTGTAATTTCTAGTATTTTCAAACATTTTTCCATTCATTTAGTATGTCAGTCTTGTATAGACGAGTGTGATTTTCACTGATGACTGATCATCTAAAGTCATCTATATAAACTTCTGTGAACATACTACTGTAGCACAACCCAGCTTGCGGGATCAAAAAACAACCAAACAGAAAGTTAGAGCTTGAAATGAAATTACCAGTGAAAATTATACTCTCACGGCAGTATTCATTGACTAAATGAACGGAAGAATGCTAGATATTGAACTTTGAGAGGCAGATTCATTATAAATTGATAGAAATTTATCTTATCTCGGTTTATATTTCATCATATTATGGAGTCAGATTGGGCAACGAAAGTGGTGAGCACTTTGGCCACAAAACATTGTTTATACAAAGTAAAGAGATAAATCTATTGGCCTTCATTTGTTCGTCGAGGTCATTATCAGCTTTATTGTTATTTTTTAACCATTACAACTTAAGGGTCCAATTTTAATTAAATTCTGAGTTTAAACGGTACAGAAAACATCAATACTGCGATACGAATAAGGTCGTCCAACAAATTATGTGGAGAGCCGTCGTTGGAACAATAGCAATATGAATATATTTGAATGTGGTAGTGACTAAATCTAGTTAGCTGATGAAAGTGTTATTTAAAGAATAAAATATTGATATTACCAAATCGCTTAACAGGAATGTGGCTAACAATGGAATCCAGGACGCGTGTTTTAACCAATTTCAGATTCTTCAACTGCATGTACGGACCTCCTAGGGTTGATATTCACTGAGGTATTCAAACGTAGTACCTTGCACTTTAAACGATATCGCTTTATCCACTAAGGTACTTAGTCCAGATGGCTACTGACATGTTCAACGGGTATGAACTTTGATTTAATTCATTGTTTGGTTTACTCGACTGGTGATATTTTGAATGAAACTCGATAAGTTCTAGTTGTTTTTTATGAAACTTGGCAACAGCAACAACAACAAAAAATGGAAAGTTTGTTTTACGTCCTAAAACGAAATCAACTTTGAGAAGATTTGAAAACCAAAATGTACTGAACAGTTTTTCTATCAACAGTTTTGAACTCTTCATCCATCCCTTCTGTCTACTAATGATTTAAGCTCAATGTTTTTGTGTCTTGAGGTAAACTTTGTAGATTCCAATCACGAAGCCGGAATTTTAGTAAATCACGTTTAAGATAAGATAGTGCTTGAAACAATAAATTTCTAAATAAGTATGCAAAAGTCAACTATAAAGTATTGGATATGATTTCTAATGGTCCTCACCTCAATGTAATTCTATGTTCTAGCGAATAACTTACCTTATATCAATGAGTTTTTTAAAAACAGTTAGATTAAGGTGAACATGTCATCTTTTGGAAGCTCATATTCTAACAAAGTCTTCTCATTTTCGAAACAAGAAAACCATATTACGTTGTTACATATTGAAATGTTAGAAAAAATGAGTCGCCTATATATATCAATTAGTTGACATTTCGTTCTTTATGTTGAATAATTAATTCCCAAAGCTTATATTGTCATTCTGAATCAAATCCTCCACGTTTTATTCAGTCAAAAACCCTGAAATTTGATCACACAGCTTAAAAAAAAACGTAAAATATCGTCAAAGTCAAGTGCTCATTTACTTTACTAGTTTTTTTTTTTATTAATTTCATAGTTAGCGCAGGCTGTACGACTTGAAGTTCAATTCATCACTGATACTTTATTAATGGACGATAAAGTATGTAGAACAAATTCATTTATTCTAAATAGATTTAATATTTGCTAAAATTATGTAATTGATTTTAAATTCACATCTAATTAAACAAATTAACCAACAAGATTGAACGATGAAAATGTTTTACTGTTTTCCGAGGCCAGTTGCTAATGTTTAAAATAATAAATGAAATTATAAATTCACTTAGTATTGTTTGTTTGAATCTTCCAATTGATGTGTTTAGGACTGCAACTGGTCAGTCTCTAATTGGCATATGTGCATACTGTGCGTATTGCCTCGATATTGCATTAATTCACAAGCATTGTAAGCAAAGATGGAAAGTGGTTAGTGTCTAGCAGTGGAATCCAGTTTGGTGCGCGTTTCATCCTATTTGAGACTCGTCAGCTGGATGTACCTGCATCTCGGAGTTGACGTTCACTCTGGGACTCGGACCCACTACCTTTCGCTTCGAACGCCATCGCGTTATCCACTCGGCCACTGAGTCCTAATAGCCATTTGCTTGTGCAACGGCGTGAAATTATAATGAAATTATAGTTTACATTTTAAAAAGGTAAAAGAAAATAATGGTAGTATTGGTGAAAACTAAGTTTGCCGAAAATAAATAAGTTACTTGTTTTTATCTATAAGTTATCTATGAATGATCGTTTCTTTATTATTTGATAGTGAGTAGAAGACTATAACGTTAAAGCTAAATTGAGTGCTAAAGAAAACGTTACCTAATGAGGTGATTCAGAAACAAAGATCTTTATGAAAAGTTTAAAAATAGTCTTTTAAATGAATCGGTAAACTTAAAAGAGCTACCCAAAAAGGGAAACATTAAAATGTCCTCTTAGTCTACTTTGAATTTTTAACTAATTTTCAACTTTAAGTATAAAATATGAGATCATAACGTTAAAAACATAATCTACTGATTTATTTTGGGAATTCTATTCGGTGTATGATTTAAAGTGCTTAAAATTCAATGTCATTTGTTAATTATGACCTTTGTTCTCAATATAAACAACTCATATAGTACAAAAATGGTTTATTATTTGTAACATTTCTGGTTTTCCTGTTGTTTCTATTCAGGACTGGATTTTGATCAGTTCCTTGACTAAGTAGCTTATTATCTAAGGCTTCCACATTTTAAATGGTAGATACTTGCCTTAGTTCTGGATAAAAATCAACATTACACTGTAGATACACCAAGCGGATAGGCCAAGAATGGAACAAAACAAATATCCTGAATTTCACGACTGACCCAATTCCAAAAACATCAAAAACGTTATCTTTTCATGGATTCTATATTACTGTTGTTTTTTATAAGGAAAATGAACGCAGCTTAGATTATCATCATCATGTCTATTGAAAGGATCAGTGGACCTAGGTTTTGTTCTAGTTATGGATTATTACTAAGGCGTACCTAGAATGTTGAGAGTAATTGTGTTTTCTACAAAGTTCTCACGCTCTTTGTCTATTTTCCCAGTCTTAGTAGTTAACACCGAGCTATCCAGCCCGCGATTGATCTTCTTTAATAATGAGATGTTTGTATCGAATAATCGTTGAGTGGTAGTAATAGAACTCCACAGAGAGTAACAGTTCCTTCAAGGGTTTCTTACAGATTACCTTTATTCATCTAGCATCAAAACAAAGTTGACAAGATGTGAAGTCCCTTCTAACACACTATCACCTATTCGTTTGAACTAGCTCAGTATCCAAAAATTACACAAACATGAGATTGGTTGATACTTAGTGGTCAGTGAATAAGATTATTAAAAATGTGATAACTTTTTGCTTTTTCGAAGGTTTCAAGATAATTTCGATGAATGTATACCACATTTTGTTAACCAGTATTTATCTGAATATGTTAATCTAATTATTCATAACACCATTACTTATCACTTTAAAAATTATCTAACTTCAGTGGTCCGAATTCGATGAATTCTTTAAAGCTAAAGGAAATAAACGGTTATTATTCTATTATCAAGAAGTGAGTTTCAGAACTTTTGCAATATTTTAAAGTAATTTGTTAAAATGAACGAGTTACTATGAAATAAACTATCCACTGATAAAAGTATTAGTCCGTTAATTTTAATAGCCATAGAGATAATTCGTCTTTCAGGTAGGCATCGAGAACTCTACACAGTTATAAATTTGTTTAATTCACAATAGGTGTATTCGCACCTATATTATTTGTTTTAGCAAACTGATCACGTAAGACTGATGCATTTTGCATTAAATCAATAGAGAATTTCCTCAGTTTGCATACTCAGACAACTTAACAGTGATATTTTGTATTCAACAAAACATATTGAATAACGTTGGAGATGGTTGATGTCGATACATTACTACTAAAGAGTGTCACTAAGTAGTTAATAAAACAGCTTACTGAGATACCATCTAATTAACTATAAATATTTTACATTGAAGATAATCTAGTAAAAATCATTTAGAAAATAAGTTACTTTATTAGAATATAGTACTGCCTGCAGTATCATAAACTTTCTTGAATTCAAGGGCCAATTTAATATTACAACTTATATTGATTTGTTTTCATGTAGTTTAGTGAGTAATGAGTTGTGTATCGCCACTGTGGAAGTCTGAAAGAAATCTAAGCTACGTCATCATTACAAATCCCTTGAGAATATATTTTATTGTTGGCTTACTTAACGAAATATCTTCATGAAATTTCAACATTCGACACCTTCAGACTACACAAGCTTCAATCTACCTTGATTTTTAGTAGTCTAGTGCAATTAAAGTAAATTAAATGTACAAAACTAAGATAGATTCTATTTAGTAATTTATCAAGTAGCATTAACCTTGGAAAAATGTTCTTCATCTGTCAAATGTTTGTGAAAATCTATTTTGTTTTTGATGTTTTTATACATGCATTTGATGTAGCATTGATGTTGTCAGAATTAATGATTATTTTATGTAAAAGGTACTTCTTCATAATTGAAGTGCTCGTTTCTCTATTTTTCAGCAACTCTTACAGACAGTTTTCGACACGAACTGACATAAGTAAGAGCAATGGTTAAAAACCTCAAACCACATTTCCAATTAAAGTTTTCTTATGATACATCACAACAATAGTATATCTCTCTTTTAGTCTTTAGTTCTTCTCTAACAAGTGTCGCTCTGTTTTAAGAGCTGTCTTTAATACCTGACTGAAGCATCTCACTAAACCGATTAAATATTATTTTGATTGAGATTATGAATGAACCAATATTTGAGTTCACGTGGAGACCAAAGGTCCTGGGTTCGAGTCACACGTTCGGGATCGTTGATGCGCACTACTGAGGAGTTCCATACTAGAACGAAACGGCCATCCAGTTCTTCCAGGTTTTTAATAGTGGTTTAACATCGATCCGTTCATAATCTCAGTAAAAACTCTACAATCTTCACAACTTTATACTCATAAAATATTATTTATTGTGCAGGGTGTTGGACAAACAAGAAAAAGAATATTTATTGCTACCGGGACTCATGAAGTAAGTCTTGTACGAAGGTGAATAGTTCTTTTGTAAATTATCAATATAAAGTTGATTTTTCCTGTAAAATAAAATATTTTCAGGTTTTGCATAAGACATAAAAGTTTTTGTAGTTTCTACGTAAATTATATTTCGGTTGAGTGATTTTTCATAAGTTATTTCACGAACTATAAGTTGAACACCACCGGTAATTACTTCTAATCACAACTTCAGGTAACCATTTCGAAGTAAGTCATAAATAAAAATCTGATTATTGTTTGGTTGAGTAACGGATGAGGATTAATTTTTTAAAACTTGAATTTAGTCTGTTTTCAACTACATCAAAAATAGGACAGCTGCTCATTAGTGGTATTTAGCTACAAACTAAGTAAATTTAGGGATATGAACCACTGGATTATGACAACAAATAAAATCGTGGATTGGCTGAAGTTAGACGTTAACACCGTTGGATGCCGGCCTGCTCAGTGGTCTATCGGTTAAGGGCTTTGGCTCGAGACTGGTAGGTCATGGGTTCGGATCTCGCGAGTGCGAGATCGTGGATGATCACTGCTAAGGAGTCTCATAATAGGACGAAGCGGCCGTCCATTTCTTTCAGGTTTTCAATGATGGTGTATCTTATATCGACTCATGAATTCAACTATATTTAAAATTATCGGCTTTATTCATATTTCATTAATGATCACTCATTATTTTTCTGTTATAATTTAGGTACTACGTGGTACATGTTTTATCTTTCTACGAATTACTGACAAGGCTATTACAACAGCAAATATTGGTACAGAAGTTTCATTTCAGCAATTAGACGCAACTGAAGGACGTTTATTTGAATCTGTACAAAATTATTTGGAAAAACTCGCATTACCGGTGTTTGAAGGATTAGGTGTAAGGTTCTTAATTTTTGTCCGGAGTGCTTAAATTACATTAAAGATTTTATTATGACAAATCATTATACAGTCACCCAGTCGTATTTGTTTAGACACTCTGACTACTAGACAATATCTCATATTTCCAACTTATAGACGAAAATAAACAAAACACCAAATACATCTACTTTGTCGGTAATTTCAGATACTGTATTCTATTAAAATACAAGAAAAGCGTTGATAATATAAAGCTATATTAGTTGCAACGTAGTTTAATTATTGTCTGAATTTACTATGGCAGAAATATTTGATTGCACCCATGGATAAGATTAAAAACGTTTACATAGTATGAAACCACCTTACTCTACTAACCTGATAAATTTGACTAGTATTAAAAATTAATTACAACGTGTGAGTTATCTGGACTGAAAACTGAGCAATTTACCTAACAAAATACTGAGCACTATATTTTAGCCACTGATTTGGTCCATCGATCGCTTATATTTCCACTATTTTAGCCATATTCTCTTTTATTACCACCGTTATAGTTCTTTCAATGATTAGGCAGCCTCTTTTGATGTTAACTGACCTTATTTGCTAGCTACACAAATTTGACCTGTTATTTAGGTATTATATTGATTGGTCTCTAAGTGACCTCTTATGATTCTCCAGCAAAACCGTTCTGTTTTCCTAATGGTTTCTTGAACTAAAGTGTTGTATAGTCAGCGACATAATGTTTCGAATGTGATGCTACTCAACTCCTGATTATGATTTACGTGGTTGAAAGTGTATCAAATTGACAAAATGAACTGAAAATGTTTGGCTCAGCTCAAATAAAACGACCGACAGAACGCAAAGAAGTTGTGAGTTACTTGCGTTTGCTTCTTACGTTACCATCTCATACTTCTAAAACTTCTTGGAATCACTTAAATAATACTATTTGAATTTAAAAAGGATAGGTATAATGATGATTAATCTACTGATTCCAATTTACATTATGGAATAAAGCTGGGTTATTAAAGTATTGTGAACAATTTAGTCGCCCTAACTATACGTATCTATTCGTCAGGTTTACGATTCATTTGGTAGTTGAAACGTGAAACATTAGTCATCCTTTGTCAGCTGGATCACTGTAATATTCATATATATATCCTTCTCCATAACCAGGAAGAAATGTTCTTAGTACCGCTAAGTATAACATCTTTAATAGATACATCACTTGATATAAAAAGGGAAAGCAGATGGTAGTCAACAGTTGTTTCATTTTAGCATTGAACAATTTGGTAATGTAAGTCCATGACCATCCCAGAGACTAAACCCAAGACGTTCAGATATCTTAACTAAAATATATTCATTCGAACCATCTAATTTTTATATAAGCACTGTTTTCATAATAAAACATTTTTTAATCGAATACATAGGAATCTGATACCATTGAAAAATCACCATCAGAAACAATAAATATGGAAGAATTTGTTGCGGTACTCAGACGATATTTAGATGCACTTTCAAGTGCTAGAGAGAATATGAGTGATAAATTGGACTTGACAGCCGGACAAGAATCAGAAACAGCTATACAGATAATCAATACAAATGAAGTCGAATATATTAGTAAGTTTTCTTCTACATTGATTTTAACCATGATTAGACACTGTTAAGTAGTCCCATACTATAACGAAACGACCGTTCAATGTTTCTAGGTTCTCAGTGGTGCTCCAGCTGATGTTAATTCGTGGCTTAAATTATGAAGATTTTAATTTTGTTTAAAATGTTTTGTTTCAATGATACTCGCAACTTACAATTTCAAATCTCCATCATTATTTCACAGTTATCAAATATTTCAGGCTCTGAAAGTACTTATTTCTCAATGATTAAAAATGGTTTGTAAAGAATAGAAATATTTCATTGTTGGCTTACCGATATTTATCGGTGACAATAGGATGATAAGGGAAAGATAATTGGAGAAATAAGGTATTAGAACTTAGAGTAAAATAAGTTATGTACTAAAGTTTACAAGAGTACATAAGTAAGCATACAGTGAACGTTCAGAGTCTACAATAGTGACATCACTGTTTTGATGAGGCGTTTTCGGGCTATAATTAATAGCTACTAAAATCTTTGATAATATTAAAAGCAAAAATATAAAATTGAATTGCAAAAAATCTACATAAAAACCTAAAATGTTTTTTTAAACAGATGATTCTTCCATGTTTGCTATTTATAGTTGATAGTTCTGAAACAATGGACCGTTTAATTCGCTTAGTTGAGAAATGGGTTAATCAAATTGAACAAATATTAAACCAGTCTGATCAGGTTCGTAGAGAGTCAGACGACGTTGGACCTTCGGCTGAATTGACCTATTGGAGAGCTCGTTTAGTTCGTTTCACTAAGTAAGTCAGTGAAAATTTTGAAATAAATCTCAGGTTGATTTAATAAAACTCTTACTGCCCACTCAGTTAATTCATATACAAATTTACAAACATTACTTGCAAACTATCATTTTCAATGTAAGATAGCAATACATAGTGAAAGCTCATTCGTACGACCAGGTTTCATTATACCGCTCATATTTACGGTTATTATACATTGTTATGTAAACTACTCTCAGGAGAGTTTCGCTTTAAAACTATGTTTTTCGTATCTACTGAAAACACAAGTTTATTTGTCAACATTTCTTGATGACAACAGAAAGCTTCATGTCATAGCCGTTTACTGGACTCCTCCACGAGAAACGATCAACTGTTTAACAGTGGTAATTTATTTACATCTCTATCTTTCTGGTTATCCTTAGTCTACAGGGTCTTCAACTATGTTTCGAAATTATTTTTAAAATTATTTTAGGTCTTCAGTCCACGTAATTACTGAATTTTGAGAAAAAATTGACTAATTTAAAGAGATATTGATTAACTCCACGAATTTTGTAGCGTCAATTTCTATCATAAACTCAATTTATACTGTTTTTCATGTTATCCACTCAGTTTCGCCTTTGACTGATAATTCGTAAACCGGAAGAATTAAAAGCTCCAATGATAACATTTCTTTTAACTAACCACAATGATAGGTAGTTATTAAACTCAACAGGAATAAATCCACAAATGATGGGAATTATTCTTTAACAATGTAACTCAATGCAAAACTTCTTCCATGTCTTGTCGAACCTTATCGCCATACAATTTAAGTCATCATTCTTATGTATAGAGTCCTGTCTATCAGCCTAGATTAACTCCAGTAGCTTAATTAGATGCTACTTAACTCACTACAAAAAATATCAGCAATAAATTGATAATTATTCAATTAATGCTACAATAGACAATTAACAAATTACGACCTTAGAAGACAAATACTAAATACCCTTTAAATTCAGTACACCACTTAAAAATAAAAGATGTCCTCATTTGTTATTCTCTTAGTCTTACCTTTTCTATTCTGACAGGTCCCATATTTAACTCAAATTGTTTTAACTAACTAAGAGTATAATTTTAAAAAATTTCATATAGACGAGGTCAAGCAATAAGACAAAATAATAATTTAACTTTTATAAGTAATACTTGTTTGGATAATAATTTGCTAACCATGTAACAATATTTAATCAAAATAGCCAATAATAAAGTGGTCCATTTATCAATTATTGAAAACAGGTAATTTCGTAGGTACTACTTTGATATGTCGGTCACGTTTGACAAACACAAAGACTAGAGAATGTTATCCTACCTCTTTAGATATTTTGACTGGGAAGAAGTAAAATTGACGGCAGCAAATCTATGGGAGTGCTTTGGTTCTGATGTTTTTCCTAGGGATAACCAGCATCTCTAGAGTTTCTGTCTTCGTCTCTCTTTCTCCTAATACAAAAATCCAGAACAGATCATTTGCACTCGGTAATACGGTGAATTGTGTGCGTAACCTTACCTTCATTCTTGACTCTGAAAATTATTTGTCCAGTAATCAAGAATATTTTCATGATTGATACTTAATAGGCAATATAGGGAGTGATATTGAGAATTCATGCCTAGTTAGCAATCAGACAATAACGAAGAAGTATCTTGAATATGACGTCTCTAATGGAGCTGTAGTCTATAGACAAAACAGAAAAATAATTTTTAATGTCTATTTCGAACAGACCGATATTCAATTACTTCACGTGAACTAACAGTTATGAAGTATCTTTAAACTACAAGAGACCCATTATATCCTCAAACTTGAGGCATTTTCAGCAAGGCTTATCCACTAGGAATCCACCAGACGACTTCTAATAAATTAACTTTATCCTTCATGTCACAGAAAAATTCAATTTGTACATAAAAATAATAGCCACCTAATCTTGTTAACACGTTTTAAAGTGAGTGATTTTCAAGAGTTCTGAAAGTATCAAATTCATCCTTGATGCAGCCCAAGATTTTTATCACTTGAGTTTTTATAGAACTGATATTAAACAACTTTTATTAGTGGTTTCATGTTGTAAATATGAATCTTGTAATGTCACTAAGTGAATCATATTTGATCGAATTAAAATAGTAATCATTTTTCAGTGATTGCTGATTATACCACTATTGTTCATTTGTGTATTTAGCTTAATTGAAGAAATGCGTAATCCAAGTATTCAAGCAATTATTTCTACTTTACACTATGCAAAAGCACGTGTGATCAAACACTGGCGTCAACTGGTAAGTTTATCAAATGTTTCATGCAGAATTCATCTGTCTCTGAATTTAACTACTTCACTAATTCACTTTTAAACGCTTTTAGTAAAAGAGGAGTACAGACACTTAACGTAACTGTTTGTTTGTTGACAGTTAACTTCCATTTTTCATTCCTGTATAAATTATCCGAGTAACATTATATTCATTATGCTAATTTTAAAGCAATATAAAAGTTGAGCGATTTTTTGTAAATCAGTGAACCCAAAGGACGCCGTTGAGAAAGATTAAATTTATGTAATTATGGGGAATTTTTGCTTCTATAGAATATTTGAAAGCATAATGTATAGACCTATTAAGGTTGTGACCGATATTCCACAGAATTAAGTTCACTCCACTAGTAAATCACCGTATAGTAGCTAAAGTAACCAAGGTTAGATACTTTGGAGAGATGATTTGGAAAGCTAGTGTGTTTATTTTTTCATATGAAGTATGGTAATCAAATAGTACTGATCACTTTTAAACTCACAATGCTGATGTATTTTCAGATGAGATAAATGAACCTCGATATGTTTAACTTTTTATTAACCAATTTAAATGTGCGATTACATGAATGACAACCTTTTTTCTCGTTTACTTTTCTACATTCACTTGATTCACTCACGTCTAATCTATCCTTATTCTCTCCTTATTGTTGATTTTTTAATGTTAGGATGATCGGATCATTAATGGAGTTAATGAAGCAAAAGATAATCTTAAATATCTGTTTACATTGGATAACTTTTTCGGTTCATTTTCCAATACAAATCCAGTAAGCTTCAGAATAAATCACTGATTTGTTTCTCATTTAATTTTAATTTGAGTGTTGTTATTGATATCATCATACCAATATGTTAATATGCAACATTTGAACTTAGATTTATTCCCTGGTATTGTTTGACTTCTGTTAAATTACAGACATTTTATTAATACTACTTCATATCAATCGATAAGCAGTAGTTTTCGTTTGAGGAATCATACTGATCTAGACGCAAAGTGATCACTTATTAGTCGATAACAAGATCATATCTTATATATACAGAAATCACATCGCCACATTTTAATCAGTGAATGAAATAACAAAATTAATTCAACTAGTTCATAAGCGATTGATCACTGAATAGTGACAAATGTCGTAGTTCCATAGTTCTTTGGGTGATAGTCAGACTTTATCGATCTAATTACAGTGTTTCCACTAGTACTGGATTTGAGTCACATATAGAGTATCAGTTTCCGCATTATTCCAGACAAGACTACTAACGCGTAACATTGTTCCAGAATTTTTGTGTTGACTACCTCCAGTCATCTAACTTATTAAGGTAAACCAATTCCAATCATAATACACAATTTGACAAATAATATGTAATATATGTTGAGCAGTCTGACAATTCTTGATAGGGCCACATAAGTTGACAAAATATATTTACGTGAAGAACTGAAAATGAAGCAAAATTGAACTCAGTAGAAGTTACTTCACTCTTTCCAGATCTCTATCTTTTTAGTTCCAAAATATAAATTGGTTCTAATTTCAATAGATATGAGAAATTTACAAGATTGTTACCATGCTACCTTGAATAATGATCAAACTGCTTAACTTCTCAACTCAGTTTTGTATTGGTTGATGTTTAGGACTGCGACTGATCAGTCCCGGAGTGAACACCAACTGTGAGTTGTAGTTACATCCAGCTGACCAGTCCCAAATAGGACGAAGCGTTCGTCGTGGATTTCACTGCTAGATATCATCATCTCTGCTTAATTAACTGTTCTTTTATAGGATGAATGTCCCTGTAAACGGTTTACAAAATTCTATTTGTACCAAAATAACTATATATTAGATTGTTCGAATCTTTTTCTACCCTTATCTGACTGCTAAAATATATGGGTGGATGTAAAAAAGATGCAACTGTTTTCGTCTTAGTTACGAAATTCCTAGGCAGATTATCAGGTGGGAAAAATATAAGGTATTATGACTTTTGTGAAGAATCACCTTGTTTATATATTAAAGGTTTACTAAGCACCACGAAACAGAAATAATAGTCTATGATAGCACATTAAAGGGTTTGTTTTGTAGAACATGTGATAATAATCAATAAACTGTATCGTTAAAGTTCAACACAGTTTCCTGAAAACTGTCATGAACACCGCAGCTATTGACTCTACTTTGCTCATCAGTGCTTCACAATATTGTTTCAATTATACTTATCTTATATATTAGAATTTGTGCGGTCTGATCATGGTAGAGAGAATTAACGTGCATGGTTTTAATCTTTTCAGTTGCATAATCTTCCACTGGCACTCAATATGTATTTGTTGAATGAGTATTGGAATAATAGTAATAATATTAACAGTAGTAATAACAATTACAATGAATACAAGTGGCATTATTATCCCTAAACAAATTTGTTACATTTTAATTTTCTTAATTGCTCATCAAAATTATGTTTATCCTTGACGTAAATTAAAATCAAATGAAATCTTAACCTTCAATTAAAACAAAAACTTATCTGAACTTTTTTTAACTTTCAGTCTAAAATACGTCAACAACTACCAGTCCTACTTAATGCTATTCGTATGATTTACAGTATCTCTGAATATTATAATAATTCAGAAAGAATGACTTCATTATTTATTAAAATAACAAATCAAATGGTTGTCGCATGTAGAAAGCATGTAACAGATGGTGTTAGTAGAATATGGGATTTACCACGGTATGTATATATGTTCATTTGCTAGTTCAGTCAATTATTTAGGAAGATGCTGAAGATTTATTGTTTCGTTTGAGTTCATTTTTAATTTTAAAGTTTAAATAAGCATGAGATGGAAATAAGACTATATTTAGCTAATTCTATATACACAACTAAATAAGTCATGGTTCGGTATAGGTATTACCATAAACAGAAGATATCGGTTTGGTGAAAATTTACCACATTCGTAGTGACTGACGTGGCTGTATTATTTGCATACTTGATGTCAATCGATGAGTCCATTGGTATGAAACGAAAATTCACCAAGTCAAAAATAAATAGTTTTTTCCTCTCTCTCTCTCTCTCTCTCTCTGTCCATAATATCCAGTATTCAATGTCATAGTTTTGTGCATTCAGTGTGGTTGCCAATAATCATTTGTATCTAAAGTTAAAATAAAATCTTTTAATAATATTTTATGCTTGTGAGGTATTTTGTTCATAATGTAATAATAGGATCGTGACCAGCCAATAATTATCCTTACGATAGTTTGCAACGCTGGTAAATATGACTACATTTGGCTATCTCACAAAAGTTACATATTCAAAGACAGCTTCTTTCGAATGACTACAAACTCAAAGATCTCTCTACGTTTGTTATGTGGACAATTCATTCATTCCTTCGGATTGAAGATACTTGACCATTTAAACCATCATATAACTATTATATTTCATCTCAATCTATCATTTTTAGAATTCAAGGAGTTTCTAACCACTAACTTAAGATCGTTCAAGGATATTGTCTACTATTTTATCTGCATCTAGAGTTGCAACAACTTGCAACCACATTTGTTTAAAGTCAATCTCATATCACCTTGTCTTTAATGAGTTACTGATACTATGAAAATTGTTGTTTGACAATAAGACTTCTTTCTCAGTCATCATGTTTAGTAATATCAGTTTCACTTTTATTCAACAAATCATTCTCGGTACAACCGAAATTTATTACGACTATCTAACATTGAATATTTGTGTAAATGTTTGATTTAATTTTAGACCAGAATCTATTTCTGTATTTTTGATATTCTTCTAGAAATATTTTACTTGATCGAATCAATGAATGTATTCAGTTAAATGTTGAATATCAAGAGAATTTCCGTAAAGTTCGGCATAGACTTCAAGAAAATCCATCCGGTAGACAATTCGATTTCAGGTAATTAGTTATATTGATAACAATAGAAATATCTTTATGAGAATGGGTTTTTGTGGAGATTTAGTATTTTCATAGTTGAAAGCAGACTGGTAGGTCCTGGGTTCGAATTTCGAGAGGCGAGGTCGTGGATGCGCACTTCTGAGGAGTCCCACAATAGGACGAAACGGCCATCCAGTGTCTCCAGGTTTTCCCTGTTGGTTTAGCTTCAATTTACTCACGCTTTCAACTATGAAAAATATCTTTAATAATAATAATGGTGTTACTATTATTTTCGTTGTACATTTTAATAACTCAATAATATTAATTATCTGATTAAATAAATACGTTCTGTTCTCATTTCCTCAAATTTAGTAAAGATTAATTGAAAAGCTTAATATTTATATACATATATAATAGATAGTTGAGCCTCATGAAAATGTACAATATAAGTCAAAAATGCATAAATACAGACTCGAGAATAGACCAGGTGTTCGTGAAATATTTCGTATTATTAACATTCTATTTTCTTTACTTACACTTCACCAGTACTAATATGTAGACCAGTGGGGCCCACTAACTGACATCTCTATACTGGAAGACGTTTAAGTATATCTATACAAGTGAATTTGATACATTAGCAAAAATCAAAACCTCATCAGGAGTTATTACAGCTTTTCAATATTTTACAAATGACAAATATAGCTAGTGATATTTTTGTAAAATAACATAAGATACTGTCATATAGTCTTACGTACAAAATAGAACTCTGACAATTGATCATTATCTGAAAAAAATAGATACTGTTTATTAGCAACTTCTTAATACAGTCAGTAAATATTTCGGTAGTCTATCCTTGCTAATCATTTCTTAATCTATAACTAATCTAATTCTGTTAATCAAGTAGCAACGCTACCACTATACTAACTAACCCATGATTGTAGTTCATTTCGTTTTCGATTCCAAATGACTGAAGGAAGTTGATATGAACATATAAATCTAGGTTTCGTCCTTGTCGAAACTCATCAGAAGGTAGTGTTCAAGTTGTAGTGTTTAAATAGCACTGTATCAGACTGCACAATTTATTGTCGCAAAGTTTATAGTTTTTAACGCTTTCAGATACGTTCCTCACTTCGAATTCTATGCATATATAAAAGTTTCCTAGGCAAACGAACTAACAGCTTTGAGATCAGGATTCTGGAAATAATCCATTTGATTTTCGTGTCAATTACGTATATATATTTAACAACATAATAGCCTTCAAGAAGGTAAACTAAATAGAACCAGATTGGAAAATAGTCTTAGAAATCATAGTGGAATTAAATCATGTCTACTTTATAATCCTACCGTTATTCAGGTTTATGTCCATCTTATAGTCGCAGCCTAATAAACCAGTGATAATATCAGTGGCCGTAACATTGGACGAAAGTTTATTCAAATGTATTGAGAATCATTGACTACCTAGGGACTTTAGACAACCGGCAAAAATATCACAGTCAAATATCACATTTTGGCGACTGCTTCCAACAGACTAATATCAGGCTCATTTCTTGATACTGGACATTTGAATGAAGTTTAAATAAACCCTCATTTATGACCGGATTAAAATTAACGGTCAACATACTGCCCTCTCAGTCAACTACCAAATGGATAACAAGACTTAACTTATATAATCTGGGTAGCTAGATAATGAAACTATTTTTATCTGACAGTAGTTGTACAAATTTCTCTACTATATCATAAAGGGAGAATTAGGATTTACATTGATAAACTGTCTGTTTTATGAAGGATGACTTTGAAAATTTCTAACTGATCAGCTCAATTACTTTTTGATATTTTAAAGCAAGCCAAATAAAGTTTAACTATCGAAACACCTAGGTTATCAAAATGTACCATATCACTCTCTGAATTTATTTGAAATTTTGAAATAACAGGAGATAAACCATGAATTCCAAAGAAGCTAAACCTCGAATGTCTTATCATAATAAACGTCATACATGGTTTATTTTGAATGATATTTGAATTACATCAAACAACATTCTAGTATCATTGAAAATTGTACAGCTTTTACCTAAATATTGACTGATGATGAAAAACATATTAGATTCTACTGAAGTAAGGTGCCGGCAGTCAGACCATCCGTTTGATACCTTTTTTCTTGAATAATTACTGATTATTGAAATATTTTATTTTTGTACATTATATATATCTAGTGAAAATTATATATTTGGCAAATTTGATGTGTACACATCAAGATTAAAGAAGATTTTAGTAATCCTTGACAATGTAGATAATTTCAATGTACTATTGGATTTTAAAGCTGAAGGGATTGATCCAATTGTTGTACGATATAAAACATTCTATGATAATTTACATAAAAGAAATTTCGATGGAGTTGATCAAATTAAACGTGATGTAAGTAAATGAGAAACTGAGTAGTCATATCTTACATGTAAAGAAGTTCTTCTTTTGTTTAAGTTCATAAAACTATGAAGATGTTGATTAATTTTCTAACTAATTAGGACTTATGAACACAATTCTGAAAGACGTGCAAAACTCTTGCTAGAAAGCAAACTTTTTTATATTCACACGATAGAACTGTTAAAAGCATATAAACTAAATCGTTTTCATAATTATTTCTGTATCCGTGATTGACTGAAATGTTATTCTGTACACGAGTTTAATTAAGAATGTACTAGATAGAATACTCTTTATGAAAGAAGACAATAATGGCTCATTTCCTACTACTACAGTGATGTTATGATGATAGTTAAAGACTGGAATTACATAATTTTGTAGCATTTTACAATTACTCTATTTATGGATGACCAGTTGGAAAAAGACAAATATATATATATATATATATATATATATATATATATATATATATATAGCCATCTTTCTGCAATCATAACTTTATACATAATCCATCTTCAATTCAGTGTTACTTCTGAGTCCATTATCTTGTAAATGGTATAGTACAGACTTCTGGTCAGTCAGTTTCGTGCCGTCAGTTTATCAATGAATATTTTTTGTATGTTCTGTTCTAGCTATATATATATATATATATATATATATATATATATATATATATATGAACACTGTTGAAACACTTTATGATTAATCACAAAATGCTAATCAATTTTGTAGTTTAGTTGTAAAACTAGTTGAATTACTACCGGACGAGAATCTTCTGATACAATAAGAAATTGATTTGTCATTACCTAATGGTTTAAACTAATGAACAAACAAGAAGAGAACAAGAGTACACGGGAACTGACATTTTTTTCAGTCATTTTTTGTCAAGAATATTTCTACATTTTTTTATATTATAGCAATTTTGGACAACTCAGCATCTCCTTTTACTCGAGCTATTAATTTTTGAACGACAAAGCGATTACAACATAAATTCATAACCGTATATATTTAAATGATAATAATATGATGTTTAATTTCGTTTTTTTTGTTGGAATTTTTATCAGTTTGATCGGGACTTGGATGAGTACAAAAGTCAATTTGATACAATAGCACAACAACTTCGCGATTTCCTTGATGCATGGTTTAAACAACCTGCGCCTGTATGTTCCATTGTTATGTATTTCTGTTAAATATTATTACCATTATTATTTAAAACTGAATATTTTATGATATATTGATGTTATATAACTAAGGACTATCCCACAGTATGATGCTAAATTATTATAGAGCCTCAAACTAAAACTGTTCTTCAGCTTTTGATTTATCTGTAAACAAGTACGAAGTTGCACGATAATGGAAATTAGATATCGACAATGTACTTCTTATTATCCTAATTCAACTGTACTGCAAGATATCATCACAACAATTCGACAGACAAAATATTAGGAACCCTGATGGCTTTAATTCAGAAACTTTCAATACAATTTCATGCTAAAATTGGGAATGTTATTTATAGAAGTTTGATAATGATACATAAAATGTCAACAGGAAGCCAAAGTTTGATCTTGGAATGAACGAAGTAACTTTTTGCTGACCAGCTCTGTTATCTCTCCCATTTATAGTTTGTCATTATATATTGAATAACGTTTCACGATGAACAATTAATCGACCACCGGGTAACCAATGTTGTGTTAGTCTGGTTTTTTTGGTTTAAATAGAATTCCATTATTTAAGTTGAGATTTGCCCATTAGTCTGTATGATTTAACATCACATCCACTATGTTGAGACGTTAGTTGGTTGGTGGTAGTCTACACATAACCCATGATCAACAACAAAATATACCTCCTACTACAGTAGATATCAGTTTTCTTAAAATTACAAGTATGCCTTGGTAACGAATGTTAACTGGCAGAAAACCAAAGTCTCATTTCCAACCACTTTCAACAACTTAATATTTAAACGATGATTGATTTGCCGTACAGAATTGAGAAATTTGAAATAGTTTTCGCAATAGTGAACTGTAGGCAGTATGAAAAATAAAAAACTAATTAGACAATTAATTTTAGACAATGATTTCTTAAATATGAGGATAAGAAGTAAAACATTTTATGTGGAACTTGGAAAGTGACATTTCATTAAACTAATCTCTGTGTGTTAAAAATTAGTCTGTCCAAACTTGGTGTAGACTTATAGGTAACGTTTATTTATTTGAGTTATCACAACCTATAGTATACACGAAAAGAAAATCCTTATATTTTAGATAAGGTTGGATTGAATACGATAGACAGCTTTAAAAGCTTTTTTTACATCAATTTAATATTCAGTGTCTATTACATGTACACAGACATGGTTTTTCAAAGTTCAGTTTACCAGAATGAAGCGAAATTCGAGGTCGTGTTTTAATTTAGTATGATACTTGTTCAGTGTATTATTTATTTCATTTTTAATTAAATGCCATTTTCTGTAATATTCCCTGTAGTATAATATAATTCCAGCATAAAATTCAATTGTATTCCCACTATATCATTTATGTATGATATTTGTGAACTAGTCATCATATACGAATAAAATCTGTATAAAAATGTGTATTTGCTTGATTTTCAGCTGTTTCGTTTTCAAAGGATAAGCAGGATATTCTGTTAACAGTGGTTTTTATTAAATTACTGACGTCCGGAAAACATCAGCTTCCACATTCATAACACTGCTCTATTCTTTATCCAGCCATAGTATAAGTAACAATTGACTCATGCTTACAACTATGAAAATACTGAAATCTCCACAAAAGGCCTTCCGATAATAATAATCATATGCTCACTAGTGACTGACTTCAAGAGGTACTTCCTGGAGTTCTAGTGTGAAGTAGTGATCAGTGGAGTTCAACCAGGTAGGAACTCACTGAAAACAATTGGTGAACGGTTGACCAACTTCGTGGATTGGTTGAATTTAGACATTAACAACATCGAATGCCGGCTCCGTGGTCTATCGGTTAAGTGGTCTGGCGCGAGACTGATAGATCCTGGGTTCGAATCTAGCGAGGCGAGACCGTGGATGCGCAATGCTGAGGAGCCAGAGAATAGGACGAAACGGCCGTCCGGTGCTTCCAGGTTTCCCTTGGTGATCTAGCTTTAATTGACTTATGCTTTCAACTATGAAAAAACAATATAAGTCTTTTAATGGTCATCTATCTTTAAAATCAGGTCCAAAAATGTTTCACTAACAAGCTAGAGATAGAGAACTTCAAACACCTCCAGTAAGTATCCCCATTTCCAGAATTTCTGTACTCTAGCTATTTAGACAAGTTGATATAAACCTGCACCGAATCATGTAATATATATCAGCTACTTGTAATGATTATCTTTCGTTCACAGACTATATTCTTCCAATTCGAAATTATTATTAATCATTCATCCTTCAACTATTTTACTTTAATAAAAATATTCTTTTAATACATCTATTCAGGTTGAACGTCAATTAAGAATTTTAGAAAAATTTGAACAAATTAAATGTTGTCAATTAGATTTATCAGCTAAATATGAATTAGTTATAAAGAATTATGCTAATGAATTAGAAATGGTCCGTCAACTATATGAAAAACAAAAACATGATCCACCAATAGCTAGAAATATGACGTCGATAGCTGGTAAAATGTTTTGGGCACGTCATCTATACAAACAAATTGAAATACCAATGGAACGATTTAAAGAAAAATGTCCAGATGTATTATGGGTAAGTGATTATAAAAAAAGTAATACTTTTCCAACTTGTTTACTCTGATTGTTAACAGCTAGTAATAATAGATTTCTATCATTTTAGTGCGTGTCCAAGGTGCTCATTTCATTCTATTTGGGGCTCAACAGCTAGATGCACTGATATCTCAGTGTTAATGTCCATATTGAAACTCGAATTCAGAATATTTCGCTCAAAATGCTTTCACTTTATCCACTATGTTTCTGAGTTTAAATAGACACATTTCTCCCAGAGGTCTGAAGATAGTGATAAGCATTTGTAACTCCCAGTTGTTGCTGAATTACTTGATGTCCTGCTTATCAATAACAGGAAGTTATAAATCATTACTAATATTTTTTATACCAGTAGCACAAGTTAATGGCTATTTGAACTCATTAACATAGTGGATAAAATGTTAATATTTAAATTGAAATATACTGAATTCGAGTCTCAATTTGAAAATAAACATTAAGATGTATTTGCATTCACTTAACTAGCCTTAAACATTATGAGGCATTCATCTGCATCTAACCTCTACCTGACAGTATAAAAGATGTATATATTACTGTTCTTAGACCTTTTATTGTTTTGAAATAATCTATTTCATACTAACGTTATCAATCTAATATAGAATATTAGGATAAATGACAGCTTGAACCATTTCGATAGTGATCCAAATATGACTGATGAATTAAATGACTATTATGCATTCCGGTGATATAATTGAATTTAGAAATGTAGACCTCTAGATCCTTACTTATCAGTAAACCTTTAAGATTTCATAATTTATGTCATATGGCATTGTCGGTGCTGAGTCGTGTGCTCAATAGTTATCTATATATGTTCCTAGCTTATATCAGTTCACAAGGTAATCTACTTTGCATATACTTTAATGATGGATTTCCGTGAAATGAAAATTTAAAAACCGTCTTTCAATGCTTATACTTTTGATACCCATAAAAATTCATTTAGGCGCATGTCTAACGTTACTAATATCATAAATGTATAACGATAATTGTTTGGTAAGTGTACTTTAATTTATTCAGTAAAGGTTATGGTTTTTTATACTGATTATCATAGCAACAATGCATTCAGTAAGGATTAGAATAAATGGTATCGAAGTTGAAATAAACTGTTGTCTTACCAATATTTTCGGTAAATAAAATAAATAACTTGTTAAAAAAGGACAGAAATGTCATTGAATGGAAGAATGTATTAGTGAGCTTTGTACATACTTTGTATGCTGAGTAACATCTAAGAATTATTTGTTAAATTATGGGTACTTTTAATGCAATAAATCAATGTTACACGATTATAAAAGGCAAATAAATTTGGTTGTTAATGATAGATTTTACCACGAACTAACGTTTGAATACGTATTGAAATTCAAGAAACATTAGTCACATATACACAACACCATTCACTGACAAAACATAGATCAAGGCCTACCTAGTTTAATAACAGTTTTCTCAGGTTGCTATTTATTCACCATGATTATCACCAATTCATTTAAAACCATCTTAATTAAATATGATATTTGTAAATTCGAATGGGTTCAGCTGTGAGTAAAAAATAAGTTTGCTGATTTTAATGTCAAGTAAATGTCTATAGTCAATTAAATTTGTATGTAAGATGTTTCACAGTATCAATATGATGGTTATTCCGTGTTATTATAAACTATTCGACAGGGAACAACATAGATTCTAGTATAGTGGGTCAATAAAAGATCGCCACGTTGTGCCAATCAAAAATGCATGTGATTGGCCAAGAAATGATGACATTTTCTTAAATATAGTCATATAAGTATGCATGTGAATTGGTTTAGCCCGACAAATTACCTTCTTCCCTCTTAGTGTTCTCACTCACTAGCCGGTTGGTGACTTGCATAAAGGAAGTTTGTATATCATTATTAGTCACGGGAACCATACGTCATGAAATATTTCTTTCTCAGGACTCCTACTATAATCTATAGGTTTTGTTTAAAATCTATAGGATTACTTCCGTAATATATACTAAAGACATTTTAGAATATTTTATAAATGCTTGTCATCAATTAAAGTTATAAATAATATTCATTCTTACTTATTCAACAGGGACATGAAGGTCAAAAATGTGTGAAAAATTTTAACCGTATTGCAGAAGCTCTAGTTCAATTTGAATTGATCTATTATCATCATTGGTGTCAAACTATTGAAAACGTACATTCTAGTTTATCATCATCATTAATTGTACGTGATCCTGATACAGAACGTTATTATGTAAACTTCGATTTGGCAATATTAGAACTAGTTCATGAAGCTCGTTATATTTCAAGTTTAGGTTTAAATATACCATCAGTAGCTAGTCGTTTATTAGTTCAAGAAATCATGCTTAAACAAAGACATAATATGTAAGTTTTTAGTTGAACTAATTTCAAAGCATAAATTACTATATAATCATTATTTATTTTAGAATGAATAGTTTCTTACTGAAAGATGATAAAATTAAATCATTAGACAATTAAGAATCCTCTAGGTATGGTGCTTCGTTGATCCACTCAACGGTGTATTCAAAAGATTAGAGTTATATACCAACTCCCAAATGCATAATCGAATAGTTAAATTACCTCTTTCAGAGATAAGTATATATAAAGTAACTTCATATTCTTTTATTGTTTCTAATCATCGGATATCATATTTAGTTACTTATGCAATTAGCTAGCCTTCACATTACAGATTAATAGACTTAATATCAGTAAATCATATGTTACTTATTCTGGTTAACCTTTTTTAGCAAGGTTCTTTTCTACAGAATGGAGATACTGACCTCAAGCCCAAACCTCTTGTTTAGCCAGGCTTGGGACAGTCAGTAGACCTGGAAGAGCTACAGCTAAATTTCATTATATAATACAGAATTTTCTTCACTAGTATCCCTTGTTTGTTAGAAAATAAATGACTATTTAGTATCGAACATGACATACTTAATTAATAGCTAAAACAGTTTGTTCACTACTTAGTATTTAAAAGGGTTAGATATAGTAGTTTTCTTAAAATGATTATGTACAGTAGTGAAACATTTGTCGTAAGGAATGATCCTGTTTTTATAAATTCTAAATTCTTCGGAAAAGTGAAGTGTTATTCATTTCTTTCATTCTTCACATAAAAATATAAACACATTTCTACCATAAAAATAAGTATTTATGAAAAGCTAACTTGCATAAATGATCATTGAATGTTAGGAATACTCTTAGAATCTATGACTTTACTGTTACTATCGCTAGTTGAATTGTTATTTTTGAAATGGCCAAATGTTTTCATATTTGAAATTAATCAATTCAAGAGGGTGGTTATCCACTTTATTCGGGAAATATCATCTACTCGATCGAATAAATAGTCAAAATTACCTTGTGAATGACAAAGGTTTGTTTGTCATGAAGAAAATTTGAAATAAGGGTTCTGTAATTCACGAAATCAATCATCTTGTAGACTCCATATTTTTGTTTTTATTCAATCTGCTGATGAAACTTTGAATTACATGTAACTGGTTAAGTAAAATATTCCCAAATAATTACGTTCAAATTTACTTGTTCTTCATTTTTTGATGTAGCTCTGATAATATTCTAAGATAAACCAAAGAACTAGTAAAAATTAAGAAGCACTAAACAACGCCTTCATCCTAGTTTTACACTCCTTAGTCGTATGCAACTACAAGCCCAAACTGAATCAAGATTAGGATCTTCAGGTCGCGTGAAGAGAATGATACCTTTTGGCCTTTCAGTTCAGTTCAATTGTTTACTTTTTCCGACTTCCTTCTTAGTAGTCCTGTTCTTAACACTGCAATGTATGAATATATTCTCAGTCTTATGAAAAATCTATACACCTTATTTGACCAGATTGAAAACTATAACCTGTTCACCTGAATTTTATCGTTTTTTCTTTTTCTAGCTTACAAGAACTATTAAATGCAATTGAAGAAACTTGGGCATCTGTTCCGAATGTACTATTACCTTTATTTCAACCATTCCGTGATAAATTATGTCAAGCTCTAAGTGCCGGTATCTATCTACTCAACTGGAATTCTACTAATATAGATGATTGTGAGTTAAAATACTCATAAACTATTATTATTGATTTAGTGAGTTCATAAATACTGGAATGTTACCAATGACATCGAGTTCATCGTATAGGCGTTATACAACGATAACTATTTCGTAATTGTTACTAGCAGGCATATTAGATTTATTGACTGATATTTTGGTGAGGACTAAAACCTGATGTCAGAAATAAATAGGTAACTTCTCGACATATATCACTCAGTCACACGGGAGTATTATTCCCTAATTGAATAATTTAGTAAGAAAAATTTGAACTTGAATCAGAGTATTTCGATATCACATACTCGTTTATAGTGAATATCAAAAGTTCTAACCCCACTCAAAGCTGATTCTGGAACCTTCAAATCTGGTGACAAGTAGGATAATAATCATTTGTCGGTTTAAAATCCAATAATTTATATTTTTAATTGCAGCCAAATTGTAACACAAGGTCAGATTCAACGAATGTTATCAAGAAGTCACTTTCCAACAGACAGCTTTAAAATGTACATAACTCTCCACTAATCCACTTGATGTAATTCTACACGGGATACAAATGTAGTTAACTGATGATGATAATGCTTCTTTAACTTAACAATTAAACTCTTTCGTTGTAATATGATGTCGTACTTCATGCACAGCGAAATTAACTAATCCTATGTTTATGTAGGAATACAAACTAGTTTATAACTAATATTTGACAAAAATTCATTCTACACATCCGTACCAAGCTGTATATATGGCTATCGAGATTTCGAAATATTCGAGACATTTTATATAATTCAACACTATGAAGTTGAAATTTCTAATGCTCAGTTTCTTAATGAAAACAGGGTTTTGAACACTCTAGAAACTTTCTTGTCGAACACGATTATTAACATTGTAATGACGTAGCCCGACCTTCAGCGTTGTGCGAATCATTTACACTTTAAATACATCAATAAAAAATTTATAAATTTTCAAATAAAAATCAATTTTCCTCATCAACTGTGATCTAGGGGTCATCTGGGAATACATTGGAAATAAAAACTGCGTATCCCCTAACGCCTAGTAAACTCGACTTCCAACTACTTAATGAAATGTCATAAATATCTATCTTCTACGTTTATTTGGACAACACGTTAGTCTTACTGACCACCATACAATAAAAATATGGTTTGAAACTGAGTAAATAATTGTGAGTTACACGTTCGATTACAAAAAGCGTAACTAGTAATCTTTGCCACAACTTTCTAGAATACAACAAATGAAATATAACTCATTCTGGAATTAACGAAAATTAGTTTCATACACCATATTTTTATCACATTTTATTTCTTTAAATGGCATAACTTTAACTTTTTTTCAAAAAATTGTTTTATATAGTTATCAAAAAAGTTTCTAGTGAACTTGACAGTTTAAAACTTTTGATAAAACGTACTAGTGATATATTAAACTGTCGTATTGAAGATGTTTTTGAAGAAATGGCTGAAACAAATTTATGTGATTTACCAGATGATGATCAAGTCACATTAGATCAATTCATTCAAATAACTGAAACAACTGTGGCAAATGCTGCTGAAAATCTATCCATGTTAGTTTTGTTTTCGATATTGTGTGATAACCGATAGATTTTAGCTTAGTATTATTGCTAAAATTTTAGAATAATACTGTACTCCTAATCTGACTTAAAGAGTAGGAACCAATTCTTCGAATTTCGAAGTTTCTCCACAAAGTTAAAATTGGCAAATTAAAGTTGTAATCTTGAAGAAAACAGTGTCAATTTCTAGTTTGTATAAATTACTATCTTTAGTTAGGAAACTGCTGAAAACTAGGAAATAATGTGCAATTATTTTGTTCCAGTAAGGGAACTCTTGAAAGGTATCACTTGATTTTTCAATGGTTTTCTATTTAAAGTGAGTCTGTAATGCAAATTAAGAAATTAACAAATTTAATAGAACTTTTGAGACAATAAAATGTCGACTACTGGCAAATCTAGGAATTCTAATCTAACGTACATTTGGCTACGTAAATCCTAGTGCTCAATCTCAGTAACTGCACTACCGATCTTGTTTCATGAAATGAAAGTTGAACAAAACATTTGTATAAAATACACAAAATCATCCATAACTTGGATTTTACGTTGGTTGTTATTCATCACAAAGGGTGTCATTGAAATTTCGGAGAATTCCTGATGTAGAATTTAGTTTACCTACTGTCCGAAAAAAAGTCCCTATACTGTCTCAAATACAGTCTTAACAGAGTAACTATGAATACAGCCAACACTTTTAATCTGTTCCTAGAACATAAATTAATATAATTAGTACGAAATTGCAAAATAATACAGTCAATAACAATGAGAACCATAAACTCATGCCTACCGAACAATGGGAAAGACACAACGAAATGAATCATTCAAAAGATTTATCATGTTTATATAAAAGGCTGATACAGTTCCGTGAAAGTTAGTTGTATAAGAAAGATAATCAGTCTGAGATTAAATGAGTCTTAATTGGTGAGCGTTTAACTCAAATGTTTTCAGTTAATTGACAATTGTCGATTAAGATTAACAGCTTAACAACTCAGCTGGTTCAGCCCGATAGTCTAGTCCGAGAAGCTACAATAAAGGCTTGTTACTGTTTTCTGTTAGAATAATGCATTAAATTATTCAGGTACTAGTAAAATGTGTATACCAGTTCCACTGACTTCGAACTACGTCATTTGAGTTTGTGTCAATCTGTTTTATATACACCTCGTTGATACTTTCTGATAATTGATCTATAATTCTTTTTTTTATTTTCTCCTTATTTCTTATATTAAATAAGGTACACTATAATATTAAGTCACTTTTCACTGTAGTCAAACAATATCGTCTATTAAACAAAATTTATTTATCACCAAAGATTTAAGCAGTAGTTGTCTTGGATTTTCATTAGTCGAAAGATAGTATCGTTTATCAACCTATACAAATTATAGAATTGGTTTTAAATAAATTATATATTTGTAATATTCCAATGAGTAGAAAAATTAGATTTTCTGACGTTTCGTGACTCAGTGTAAGCCACTTCTTCAGAGAATAAATATTTTATTTATTTATTCTCTGAAGAAGTGGCTTACACTGAGTCACGAAACGTCAGAAAATCTAATTTTTCTACTCATTGGGATATTACAAATATATAATTTATTTATAACAATCTACCCAATGCTCAATTTATTCAAAATTATAGAATTGGTTGCTTAATGATCAATACGTAAAATACATTTCTGAAAATTACTTCTTTTATTCTGAACTACCTAATGAGCAAAGTACTCCGCTATGTAATCAATGTTTTACTTCAAGACAAGTACACGAGTCTGTACATAACTCTCTTAAACTAATTTTTTAAGAGCTGAAAGTATGCAACTAATTGCACAACAAATTCCTCCTTAGTTTTCAACTCATTAAAGGTTAATATTAAAGACGCAAATGTGCTTTGAACTCTTTCGATCATTCTGTGTGTGGTATTCACCTGTGATATATTTCCCACAGTTACATATTCCCCGAATACTTATTATTATTTGTTTTATTCAACATTATATTTTTGGTACAATATAGAATTCTCAGCACAAAGTATCTCAACAAGTTGCCTCTTTTTCTTTCTTGATCTACTCTTGCGATACATATCGTATGGTCGCCAGTTAGATGTTAGCAGTTCAGAAATCAACATCTGAATAATTTATATTCTTTTCGATGCATATTGCCAGCAACTACAGTGTCTCTGATTGGGCTCTTTTGTAGCTTGTACAGAGAAATGTCGCAAACTTTTCATAAACGCATCTGAATAGGTTATGAGACTAATGAGTATAATGATATGTTAAAACAAACAAGAAAACAAAAAACTTGCTGAAATAGCCAGATGGCAGGAATAGGTATCCCAGACATTCAAGCAGGCTGCCTTGATCACTAAAGTTTAAAAATGTTAAATATCAACTTCGGTACTGAATATTCATTCATAATATATTGAAAGATATTAATACTTTAGCGAGAACATGTAAACATTAGAACATTGAACTCATAATGTTCTAAGTGTAATTATCCAAATTATTTGGCAATGCCTGTCGTACGTTTTATTGTTTTCTTTTTAGTAAAAGTCATCTTATAGAAATAGCTGTTAATGAAATGTTGGATTTAATTAAAGCAGATTTAGATGAGAATCAGTTAAAAAATTTAAGTTCAGAACAAGGTTATGAGTGTATATCACAGGACAGACGTAGAGGAAGATGTCTTGAATGTAAACCATGTATATATTTTACATTTTTAAATCAATTCACTCAACGTAATACAGAAGCATTAGTAAAATGTAAGTTGTTATTGATTTAATATGTAAATTAATTCATATTTATCAATTTAACTGCCCCTATTAAACAAGCTAGATTGTTCATGCTCGTGAATATGTTTAGCTGAGGCGGAAAACAGCTTAATCTTACGCCCGTTTAATTCGAATAGTCTATATAGTCAGTAAAAATGAGTCAGTTTTGGTAATATATTCTGATAATGGTGACATACCAAACTCGATCAGACCCAGAGTCTTTCAAATAGTAGAAACAATAGCCATTAACGTTGAAAATACGTTATCTGTGGGTCCAATAGAAGTATGCTTGAAACCTCCCACCTTGACCAGTCTCAGTGTCCATTTTATTTGGTCCATCTCACTTAATACATTACGTAAATATCAACTAAACACTTGAGCCGATCAATACTTTCCTTATTATTCCTTTCAACATGCGTCACAAGTGATGATTTTCATTAGTATACTCACAATTTTACCCGACATACAAACTGATTCAGTTATATCTTGCACGAGAGTAAAATGAAATAAAACTATCCACTGAAAGATTGTACTAATATTTTGATTATTCCATTCCGTTAAATAATATTGAAAGAATTCAGAAAGTTTCTAGATAAAAATGGTATAAAAATGTGTTCTTACATTTTCACTTAGTCCTTAACTAGTGGAAATCAAGATTTGATTCCAAAAGCATAACAACATATTGAGTCTGCATACCAAATATCCTACCAACTAAACATTTAAAGTATAAATAATTTTTGAAACACTCCTAACTTCTGCATAGGTTTCAATAAACTTGAGAACAGATGTATGGTATGATTATCTATATTATCTTTAAAATCGGTTATAGATACTAACAACGGTGTACTTTTATTTATTCAATAATTGTCATGTTTGAATTTATCTGCAACTACTCCTAATAAGCATAGCAATTCGCAATCCGATAGTTATTTTCCTATCAATATATAGTGTTTGTTAACCTCAATCGGTTCCCATCAAGTTTTAACTTATCGATAAACCGAACAAACGATTATAGACTAAGCTCAAAGCCTTGTTTATTCACTAGACACATATGTCGAGTTTTCAATGTCGTTATCACCAATCTGTACTTGGTGGAACTGAGCCAGCATAAATTTTGGTCTGTTTGAGTCTACTTCTGTCCATTGACGGAAATAGAGAAAACTAAAATAGAATTTATGTATCGCACATACATATGCTATGAGAAAAGTGTCACAAGAGTGAAACCTAATTTTAGACGTTTGTGGATGAAAAGTGAATGGCTTATAGTTACTGTTGGGAAAATTTGTTCCTTATCTGTTTTGGCATACCGATAAGTTAAACAGATCTTATTTGCAAAACTATCGTAAATCAAATGCTTCTTTACTACAATTGAAAACATAACATTTTTATATAGGATCGAGTAATAATAAGTCATTCCACTCTATTAAGATTAGGTCTGAATCATAGTTCAAGTTCTAGGTGAATTTCAATGACTTTACTAGACCATGAGATATTGAATCAATTGATTACTATTATTATCCAGTCGCTTTGAAAATTAACTGAAATCTCGGTTCATTGTAACAACACAAAACACCAGTCATAAAAGACTGAGGAATTGCAGTTAAATAAGAAATAACAAGTTTATGATGTTACCGAATAAGAATGAAAAAAGTATCCATACCAAGGTTGAACTTGAGTGTCAAATAAATTAAGCATTGGGTTGAGAGTTGATAATAAATATATTTCTGTTATAAGTCATGAAACGTCAGAAATACAATTGTTCTACTCAGTGGGATGGAACAAAAATATATTTATTATTAAGAATGAAATACTTTCGAGAAGTGACTTATCACATTTTTGGGTCCGTCTGATTGATCGTCAACTTGTTTTACATTCTGATACTCAAAACTATTACATTCGTTTATTGAATGGCCTGGTGATTTAATCGGTTTACGATCATCTTTTTGAAAAATCTATATTCTCGTTCTCATTTTTTTTGGTTTGATGAAGGCACTCGAAATACATTAGACTCTTTAAAATTACGAATTCAACCGATGACATTAAAGTTTCATCAAGAGCATGCAACTGAGAAAGAAGGGAGAAAAACACCATTGTTTAAAGTTAATCTCATTTTATCCATACCAAATGTTGTAATGCAGCCGTCTTTGGATGAATTACAAACTGGTTTGCACAAATCAATGTCAATTATATTAAAAATGACACAAAATGTTCAACCATGGCAACATATGATACTTACACAGAAACAACAACAAAAGGTATTCAGTTGATTATATCACTAAGTTAAACAATTAGATAAATTAACAAATTTACTATATTTCTAAGTATAGATGAATGATGACTAGTAGTAAAACCCTAGGCACCATCTATCTTGACTAAGAAATGCTTGTGATTTAATAACAATATCATGACAATCTGCATAAGATCCACACATAAAAAGGAGACTGAGCAATTGTACTTTTAAATATCAGTTAGACGATTTAAACAATCAACACATAAATTGACATTCTCCATATTTTATAATACTTATGTGTATTGTTTACTGTGTTCATAGAAAATGTACTTAAACTGATTTGTTTGAAAACTCAAATCTATCAGAATCAGCAGATAATATCAGGAAATAATTAAACACAAAACTATGTGAATTTGTAGTGCCGCGATTCGTTAACCGTTTACTTCGATAACCGTTATAATTCTAAAAGTTTATTGTCGAATGACTCAGGTTCGAAAGCTAACAACACCTGAGCAAATATGAACTAGCGAGTGAACAGGCGAACAAGCGAAGGAAACGAACGAGGAGCAAGCGAGCGAATAGCAAGCAATTACATAGGCAATTTATAGTCAAATTTAATAAGGGCACAGCAAAGCAAAACAAAGGCTGATAATAATATTTGTGTGCGTACATATATGGGGAGGAGTATGAGTCATCGAATGATATTTAAGCAGTCAACATTTCGGCTAGAGTGTCATGTGCTCTAGTGGTATAGCTGTGCAAAGAATATGCAAATTGTTACTATCCAAATGACGATGTCTGTTAAGTAAGTTATAAAAAAGGGCTTAACCAAAATTGGCTATAATCGAAAGTGATTGTAGGATGGTTGCTATAAATTATTTGTTTTGCCAAAAGTTATATTAAATGTCATTTTCTTCTGTAATCTCTCCAGATTTCAGTCAAACTACTAATCTGTAATATCTGTTTCGGAAGTTGACATTAGAAAGGAGACCATCATGATCTGTTGACTTACTAGTATGATCATACAGAATCCAACGATTATAAGGAATATCAATTCCATCAACAATACTGGAACATACTACGGATAAATTCAGGACATCCTACTAATTGTGTCTTAAACATATAACGCTAAAGTTCAACACAATGTGTAGTTACCTAATCTACTGGCTACAATCCAAGCGTGTTCGAATGAGTTTGATTACAACTCAGGATTAGTATGCTTTGCTAGTCGCTGAATCGTTAATGTTTTAACTTAGAAAACTCGCAATCAATTAAAGTCTACACGAATATCACGTCAATATGTCAGATATAAGAAATTTTAATCGCAGACACACATGAAACTTTTGTTAACAAACTGTTTCTCAAAACGTTCACAATGAATATCATCCTTCTACAGATGTTCACTTACACTTTAAGCATGAGCGTATATTTTTATCTACCTCATTTAAACAATGCATTTTCACCTAACTCTGTTGATTAATAATCAACTCAAGTTTTTTTAATTTTCACGGTTTTTAAAAATGAAAAATTAAGCGGGTAAAGAAATATTAGTTTCACTTTATGTTGTTTGCTTAAATCTTCCTATTGATGTTTAAAACTGTAATTGATCAGTCTCTAATCGGGCGAAACGCGCGTCTTGGATTCCACTGCTAGCCGCCATCCATCTTTGGGAATCAAATAGTTTGTAAAAGTTAAATTGAAAATACATGTTTGTGAAATAACGGGGATTTTTTCTTCTAGTTATTTAGTGACTATCGACTTACCGGACTAGGAGATTTCACACTTGTTCAGTGCTACGAATGTTATGGACTCTTTGTATAGAATGTACCATCAAGAGTGGTAGTAAAAACTAATATTATTCAAGATTCCATGCCTAAGAGTAACAGAAATTTCTGTAGACTCGTAGAACTACAATCCCTGATTATTTTTTCAGTTATTGAAATTTAAATTATTTGGTGGAACTAGTGTTTGATTAAATCAAATACAATAGGCGACTATTTACATTTGTTTATAAAAGTCTTGCTAGTACTTAAACTTTTGAATGAGCCAGTTACATTATCAGACCATCTGACTGCTTATAAGACCGCTTTATATTCATTGGTTTTATACCACAAATTTACAAGACTTCACTAATGCACTATGAAACTATATATACACAATTTATTGAAACTATATTCTTCAGATTATACTTCAACAATATTGAGATTTTAACTCATCTTTATTTTCATGGTTTACATTACGGATCGATCTCAGTTAGACTACTATTAAAAACCATTAGACACGAAAGAATTTTTTCTCATACAGAACTACTTAACAGTGCTCAATAATCACCCGACTACCGGGAATCGCACAGAGGACATTCATTCTCCCGCTCGAATCTTTAATCTTTCTTCATCCATACTCTATTAACAAACCTTTAAATATACATATATTCCTTTTTCTAAATATCATTTGTTTTTCATCAGGAACTTGACCAGTTAGCTGAACTACAAGGAGAAGAAGCTAAACTGTCTTCTTCACCGATAAAACCATTACATCGTATCATTGCCGAACATAAAGATGTAGTTAAAATTTCAATTCAATTAAATACAATATTTAATGCATTTAAAGAAGAAATCCAAAAAGTATCCAATACATACAATGAATTCTCAGATTTATGGACGACGGTTAGTTGTTGCTAGTTTTTTGGTCCACTTGTGATTTTATATACTTACTCTTCTAACGAAACTCCCTGCCAAATGACTGAGATATTCATACAATTTCGAAACCTAAATTACGTATTTGTCTGAAATACAGTACAATTACTTACGAGAATATGAGCAATTCATTTACAAACTTCAGTTCATGTGGTTTCTATAGTATCTACCACGTTAATATACGATGCAAAAAAACATGGACCTAATAGAGTTATACGGGGATTATTTACAAAACATGCTGTTTATTATCACGCCTTATAGCTGTATGACAGTCATATTGGAAGATAATGACTGAAACAGGAACTAAGATCACGAAAAATGAAGACTATCACAGTTAAGCAGATGTTCAGTGAATACACAAGAACCGTAAGTAATGGCTACAAGTGTTAAAAAGATCCGACTACGATGATAAATTAGTCGCATTTTAAAAATTCATGTAAATATTTGGTAATACGGCACATCAACAAAGATCCATTACATGCTGTATATTCAAAAATGATTTAAAATGAAGTTAGTTACTTTATTTTATTAAGTAATATTAGGTGATACACTTGTTGTGGTAGCTTAAATCTGATTCCTTTTTGATCGTACGTACTATCTATCCTCGTATGTAATAAATGACTTTATCCGCGTTGGTGAATAACGGAGTTAAATAAGTCAAATACGAGAATGGATTTAGAATATATATATTTCCTACACTCATTGGTCTGGCCAGGGAATCAGAGTGACAAAGCGAACAGAGGAGAGAGAAGCAAAAATGATGCGTATTGGAGATGTCGGGCAATCCAACTCGCTATGAGCAAGCATTACTCAATATTTATATTCGGACAAAAGTGAATGACAGACATATGATGAATAAGATACGAAGTATGTATAAACATACGCTCATATAAATAAGTAGTCAAGGTTAATAAGCGAATAATTAACAAGATCAAAATATGACTCATAATGTATAGGTGAATTAGCTTGGCCAGTAGCTAGAATAAAGTATATGGGCTTAACATATAAACTGATAATACATACTGAAGGAAATCGGATAGGAAGAAATCCCAGATAAAATGCTGAAACCAACTTTCAATAGACATTGAACATTTGCTGGAGAAATTTTATTCTCACCTGTCAATAAAACTTTAGTTGAAGGATGAAACCAAGTTTATTTTCTTAATAATAACAATTCATAGTTAAGCTGAATTGATCTAGTTGGATGCCTGGGTATTATGTATCAAAAAACCATGAAATCGGTGTCCAGTATTTCTTCTACTATAACTGATTTCCTTTGTTCATAAAATTGGTATTTATTTAAGGAACGTTTTTGGAGATCGGTTTAACTTGTAGCTTCTATTTCTCCTAGACAGTTATTATTTGCAGTATCACGGAAAACTATCGGAACTATCGGTCATGTTTGGTGCAGCTATCAAAGTGATAATGTTTAGGCTAGGAGTAAAGTTTTCAGTAAAAATGACAACCCTGTTGACATGTCTGTTAATCTCCACTGATTGTAGCACTTAACAAATGAATCACTCACGTTCAGTGACCGCTTGTCCAGTGGGGCTGACATTGGAGTAGAATGAAAAAAGAGGAAGGTCGATCAGATTAAGGTTTAGCACAGGCTCACGAAGTTATTGATTTTTCGACTAATCATTGAAAGAAATATAGACATATGTGTTAGGGTTTGGCACAATCGTCAATGATGGTCGATCATAAGTGTTTGATGGGCACATTCATCCCTGTAAATTTTGAATTTTAATGTAATTTTGTACTTTTTATTCTTCAGTTATATTCATTCTCTTTAAGGTATACCTTCTGTCTTTAGTTTTCATCATCGTATTAATCGATGTTCTCACTCAACTAATTCCAGTCTTATTAATTTCCTCTGACTGTTCTGCCGTGAAATGTGTCCATTTGTACCAAAACCATATCTTACATTGTTTATGAAAAACTAGTGTGACTATAATGACAGAAATGCATTCATACTTCATTCTGTCCACAAATAACGAAGTAGATAAAATATTATCTGAAGTAATAAATGAATTTTTTCGTATTCTACCATACTTGTTCCTCAAATAAATGAAATTTATTCACTTTTCTTTTGTTTTTGCCCTCAGGATCCTCAAACTGTTGTTTCCGAGTTCATGAAGACTGAACCAATTTTATCAGAAATTAATGGACAAATGAATTACTACTCTGCAAGTTATCAATTTATGAATAGTGTAAAATAAACTATTTAGTGTCTTACAGTTACATTCATGGGGACAGTGGTTCAGTAGTTAATATGTTCGATTTTTAGCTACCACATCCTAGGTCCGAACTCCGTTCCATCTACTGCAGGTTGTGGAACTGGGTAATATTACCAGACCTTACAATAAGAGTTTGTCTTGAAGCTCAGTAAAGGAATCTGCATCTGAAAAACGAGTTAGATAACCAACCAAGTAAAACTTGTCTGTCTAATGCATAATGCACTTAAGAATAATGAAAATATTATTTGAACAACCACATAGTGAATTTAACTCAGTGTGTAAAGAAAATTATGTGAAATACTTGCTTTTGATACCGACCGCATTTGAGCGTACCTGTCCTATCACTCAGGGTGTGTTTATGGATAACGAGCATTCTCTTGTTCTAACCACTCGTAATCGTGACATCTAACTCTAACCCTCTTTTTGCTAAACTTTAATAAATAATTGAACATATAATTGTTCACTATTCCTGTCAAGGCTATTTATCTACCGTAATCCTATGACTAATTATTGTTAACTGTTTAGTAACTAAACAGTGTCTTTTGATTTATTAATAAGTAGCTCAAGGTTGTCAGTAAAGTTCACTCTTCCCTAAAGTTTGCTTCTGTTATACAGCTGCCTGGTAACAAGTTTATCAGTTTATTATTCATGAAAAAATGTAAAACTTCTTAAACTCAAGCACTTGCTCCATGTGAAATTTTATCAAAGAAATTAACTAAGTAAAATGATAAACAATTTGATTTTGTTATTTAAAATAGATCTCCTAATCAACAACGTCTATGAAGCTTCAAGAGTTTAGTGGTATTTTTATTAATATTATACATGAAGGTTTTAGATAATTTCGAAACAGATTTCCAACCGATTAAAATGTATATGACGTACTAATCTGTAGTATAGGACCCTATAGGAATGTGTAATTGCAGTCAAATATAAGATTTATCTCAGGACCGTCAGATTTTTCGACGACAACGATATCTTAGGCTTTTTGAGTTGAAATTAAATAATTGTGCCCTAAGAGTACGATAGATATCACTGATGGCATAAGAAGATAGTCATTTGATAACGCGAACCTTTGAGTTGTAAATATTGACAACTGGATTCCAGCTCAAACATTTGAGGAGTTCGTGGAACATGTGAATAAAGATCTCAGGTTCAATCACTTGAGTTTAGCCAGAAATTTTAAAGGATTATTGATATTTATTTAAAGAGTTCTTGTATACTAATTTAGGTACTAAAATGATCGTAATAATTAGTGTCGTCTAAATTTAAAATAATGACTTTGTAAAGGTCATTCAATAACTTGAGTGCATGAGCTTGGAAGAAAAATGCATTTCCATAATTATTTAGTATGGTGAAAATTCTAACTATAGTAAGTATATAATAAATACAAATTATGTACTATATGATGACCGAGCTTATTTTTCAGTTTGTCTATCGATTAAGTTATTCAGCAGACGTTATCCAGTTGTCGCTAGGTGTCTGAGTCTCGAAAGAACAGAGAGGGATCTTTAAACGTTTTTATTAAGATTATGCTGTTCAATAATAATTTAATCTTTTCAAGACTGTAAAGATCCATGATATTCCTAAAAATCGGTATAGAGGATTCTGGGTAGAACACCATATCTTATTCGAATTATCTTAATTTAACCTACACAAATTATGTAGCATATTATCGCCAATTTTGGCTCTCAACTAGTATCAACTAACTGTTTGTTATTTGATTAGTTAGGCAAGGGCTGTGTTTCTGTAATTCGATCTAAAGAAATAAATCCATGTTAAAAGTTACAAACTGCTCATTAGTAGCATACCCTTAAGTAGTGGTAATCATTGATTATTTACATTTGTTTTGTTTTCCTAATTCTTTGATTTATTTCTTCTATCTAGAAAATGGAAAAGTTAATTGAATTAATTCCATCATCAACTCAAGTTGGTTCACTAGTCTTTAAAAGTAATGACTTAAAAGATAATTTAGTTAGAGAATGTCAAAATTGGCGTCGTGTCTACGGTCAAGCATTGAATCAGCGTTGTGCAACAGAAATGAATAAAATTCTTGAACAATTTGATAATCTTTCGAAACGTCTTAGTCGCCCAATAAAAGATTTGGATGATGTTCGTGAACAAATGGCTGCTTTATCTGATTTAAGAGCATCAGAAATTCAATTCGATATGACTATTGGACCTATTGAAGAATCATACGCTTTATTGAATCGTTATGAATTATATTTTAATGATGGTAATGCAGAACGTGTAGATGCATTATCTTATGGTTTCTCCAAACTGAAGATACAAAGTCAACAAGTACAAGATCATCTTTTGGAAATTCAACCTACATTTAAAAATGAATTAATTAATGGAGTGGAAGTATACAAACAAGACCTGAATGTGTTTACCAGTGAATATGATACAGCGTATGTCCAATTTACTAGTATCAATGTGTAATATTATCATGTTTCAGAAATCGGATAAATTCTATAAGGATTAGATTTTTCAACAGATTCGATTCTGACTTCAGATGAATAATGTAATGCGTTTTGAAAATAGTTCAACTAAAAACTAGCTTTTCTAAAAAGGTAGTGTATATTTGACGTATGACAAGTAGTAGAATCCAAGATGCTTGTTTCACTCTGTTCGGTACTGGTTAACAGGATCTATCTGTTTTCATTGTTGACATGCAGTATTAAACTCGAACAAAATTCACTGAGCTACTGAGTTCAGATAGTCACTAGCTTGTTCATCAGTTATCGTGGCCTGCTTAAACTTTTAGGACACCTATTTTCTGTCTAATTAGCATAGCTGTCTTAGAAGTGTTCAAACTACATGATTACGAATCCTGAATGTATATACTCAGGCGCTACTATAAATTGGTTGCGAATTGCGACGATAATCAGAAACTTAAACAAAAGTACTGTAGTCATTGATATATATTCGGTTCCGTCTTTTATTTTAAGTTAAAAGAAGAGATAAACATAATGGGATTCATGCACCTTATATATTGATGAATTAAGAAATTTTAAAACGGCTGAAAATGTGGAAGATTAATGATTGAATTGCAGATGCAAATATCGACTTTTAAGTGTATTTTGATAATGTTTTGATTAGTTACAAGTTGAATACATACTTAGAAGATATTTGTAATATCGTAATAAAGCTTAATGTATAGAATAAAGTTATCATCACACCACTATACTATAAGTAAGAGTTTGTAATTATGGATATTCATGACTCTAAATTGATCATTGTCTGTCGTTATATATATTGAGTGGACTGCCTCAATTTAGCGTCATGTCTCAAGTATTGACACATATGACATGTGTCTAGCAGTGGAACTCAGTAAATTTTTGAAGTGAAAGATATTATTTCAAGACCATAAGTATTTAATACTTTAGTTTAAGATGTAAACTATTCCAATCAACTATCATTATGAAACAAATAATCATTTCATCAAACTGACCCTAAATTATTGTAATAATTAGTGAATCATTGAGAGAACAAAACTCCAAGAAAACAACAGCATTATTTTTTTGGTTTGGATTACTTTCATCACTCTATAAATTTTATTAGTGGACCAATGGAACCTGGTATCATCCCACGTGAAGCATCAGATCGTTTAAGTTTATTTCAAGCACGTTTTGATGATTTATGGCGTAAATATCAAACTTATTCAGGTGGTGAAGAATTATTCGGCATACCAATAACAGATTATCCAGATTTACAAAGAATACGCAAAGAATTGAATTTGTTGCAGAAATTATATCAGTTATACGATTCTGTACTGGATACTGTCAATGGTTATTACGATATACAATGGACGGATGTCGATATTGATTTAATCAATCAACAATTGTTAGACTTTCAAAATAGGTAAGTGATTATTTATAGTGGTAGGTTTATTTTTATATTCAGGTTGAAATGTTGTATTTTTTAGACTCCTTGACGTATTATTGTTGCGTTGGACAACATTAACGTACTAATAGCTTCTAGAAGAAGTAAGACAGGACTTCTTCAGAGAAGAGAAATTCAATTTTATAGTTCGTCATCTTTAATTTATCGATAGTCTCATAAATATGTTTGTATAAAACTTACTTTAGAGTCATTATGCGGATGAACTTGTGGATTCTTGAATGATTTCAGTAAGCTTACCTTCTTAAGGTGTAAACTAATGAAACTGTCATTTATAACAGCAAGTGTCAATGGTGGATCATTCAGCTAATAACTTAACATCATAAGGAATACACTAGTTTGAAAATAAAATACTCTATGTTGTCATTAACTTATAATCTGATGTCTTGAGGATTTAGGTTTCAAATTCAAGCCTCTACCCCATAGTGTTCATCACATCAATTTTTCTATACAGTTTAATCTCAAGTTCATTTTAATTTGATTGCAATATCCAATCTCAGATAAATTTCAAGTAAACTGATTACATAAATAGTAAAGAATTAATTCACAACCATACTTTATAAATGGTCTCAATGTTCACTACCTGTCTGATTTCTCTAAACCATAGCTCTAATTATTTATACAATTCCTACTTAATAAGTAAAGCTGTTCATAATTATAATTATATTTGATCATATCAAATTATATAAACAACTTAATTAACACTAAATCTACTCTAGATATAAGATTTTTTCTTAATTTCTTAGATGTCGAAAATTACCAAAAGCACTTAAAGAATGGCAAGCATATACAGAACTTAGCAAAACAATAGATGATTTTAATGAAACATGTCCATTACTTGAAATGATGACGAATAAAGCTATGGCCACTAGACATTGGGAAAGAATAGAAGAATTAACGAAACATAAATTTGATGTAGAGTCAGATAACTTTCTATTACGCAATATTATGGAAGCACCATTATTAAAATATAAAGAAGATATTGAAGTGAGTTAAATTTTATTCGATCATTAATATTGATTCTTATAAATATTCTGGGAATGATAGAGTACAATAAAAGGAAGTTATACGTCTTTCAAAGATGAATTGAATCGGAGAATACTAGAGAGCCTTTAGTCTGACTTTCGAATTTCATAGCCTAATATATCAATAAATCTTTGTATATAGAACTTAGCTAGAAGATTTTGTAAGAATCATATGATATTTTCAATGTCTGTGATTAGCTGTGTACGTCCAGGATACCTGGATACGTCCAGGTAATAAACACAGATTTTTAATATGTTAAAGGTTCAAATAAAATCTTTAAGGAGAATTATGCTGCATTATGTAGCACACATCCTTATATGGATGGAAAAATGAGCATGAAAACGTTGCTGATAATCATAGTATTTTGAACCACTGGACTAAGATTTGTACCTATAAAACAAGTATTTCCGAATCTCTGATTTTTAATAACTGAACAGAAAGCCGAATTTTCGATCTATGTTGTGGTCGTTGGTATGCACTGTTGAGAAGTCCCATACTAAGACAAAATAATTATCGAGCATTCAATGGTTTTTATGAATATCCCGAATTAGATCAAACAGTGGCAGACTAAAACATTTTCCATAAAACTTAACTAAGTATATATATATATATACTAAAGATCCAATATTATCTCTGTTTATAGGATATCTGTATTTCAGCAGTTAAGGAAAAAGATATTGAGGCTAAGCTTAAAACTGTTATGAATGATTGGTCAAGTCAAAATTTTCAATTCAGCCCCTTCAAAACGCGTGGTGAATTATTACTCAAAGGTGATAGTATCAATGAAGTTGTTACTCTTATGGAAGATTCCCTAATGCTATTAGGATCATTACTATCGAATCGATATAATGCACCATTTAAACCGAAAATACAAGAATGGGTACAAAAATTGACTACAACTAGTGAAATTATTGACAACTGGTTGCAAGTACAAAATTTATGGATTTATTTAGAAGCTGTATTTGTTGGTGGCGATATAGCTAAACAATTACCTCAAGTGAGTGGAACAATTGATTTTCACTAGTTAAAGGTCGCCTGTTATAACAATTTGTTGATAAATTTAATATCTGCTCGATCTGATTACGTAATAATGACAGTATGAACAAGGCTTTGATAATCATCCTTTGTTACAGTTAGTCGCTTCCCGCCTGTTATTCAACTGTAAAATACATCAAGATATTTAGATTCCAGCTAACATCTTAAGGAGATTCTACTCACTAGTAATTAAACACATCTATATAACTTCACTCTACACAAACATGCACATTTTTTAGGAGTATAAATCACGAACCAATCTTAGCCAAACCATCATTGAAGACCTGGAGGCACTGGAAAGTCATTTCGTCCCGTCCCAGTAATGAACATCCACTATCTCTCATACAAGACCATGGATTGGCTGAAATTAGAAATTAACACCATGGGATCCCGTTTCAGTGATCTAGAGGTCAGGCGTTTGCGCGGGATCGTCGGTGTTCACTATTGAAGAGTTATACACTAGGAATTAGCGGCCACTCACTGCTTCCAGGTTTTAACTCGTTGTCTAACTCAGATAAGTTTGTGATTTTATTTGTTAAAATGCCACAATCTCCACAAATTGTCTATACCAGTATATCCTTTTTTTACAAATTATCTTTCCTCTAGGAAGCTAAACGTTTTGGAAATATTGACAAAAGTTGGCAACGTATTATTCAAAGAGCTCATGAAATACCAAATGTAGTTAACTGTTGTACCGGGGATGATACATTAAGTCAATTGCTACCGCATTTATTAGAACAATTGGAATTATGTCAGAAATCATTAACGGGTTATTTAGAAAAGAAACGTCTCGTATTTCCAAGATTCTTTTTTGTTTCTGATCCAGCACTGTTGGAAATACTTGGCCAAGCATCTGATTCACATACAATTCAAGCACATTTATTAAATGTATTTGATAATACCAAAAGTGTGACATTTGATGATAAAGTTTATGATAAAATATTAGCAGTGAATTCACAAGAAGGTGAAACTATTCAACTAGTGAATCAAGTAATGGCACAAGTAAGTGCCAGTTCCCTATTTCATTTGTGTTAGTATAGTGATGTATTATAACGGTACGAGTATTAAACAAGTTAATCTTTTGGACCAGTCTTCTGTTTGAAGCTAATGTTTCTATTTCTTGCTCTCTAATTATTTAAATGCTTAAACTGCTATATGTATTTATTTTCTCCTGTTTCTAAGACTTTCCATAATGAATAGGCTGTTGTTATATGTTACACTTATCTTGAGTTAATGTCAATTTATCGCAGACTTATTACTAAGTTCTCTTCAACTTATGACACAGTAATGCCGTTATCGTAAATTATTTAATTATATTGATTTATGGTCAGGGTTTCACTATATGGGTTCGGGTTATGATTGAATTGCGAACAACAAGGAATTGGTTTGCTCTCTGTTTTCATCTTTTGATCGGCTACTGAGCTAGAAGGAGCTTGAGGATAAAGAAGCGTTACCGTCTTGGTTATTGCTCATTGAATGTCACTGATCTAACTGGTGATGTAGGTAAACTAAACGATAATCCTACTAGTGAACGAGGTTATGAAACTGCGTCTCTGTCATTTTGGCTCTCTTACATAAGACACAATACAATTCAAACCAAGGAAATAAGCTGTTGTTATTTTCTGTCGATATAACACTTTGTAAACTACTCTAATAACTACGCCTGTAGCCTTTCTAGAGTTACTGCCTGTCCCAAGCCTCGGTAAAGAAGGAGAACTGGGCATGGGGTTAGTGACCACATCACGTAGAACACTATCTCACTAAGAAAATTCCAACCACAAAAAATAATTCAAACCATTTAAACTCTGCCCTGGAAGTTCAAGTAAGAATTTTGATGCTTCATGATAAAGGCCGAGATTCTTCGGAAGTCACGAGGCCGATGCACCTTCTAACAACCAGAGCAATACTCTTTAAAGGTACATGGAACGTCCGGACAATGTGGGAGACCGGTAAGACCAGTCAAATAGCAATGGAGATGAGGAGATACATATTGGCAATACTCTGAATCAGCGAAACCCATTGAATACTATCTGGACAACAAAGGCTAGATACAGGAGATATGCTGCCGTACTCTGGTCACGAAGAAGAAAATGCTCCACACACTCAGGGAGTTGCTCTAATGTTGTCCAGAGAAGCACGAAATGCACTTGTAGAATGGGAATTTCATGGATCCAGAATTATCAAAGCATCATTCAAAACAAAGAAGGAGGGAATCACAATGAGTGATATACAATGTTATGCACCCACCAATGATAGCAACGATGACGATAAAGACCAGTTCTATGAGAAACTGCAATCAATCGTAGCTAATTGCTCAAGAAAGGACCTCATCATCCTAATGGGAGACCTAAATGCTAAAGTCGGAGTGGACAACACAGAATGTGAAGATATAATTGGACGACATGGACTAGGAGAGAGAAATGAAAATGGGGAGAGATTTGCAAATCTATGTGCATTCAACAAATTGGTTATAGGCGGCATAATATTCCCACACAAGCGCATACACAAAGCTACATGGATTAATTTGGATCATATAATTGTAGAACCTGAAGAGAATTTATCGAAAAGAATATTTTTTCGTTTAAATATTAGTCATTTACAAAAGTTCAGGATGATTCGTTGTCAGAAATCAAGTTACAATCAATATAATAGTGTAGGGTTGCAATTGTGATCGTGAACCGATGAATGTTAGACCACCATCCAATAGTGATTAATCGTGTCCATAAAGTGCTTAGTAGGAGAACTTCGTCTTCTTAATCGAGGTAATAATAATAACTTTGTGTGAATATAATATATATTAAGAAGAGGTGCTGTCAAGGTAATTATTGTAAGAAATCCATATGAATTGGGAAAAACAAATGTGTTGATTAAGAAAGGTATAAACAAAAAATGAACTGATGGGGTACGAGATTTGTAATATCTAGTTTAGGTATCTGGTGATCCAATTGTGGACTAAGGTAAACACACTGACTGAACATACCTATTTTGGCTACATATGTTAGGTTTTCTGACGTTGATCCAGATAACTTCAGCCATGTAGAGGAGTCGTAATATAGCTCCTTCAGGTAGATTGTTTGAAACTTGTTACAAAACAGAGAAAGCTTCATCCATTTTAATAAAATGTCCACTATCTACCAAGTGAGAAAGAATGTTATTGTTAGTAGTTTTTTGACTCGTTTTTCTAACTATGCCTTATTTTGGCCTTTGTAAAATAACACAATAATAATGGACTTATAAGTTTATTTATTTATTATTTATTATTATTAGCTTTATTAAATATTATATTTTTGGTACAATATGGAATTCTCAGCACAAAGTACTTCAACAAGTTTCCGTTTCTTACTTCTTCGTCCTTCCTGATGATAAATATTGAGTGATCGCCGGTTAGAAGATAGCAGTTCAGTCAGTCGACATCTGGATAATGTACGTTCTTCTCGCTGCATATTGCCAGCAACCACGATATCTCTAATTAGGCCTTCTATAACCTTTACAGCGAAAGAGCTTACACTTTTCAGAAACGCACCTGAATAGTTTGTGCGATTAATAGGCATAATGATGTATTAAAGCAAACGAAATTAGATAACTTGTTGAAATATCTAGATGACGGGAACAGGTAGCCCAGATGTTTAAACAGAGCCTGATGATGAAGTTACGGAAAAGTCATTCGTTAAAACATTATTTTGGGATTTTTAAATTGATAATTTATAATTTAATAGTTGAATTCATGAGCCAATTGAAGCTGGACCATCATGAAAAGCCTGGAAGCACTGAACGGCCGTTTTGTCTTAGTATGGGACTCTTCGCGAGATTCGAACCCAGGACCTATCGGTCACGCGCGAACGCTTAACTTCCAAACCACTGAAGAGTCCCAAAATAGAAAGAAACGGCCGTCCAGTGCTTCCAGGTTTTCCATGGTGGTCTAGCTTCAATTGGCTCATGAATTCAACTATTGAGTTACTATAATATACAAAAACCCCTCTCTGATGATAATGTATAACTGTTTGGTTTATCCTGTCGACTAAGACTGATTATAGTAAAATAATCAACAACGGGATAGTTCCAATATTATTAAATTAAATGAAATCAATTCTTATGTTATAATTTCCTAATTATATTTCTAATTAATTGACTTTTACTCTTTAAGGGTAATGTTGAAGTATGGCTTGGTGAATTATTACAAACATCAAGAAATTCACTTCATTCAGTTATTAGATCAGCATATTTTGCGATAAATGATCAACAATTTAACTTATTAGAATTTGAAAATTCATATCCAGCACAAGTTGGTCTACTTGGTATACAAATGTTATGGACAAGAGATGCACAAGAAGCATTACGACAAGCCAAAAATGATCGAAAAATTATGAATACAACAAATTATTTCTTTTTAGAAATATTAAACGAACTTATCGGTGTTACAACACAAGAATTATCTAAAATTGATCGGACAAAATATGAAACATTAATTACAATACATGTACATCAAAGAGATATTTTCAATGATCTTGTAAGTCATCTGGTTTGTATATTTACATTACAAATTTCTCCTTGAACTGATCTTTTTTATAGCCACCAAGAATTTTTTTTCTGTCACGACTGTCATTAGTCTTAGTTCAACTGAACTTATATTATTGATTATACAGGTTTCATGAATTCATTAAATACGATTACACAGTGTTTGATTCTACAAATGATTACATCAAATGCACAGCTCTTAGATATTCGTGTTGAGTTAATAATGAACGAGAAAGAATATCTAGATAGTATTCAAGTAGACTATTTTGTGTGCTGTAATTTATACTGATAAATTGGTTCCTAATCTTTATCGATGATATTATAACAGCGATCTAGTGGTCAAAATCTAAGAACTCTTGTGAGACAGTTCATAGCACTGTGGTTACGTAGACTGATCTGTTAAAATATTTATTTTGACCCCGTTAGCAGGTTAACTGTTACAATAAAACAGCCACAATGAAAGTACGAGTTTGCTGATTTTGTATAGTTAAAATGATTTAATTATAAAAAATAACTTATGAAAATACATGAGTAAATCTATCATTACCAAAATAATTACTTCAGTGTTTCCATAAAATATTTCAACGAGTGAAAACCGAAGACTCATATAGAGTAAAAGTCTATACACGAGGCAACTTTTTAAAAATCACATAAATTTTCCACATGTTTAAACATATTTAAATTGATTGCACTCGGCTCACTTTACCTAGATCTGTAGAATGAGTTTTGACAGCATCTTATTTTATCAACCCTCGAAGTATTTGACTTTTTCACCTTGGTAGTAGGTAGGTAGTTTTGGATTGCTTTCAAATTCATATCAAGTCTGTTGGCATAAGATATTTTTAACCAGGTAAATTAACTGTACTCAGATTTTAAACAATAACCAATTTTCTTATTAACACATTTAAACTAAACTTGTTTCTCCTCTATTCTAGGTTACAATGCGTGTCAAATCCCCTAAAGATTTTGAATGGTTAAAACAATCAAGATTTTATTTCAATGAAGAGAATGATCAATGCATCGTTAGCATTACTGATGTAGATTTTATTTATCAAAATGAATTTCTAGGTTGTACAGATCGATTGGTTATTACCCCATTAACTGACAGGTATGATGAATAGACTAGATCTGGAATGAAAAGGATGAATTTAAAATATTTTTTGATACCTTTTTCAGTATACAATAGCATTAACTAAAATGACGGCGGGATTACAATTTATTGACGAACCAATCGTATTTAAGATAGTGAGCCTTGGATAATTAAGTAGCATTTGGCATTAGAGCGGAAGTTAGTTCGTGATGAAAACTCTAACTCGAATTCTTAATCCTAACGCTTAATTGTAAATCCTAATACTTCGCACTAGTTTGTAACCCTCTTTTAACACTAGTAAGTAGGTGAATATTTTCAAGGTCACTTTACAGTCTCCTAAGAGTCATTCATAATTTAGTCTCTCTGTTGGCATTTGTGAAACTGTTGATGAAAACGTAAATTGTATATGTATGTGATCTTTTACATATATGAAGAATTGTTCGTTTGTAGTACTTGTAAGGTTTTATCTGGCTAAAATAGAATAGTCAATAAGGTTGTATATTTATCTACATTAGGTACAAATTTAAGGGAATAAATAGCATGTGAAGAATAGTCACCGTGCCCTAAGATGTAGAGTTAATTTCATTATCACTTTTGAACAAACAAATCACATCATTAGAAGAAAACTTAACAATAGTTTGTTGAGGACGTTAGATCCTCAGAACTCACTTGAAAAAGGTCCTAATTTTGTAATTCTATTCTGAAAATTTGAATTTTATGTTTTTGCGTCAAAAGATGCTTAGTTGACTTACAGCTTACATTTCCCACTCTGGAATCCTTGACTGTGATTGGTTGACGGTGTTTTTAGTACGCTGTTTTGTGGCTCTCCCAAGGGCGTTTCTTTCATTGTATAAATAAGCTTGGTTTGTATCCTTAGTGACCTCATATTTTCTGGGTGCTAGTAGAATACATTCTCAACGCCTCATCAAGACTTCTCGATCTAGTTAGCAGGGCCTGGGACAACGGATTAGAATAGCCTATCGCGTCACTGTGTCATTGATTTTTGTTCGGTTTATCGGGTAAGGTGAACTCGTAATAGCATCAGGCATATCATAATTAACACCAATAATAATTGTTAATGTACAATAAATTACAGACAGTGAAAACTAATTGACTAGGTAAAAATCTTATATGGTTCCTTCTTTTTCTACAGGAATCGATAGTCCAACAGTGTTTTACGGTAATAACGATCAAAGTCAATGAATAGCTTCTTTACCGAATCAATTACAACTCTCTTACATACTCCCATTTTTTCTGTCATAGACCTCAACCTTCAACACTGGGCCTAACAATAACTACTATTCTGTCTTGGATATTTTTACATTTTAGCGTAGTATTGTCTTTTTGACTTAAATGAGACTTTTAAGTCTCTGATTTCTACAGTAATCTAGGAATTTTAGGTGTTCAAAAGTAGTTGACAAGAAACTCTGGATCTGGGTTCTATACTGGTTAACACTCCTTGGGAAGCCATACATGTAATTGCCAGTAAACGGATACTGCCTTTCGAGTTTGAACCCACGGCAGCTAGATACAAAGACTAATACATTATCAGTGAACTATTTAGATCTCGAATGATTTTCAGTTGGAATGTAATTTATCTCTCCCGACGAATCATAAAAATTGCTAAATTTTGTTTGATATTCATAATTCTATTGTAATTCAATATCTGAATTTTTTGGGCTGTATAGATGTTACATTACATTAGCTCAAGCACTTGGTATGTCACTTGGTGGTGCACCAGCTGGACCAGCAGGTACCGGGAAAACAGAAACAACCAAAGATATGGGTCGTTGCCTAGGAAAATATGTAGTTGTATTCAATTGTTCCGATCAAATGGATTATCGTGGTTTAGGTAGAATTTATAAAGGATTAGCACAATCTGGTTCATGGGGTTGTTTTGATGAGTTCAATCGAATTGAATTACCCGTACTGTCTGTAGCAGCACAACAAATTGCTATTGTACTAACATGTAAAAAAGAAAGAAAACCACAATTTATATTCACTGATGGTGATACAGTTGATATGGACCCAGAATTTGGCATATTTTTGACTATGGTTAGTTGAAAGCTCCGTTATTTAAAATGAAGGCTGTAGTATTTAAATTTTTTTCTTTGAAGCACGTTTAACTTCAACATATTCATTAACTGGGATATTGATCTTTGTAGCTTGGTTATCCATTACCGTAAACTTAGCTATAGATCGTATTACAAACTTAACTGACAACTACATGTCGTGACATTGTTTTATCATCATGTCATCAATTATTGCGATTATTTGCTTATTTAAAATTAAGTTTGGTAACATTCTATCAGATTCGATACAGACATCTTAAATGAATATAATAGTATATTCATGTTTAATTACAGTATCTAACTAAGCATGTGACTGTTTAGTTCAGTAGTATCGGTTAACTTGTACTTAGTTGTATGATTAATTTGAATGTCTTACATGTCAATGCTTCCAATATTCCTTTGCTTGGTTATCTGTCTATCGATATATATATATGTTGGTCGCATTTCTATTATTATATTGATCTATACTTGAGAAATGTTGACTAATTGAAACTGAAGGAAAATTTGAATTCATTTCAATACAATCCAGATCACACCAGTCTAATAAAGTCCTGAGTTTGTTGCACTACGATACAATAGCTGGATATTCTATTGCCAATGTTATTTCTATTCCAATTCAGTCCGTGATGTTTCTAAGTGTCAATGTCAATAAACATTTGATTCAATTACAAACAGGTCTGATTCTGGTGTTAATTCAATACTATTAACATTCCAGTCCAGTTGTGTCCATTCAATTCAATTATACTTCAATTATTTATTGTTATAGCATATGCTAATGAATTCAATTACTGAAATCAAAATATCTTTGTATATTCTGATTCTATCTTAATTCATTTGACCTCAGTCATGGATAATAAAGACAACGAATATAGCGCGTTCACTTCTAGAATGATAGACGGTCATTTATTTAAAATATTCAAACCAATAAAACTGTCAGCTGATAAGTATAATACCATGTTCTAAGTGATTGGATGCACATATTGAACTGTGAATAGTGAATAATACCAGATGTCAGAATTTATTTACATTAGTAGCAATTAGACAACATGGTATTTATTCGTACATTTTAACACTTCAGTCTCATCTATATAAACTGAAAACAATCACATAAAAACATTTTAAGTTACTTATTTTTAGTAGGGAGTAAATTACAATATGTATGTAATTTTAATTCTAGCCTATTCTTCTTGAATGAATTTAATTATTATTATTATTCTTTCTAGGAGAAGCAATGAGAAGTAGTCAGACTTTATTTTTCCCGACTAAATAAATTATGAGATTTGGAAACAATATTAGAGATATCTGAAAATATGTTCTGATTATAGTTATATCTGGGATATTCATGTTCATATTCCAAGCCGATCATCTCTTGATCTAATAAAACTAACCATTTAATGAATGGTTAGCTAATATTTGAATTATTTTCCCACTTTAATCGGTATCACGAACTCAATTTTACTAGAATATTGTTTTGTAGGATTGTATTGATTGAGAGACATCCCGATGACAAGTTTCATGCTATTTTATTTTGTTAACTGAAACTGGCTCATTCACTCTTATGGTTGTATTCGCATTTTAAAGCACGTTTAATAATCATTCATATGTGTCTATCCTAAACTGTTTATTCAATTTCATGCCCTATTTGATTGAGTATCATATAAATAGAAACTTACATATGTTGAATTAGAAAATGTATCAGTCAACTGGTTGCTATGAGATATTCCATATAAAATGCTGTTTAACTAAATGGTATATGAAGAATCGCTAGCAATATTCATTTCTGTAAAGAGTAAATAAATTCCAGATGCCTTATTTCACCATGATTATTGTTAGGTACCAACAATAATATTCAGTCAGTGGTACATAATAACCGGTGGTTTTATACTTTAACAAAAAATTTTCCCCTAAAAACCTCAAGTAATACTGTGGTGCACGCTACTTATATCTGTCGGCATAAGTAGTATGTTACACCATTCAGAAGTGGAATGCTTGTAAAAAGAAGGTTGAGAAGATTGAACTGAAGGAAACAGAAAGGGGGGGCAAAAGGAATTGAGAGTTGGAAGGATATTGAAGGGTGTATTGGGCAATTCATGGAAAATTTTTAAATAGAGTATTTGATGTAAGGTTTTTACATTTTACGGAGGAACTCTGTCTTTACACTAGAAAATACATTGGTTTTCTTCACCAAGTATTCGGTCACTACAATGTCACTACCCACTTGTAATAACTACAGCCAAAATGTCAACGAGTAGCCACTAACATATGACTTTACCTACAGAATTTATGCAGAAGTGGGGTAAGATTGTTAATCGATTCAGAGTAAAAAGTAACACAGCCTATATCAAACTCTTGATTGACCAACCATTCCGACGAAAAGATCATTTTCATACATCTAAAGATAATTGGCAAGAAGACCTGAACCACGGTTTTATGTCAGTCGTCACTCAACATCAAGTTTTGATAGTCTCTTTACAGTTTGAATCTACATGATGTATGCATAATTACCGGATTTATTACCTACCTAAAAAAAAATCTGTCACACATTTGTACAGATTTGGTTCATTATTTCACTGCTATTCATTATCATTTAGAATCCTGGTTATGCTGGTCGACAAGAATTACCGGAAAATTTAAAGATCAATTTCCGTACAGTTGCTATGATGGTACCAGATCGAGCAATCATTATGCGTGTTAAATTAGCTGCTTGTGGATTTTTGAATAATGTTGATTTATCTAAAAAATTCTACACACTTTACAAACTATGTGAAGAACAATTATCGAAACAAGTAAGTTGCTGGTTTAGATCGGGATAATTTCTACAATTTTCATTATGTGATATTTATGAAATATTCGGTGTTTATCATACAATACACAAAATCAGTTCAACCTATTAAAAAATACTTCTTTATAAAGTCTGCTTGAAGGTGATGTAAATACTTACGTCAGAAGAATAAGAATTAAAAATGAATGCTCTATCAAGATCGTAGCTGCGACGATGCGAAAATACATACCAATGCTTGGTCGCCGAATATCATTAAACACACGGTGGTTTTTATATATCTTTTCAATTAATTTTTTTATCCCATTTTCCAATCTTTTTCACTCCGTTTCGTCCAATTAAATGGCTAGTTTCAAATTCGTTATAATTGGTCATTTATTTCTTAAAATTGGCATAAAATGTCAGTACTTGACGACAGAGCACCTTTTCTCCAAATTATAGACGACATTAACGTGCAAAGTACAAGCTCTATCGTTTTTCACGTTGTCACAGAAACAGATAACATATTCTTGAATATATTATATCTCGTAGTGTTCCTATCACTTAAAACGTTAAAGAGCGCCATCAGAACTTATGAAAGAGCTACGTACTGCCATTATGTGGTGAGAGATTCTCATTTCCATAGAGATCAGAAGCCGTATATTAAATTTGTTTCTTGGTGGTAAGCAATGTGCCAATTTATATCGTAGACATTAGATGATTACGCCAAATCGAAAGCTCACATCATGTCGCTTGGTGGGCTTTGTGATTACCAATTAGATGAAGATAATTGTCTTTTGTATTACTTCTTTGCAACTGCTGATCAAATGAATTTGTCAACTCGTTTTTTTGATGTTGGTTTTGATGGGACTTACAATACCAATAAAGAAACTTTATATTTGTATCAGGTTGTTGCACTGGATACCTGTTTGTATTGCATTTATAAGTCACGAAACATCGACTTTGCTTTCGCAATTCCTGTCGTTTTTCCGCCACTCAATTAACAATCGACCGCTGGTTGGTATTGTTACAGACGACTCCCCTGCAATAGCTGCTGCTGTTACTCAGGTGTATCCCAATTTTTATCACATTTTATGTCGCGTACACCTTATTCGTAATGTCATAAAAAGGGTAAGTTTTTCGTTGCTTGACATTAACCCATTAACCGTCATTGTAGAGGCTACAGCAGTTATCAACTATCGAACTAACGTCGATTTAGATGCCACGTTAAGTAATGACGAAGATGAAATCGTTTTATTAGCTCAAAACAGTTCACTGAACAAGACAACGACAATGACGAGCATGCCTGTGACGACAGACTGTGTGACATTTGCAATCTTGCTCAGCCGTCAAGTGAAACTGTTAATGGAAGTGATTGCACTTTTTATGGCTGCAGTGCAATGTTTTATTTGGTTTGTGCTGACGATCCATTACCACACGCCCATGGAGTCCAGTGTCCCATATGCGGCGCTCATGAAAATCTGAACTGTTAAGAAACCAAGTAAAAGCCGTTTTCAGGGTCACCCACAACTTGATTTAAATTCTTTTGTTTCAATTCCTTTTTCCATGGGAAAGATCAAGTGATGAAGCTGTCAAAAACTCATTTGAGATTAATAATGACTATGTGATATTCGTTCGCGTATTCGTAAACCTTTTTTAGGGTTTATCAAATATAAGGTTTAAGTAAACGCTTTCGTAGAGAAGAAAATTTCATCTAATGAACGCTAATCTGTCTAACAATAGTACATACAAAATTTAATAAAAATGCATCCATGTTTTTTACGTAGTTATAGATATGTATCATTCTCCTTACTACAAAATTTCAAAATGGCTAGTGCGAATCTTAGAGCCTTTGCACAAATCAGTCGTTAGAATGAGTGTAAAAGATGTTTTCGACTTCACTTCCAAAGTGGAAAATATGCATGTTAGCATGAAAAATATGTTCTCACTGAATGTAGTATCTTTCTTTACTAATGCACCACTTATCGAGAATATTAGGTTTATATGCAAGCAAATATCAGAAAAATAAATCAACATTGGCTTGCCTGAAGGTTATCTGAAGGAACTGCTCTTAAGATGCACGCTGAATGTCCGTTTTGTCTTCAGCAGTACTTATTTTAGACAAATATACGGGATAGCCATGAGTTCACCTCTAGGCCCGATTCTTGCTGATCCCTTCCTAGCAAAGATAGAAAATGGACCACTTAGTGAGGCTGTTAAGAAGCTTGATTTATGCCGCCGCTGCATCGACGACACATTCATTGTCATAGATCAGAACACCAGTTAGGATAAACTCCTAGAACAGTTCAACAGTGTACATCCAGCGATTAGCTTCACTGGTGAAGGCGAGTGTGACAAAAAGCTGAATTTCCTTGAAGTCACACTAAACAGGCAAAGTGATGGCTCGTTAAGTAGAAGTGTGCATAGAACAAGTCCCTCTGCCTTCCAATATACCCACTTCTATAGCTTTACACCTATCCGATATAAGAGACATTTGGTTAGATGCTTCACTGGTAGAGCGAAAAAGATCTGTTCAGTAGATACTTTAAGTCATGCGCTGGAATTTATCAATAACTCACTGACAGAGATCGGCTACCCTAGTGTGTTTATTAAGGAGTACAAGAAAAAAGGCTTAGATTCCAACTGTTCTGAAGAAACCTTTATACATGGAACTACAATTCAACAGCGATGTGACTAGTGATACTCTGAAAGATTGGTTGGCGAAAGGACATTCTACACAGCCAATTTCGCGTTGACTTTCTCGAATCGACCAGCGATATGTACTTAAACGAAGGAAAAGTTACCTGAACTGGTTACTTCTATGTGCATTTACAAGTTCAGCTGCTCCTGTGGAGATAGTTATATCTGGCGTAGCACTAGACAACTTAACCAACGAATGGGTGAACATCTAGCAACATGGTTTGAGCAGGGCCAGATAAAAAGAATACGCAGTTCTATCTTGGCATATCTAGTTGATAGTGGTCATAATGTAGATAAATCAAAATCATTTCGAGTGATCTATCGTATACCTCCATCATTTCCCAACGGAGTTCGTTCCTGTCTCCTTCATACAGCTGAAGCCATAGGAATTCGTACATTTCACCCCACTTTATGTATACAAAAGAAATTTGTAAACCCCCTATCCCTTCCATGGCCGTACATAACTTCACAAATGATATAATCATTTTTTAAAGTTTTATTTTTAATTTTGCTATTAGTAGCATTATTTTCACATCCGTTATTTATTTGTAATTTTCCGCCTCTTTCCGTTTGTATTCTTCAATATCTAATTATTTACATACTTCTTATTACGTAATGATTTTAATGTTTGTGATTGCTATTCTAGTCCATTTACCCACGTTTGGCCTTCTATTTCTAATGCTTAGCGATTGATAAGACTAAATTCACTTAGTATTGTTTGTTTGAATCTTCCCATCGATGTGTTAGGACTGTAACTGGTCAGTCTCTATGTGCATACTGTGTATTGCCTCGATACAGCCTTATTTCACAAATATCGTAAGCAAAGACAGATAGTGGTTAGCAGTGGAATCTAGGTAGCGCGTTTCATTCTATATGGGACTCGTCAGCTGGATGTACCTGCATCTCAGATTTGATGTTCACTCTGGGACTCGAGCCCAGTACCTTTCGCTTCAAACGCCATCGCGTTATCCACTCAGCTACTGAATCGTGATAGCCACTTGCTTGTGCAATGAGTTGAAGTTTAGACTCACTTAGTATTGTTTATTTGGATCTTCCCATTGACTTTTGTTATCGTGATTTAATGTTCTTACTACTATCAGATCACCTGTCTTCCCACTATCAACTTGTTCTTTTAACTACTACGTGCGGTGACGTATTCTATTTCATTGTGAATAATGAATCAAATTGCCATGTTTGGTTTAACATTTTGGTATAAATATTCACGTGTATTATATGAACTAATGATCTAATGATGATCTAATTGAAAATAATTGTTCGCTTATATGTGTTGTTCCAATATACTAAGATCAGTTCAGAGACAGAATTATTTATTCGAAATAAAATTCAAATATAAAAATGCAAATTCTCACATCCAGTCAAAGCACTTGGTGCTATTTGGATTTGAACTAATCAAATTACAAAGATTCACAGTTTACAGCAATTAAAAGATCATTACAGGTAACGAAACGTTTGTTCATTATCACATTAGAACATAATTTCAAAAGCAAATTCACCAATCACCAATTTTCGATGGTGGTCTAGCTTCAATTGACTCATGATTTCAACTTTGAAATATACTGAAATCTCCACAAATCCCCTTCTGATTATAATCATATGCTCACTAGTGACTGACTTCAAGATACATGTCCTGGAGTTCTAGTGGGAAGCAGTGACCAGTGGAGTTCAACCACGTCTGTTGTGAGATAACAACTCACTGAAGGCAATTGGTGAAGTGTCGCTCATAATTCGTGGATCAGTTGAAGTTAGACATTAACACCGTTGGATGCCAGCTCAGTGGTCTATCGGTTAAGGGCTCTGGCTCGTAACTGGTAGGTCCTGGGTTCGAATCTCGCTCGCGAGAGCGAGTTCGTGGATGCGCACTGCTGAGGAGTCCCATAGTAGGACGAAACGGCCGTCCAGTGCTTCCAGGTTTTCGATGGTGGTCTAGCTTCAATTGACTCATGATTTCAACTTTGAAATCACCAATTTGTAAATTTTTTAATCACACCCTAAAATTTCTCATAAATGGATGGCAGGGGAATCATAACCGCCGTGCAATCAATGTCAAATGTTTAATATCAAAAGGGGGTTTTCGTGGATATTTTAGTAATTTTAATAGTTGAGATCATATTTAATACAGAATTAGTAAACAAACTTTCCATAAGTTATTTTAACACAGTTTGGTCTTGTAATAATCATCATATGCGTATAAACATATAAATAAATCATCGTGATAAAATAAATAATAAGATGACTATCTAGCTTATTCATTATGGTTTGATTTTAATTAATCACTTGACCTTTCGCATGGAAATATTGTTGTTGTACCAGTGAAGTGAATTTGTACATAATTCCCAGCTTATAGTGCAGTAAATCAACGTTAATGATAACTACAACTTATTCTTACTAATTTTCAGTAAACAAAGGTAAAAGAAAAACTGCGTTGGAGCCATCCTCCCTAAACCAATTGATGCGCACAGTTATAGACAACACTACATTGTTCCTCAGACATATGCCTTACTAAGGAACAGACTGCTTATTTGACGCTTCGCTGTCCTACTTGGACAAGAAAGTAATTGTCAATCGCAGTGCTGAAATTGTAGTTGTCCGACTGCAACCATCTGCATGTAAATAATTCTGTGTTCACTTCAGCCTTAATGTGTGTACAGTAGGCCTAAACGTGACGACATGGCATCCCGTTTTCAATGTAAAAACTAGACGAACAATTGACGGAATTTCGGGAGACTGTGTAAGTGCCTATAGTATCAACAGCCGTGAACAAGACCACTGACGTTTTGACTTCGGTTACAGGAATGCGCAAGTGCCGCCTCAATAATTTACATGCAGCTGGTGTAAGTCTTTCTTTAAAGCGACCAGATACAATGTTATCTGTTTCTGTGACAACGTGAGAAACGATAGAGCTTGTACTTTGCACGTTAATGTCGTCTATAATTTGGAGAAAAGGTGCTCTGTCGTCAAGTACTGACATTTTATGCCAATTTTAAGAAATAAATGACCAATTATAACGAATTTGAAACTAGCCATCTAATTGGACGAAACGGAGTGAAAAAGATTGGAAAATGGGATGAAAATAATTAATTGAAAACATATACTCTATGAATCGGTCTGGGTAGCCATTCATAGAGAAGAATATGAATAGAAGTATCGTCGATAGGAATCTTAATTATTCAGTCCCAAAGAAAAGCCTTTATATAAGTCTGGAATTTAAAGGTGATCGAACATCAGACATAATTAAAAATCGTTTAACAACAACGATTAAAAGGACATTTAACGCTGCTAAACTACGAATAACCTTCACTAGTAAGAACTTATTCTCTGTGTCCATAAAAGATAAGCTCCCTCGTTTGGTCGCCTCAATGTGCATCTACCAGTTCACCTGCTCTTGTGGAGCAAGGTACATCGGCCGTAGCCAACGCTCGCTTTCAACTCGGATACGAGAACATATACCAGTTTGGTTCTACAAGGGTGAAAGGAAAGCAGTTAGAAGTTCTATACTTGAACACTTAATCGACTGTAATCATTCGACGAATCCACAGTCTGATTTTAAGGTTGTTTATATGATTCGTTCAAATCTACCAAGATTTCTTCGTATCAAACTCTTAAAAATAGCCGAAGCTCTTACCATCCATGAACTCAAACCAGAACTATGCGTACAAAAGAAGTACGTTTTATCATTATCGTTACCATGGCCTTAAGATTATTATTATTATTATCATTCTTTTATTATTATTATTACTCCATTCCCCTTTACTTATGTTTTATATTCTTATTATTTTATTCATGAATACTCATCACCTTATTTATTTATTTATTTTACACCTCTATGACCTTTAATGACCTTTAATTATTGTAACCAAAACATTTTATCCGTCTTACTATATTCACTAAATCTATTGTTGTTATTCATATTACGTAATCCAGTATTATAATCTTGGTTATTAGTGTTCACATTTCCTCACGGAATTAGTACTTTAACAAAACTTTTTCATATATATATACGATTGTACAGCTTGATAATAAATTCGTTGAAAAGAGATCCCTTCGCTGAAATTCCTGTTTTAATTTTAATATTGATAATCATTATTATACTGAAATAAAGAAATATGAGAAGAGATGATATTGGGATACAAATACTTAAATACAAAAAGTTTTTATTATCATCAATCATGCAGACACTGGACTTGGATTTTTCAGTTACGTATAGTTATTTTTAGATTATCCCACTAAGAATAAATTGGAATTGTCAATTGTTTCACAGAAAAAATACCTATGATGCCAAGATGATGTAGTATAGGACCTCAATGGTGAATACACTGTACATGCGAACGAATTTGACGAAATAGGAAAGTTCACTCTTAATAAACACGAGTTTATAGTGATCGTAGTTACTAGTTTGCCTAAAAACAAATTAACCTAATCAGCAACAAGTGAAAATTACCATTTTTTTAGAAGAGCTATAATAGACATTTCTTTACCTATAAAATTCAATCACAGTAACAGATAATCAATAAAAAGAATGTCGATGTTTCATTCAACAAAATATTCTTCAGGAGGATAGAATTTTCTTAGACGGTACAAATGTAATTACATTTAATTTTATCATATGTACTCTAGAACAAAATATAATATTTGCCTGTAGAGTTTCATTAGTTTCACCCCAAATTTAAAACACAATTATCATTTTAAGCGAAGGTGGATAGTGGCTGGCAGTGGAATCCAGGGCGCGCTTTTCGTCCTATTTGGGACTCTAGGCAATACGCATAGTATGCACATATGCCAATTAGAGACTGACCAGCTGCAGTCCTAACACATCGATGGGAAGATTCAAACAAAATACTAAATTAATTTACAATTATCATTTTGTTACAATGCCGAATGAATCATATAATCTTGTATTGTAATATGTGCGTACGATTGTGCACACATATTGCGTTAATGTCGCTAGTTTGGAACCAGTGATCAAATGAGATGTCAATAACAAATAAATTAAAACATAAAAGTCATGTCAAACAGATTATTGATACATTTGCAATTGTCTCACACGTAGAATAGCTCGTATTTACTGTCTGGTATAGATTAGGTATTTAGCCTTTATTAGGTCAATCCGTCTAGGAAACTTACTGATCACAAATAAAACGATTCATAATCTAAAAGCCATTAATGCGGAAATTCATACTTATTTTTAGCCACAGATAGCCAGATAAAATGACGCTTCTGATTGCTGGGACAAGGGTACAATTGAATAGTGGGAATTAGGAGGTTTTAAAATGAATTTCATACCCTTAAAAAATTATCCTCGTTAAAGCAACAGCTGTGGCAGTCTACGCATTTGAATTCTCTTACCCGCTTAATCTTTAATCACTTAAATGCTTGATAAGTCGCCCACATAGAAATACATATTTACTTGTGAAAAAACATTCACTGTGTACTGGTCGAATAATGGACGCTTTTCGTTGAGATAAACTGTTCTGACCACTTCATTTCGGCTTCATGGAATTATGTACTGTTTACGAATTACAGTTGTCCGATATACTCTGTATAGTAATAATCATTTATACATTCGCAAAATGTTACATGAAATGTAACTGCCCACAGGCAGATATAAAGAAGATAGTGGAACGGACAAATACATGTGCTGAGAATTCTATATTGTACCAGATTATAATATTGAATAAAGCCATTAATAATAATAATAATAATAATAATAATAATGTCGAAAAAACTAAGAAGGTAGTGTTAGGACTATGGTAAAGTATGAAATTAAATATATGAATTTCTCATCTAATTGAGCTTGTAGCCAGTTTTTCTGACTTCTGGAATAATTTTGAATCAAGATTGTGGTTTCGATAGACGACCGAAATTGAAGAAACGTTTAATACTTGAACTATTGATTTATTTATTTATTGGACTAATTTTTTTTTCTATTTGACAGGTTCATTATGATTTTGGTTTAAGAAATATTTTATCAGTTCTACGTACACTTGGTGCATTTAAACGTGCTAATCCACAAGATTCAGAAACAATGATAGTTATGCGTGTATTACGTGATATGAATTTAAGTAAATTAGTAGATGAAGATGAACCATTATTTATGTCATTAATTATGGATTTATTCCCTGGAATGCAGTTGGATAAGAAAGGTTATCCAGAAGTTGAAGCTTCATTAGAAAAACAAGTAAGTTAAATTTGTTAATGAATATAAATAGTCTTACCAATAATTTGAGATAGAATTGTAATATTTTTAAAAGTGATCAATCAATGATGTTGACTTCTAAACATTCAAGTATACAAACCGTCAAATTCATCATCTTAACAATAACTTTTGACTAGCATTTTAACAGCAGTAGCACTAAAATATGTACCAAAATTTTAAAATGTCACCTGTAGTTTTGTGTCAGAACATATGAACCAATTGTTAGAAGCTCAGCTTAATGCTTGAATGAATAAAATACCCATTCGGTAGTTAATTTACTGTAACACTGTTAATCCTTCTGTCACTTGGTAGTAATTAAATGATGACGGCAAAGATCTTGGGAACTTCATTCAACAAAAAAGAAAGGCGAACTCACATAGTAGGCGGCATGTCGATTATTCAATAATAGGTGTAATGTTCACTAGATTAATGGTACAATAGATCAGTGTACATGAAGAAAAATATATTCTAAAATAAATATTTCTAAACCCAGGGGTTAAGTTTCAAACTGTTTATAATTTCAGACGTATACTTTGAACAAACTGAGCTGTTCAGGAATTTATAAAAGTCCCCTGAGAAAGCAATGATTTTATGTTAATAATAATGCATATTAAACAGATTAGAGTTGAATACCTTGTTCTCTTGAAAGTAAAAGATTCTATCCTAATTAACCTTACCGAATAAAATTTCTGCTATTTCAATGTTTTACTTGGCTATCTGGTCCAAGATTCCTGTCGAGAATACATGGTACGGAAGAATCCCGTACTATAACGGTACTATTGTACAGCGCCTCCTGGTTTTCAGTCCTGGTCTAACTAAGATCAGTTTATTGGTTTATTTAAATACATAAACATTAGCACAAGAAGACACCAAGCATATATGCTCCACACAAATCGTTCAATTTGTATGAGGGCTGGAATAATGATCGGGCACCCGAACCGAAACAGGTAGTTTTCTTAAGGAGCAACTCCCCCGCCTTTGACCCACAAGGCGGTGGAGCGACGTTAGGAGATGCAGTCCCATGGTAGACGGTGATCAATTATTGGTTCATATGCTATTTGTTCCCTAAGGATCCTGGAGCCCATGTGCACCACTGGTTTGGAATCAGGGTTTTCCAACTTCCCTAGATGAATCCTCTATATTGACCAACCCGGTTAAAGCGCTAGATGTTCGCTTTACGTCCTCCAAATTTTGTAAATAACACTTTCGTTGTGAGAAGGCAGTGAGTAGGTCTTCCGTGGGAGTGGCTGTATACGGTGACCATGTGAGGGCACCTCTAACGGTAGAGCGGAATCTCCCCATCGTCGGCCATACCAGGGCATTTGGGGGGCCAAAATCAACTAGTGATTTATGAAAATTCTACAACTCATACAAAATTATATACTCACAAAATCAAAACTGTCAGTAGTTATATATTATGTTTGTATTTAGTTAACGTCACAATGCAGAATACAACTCTCTTTTTTCAATACATATTTCGAGAAGATTTATCGATTCAAATAGACTTTTGAATTTATAATAAATGGGATGACTATTGTATCTACAGGCGCAGCCAAACGCTTCATCTCAATGTTAAACTCGCATAGCAGCAATATACTGATTCTTATACATCCTTACGATACAGAAATTTAACATTTGAACGTAATTAAGGAAGCGTTGAGTAAAGATTTATTTTAGACATTATTTGGTCCTTATTATTTCCGTGAAAACGCTCGGACTCGTTCATCGAGAGAACTGTTGGGATTTGTGGAATTTTAATTTTTGAGATTATTTTGAAAAAAGGTTTTAGATGTGGTCTTTCGTATATATTTGGCTCAGAACTTCTGCCACACTTTTTGTTCATATTTAACAAATATTCATACGAAAGTGTTTCTCTGTACATTCTACTTAATAATTTTCAGATCGATCAACTTGGTCTTATTTATCATCCACCTTGGGTATTAAAATGTATACAACTTTATGAGACATTACGAGTCAGACATGGTGTTATGACACTTGGACCATCAGGTGCTGGTAAAACTAAGTGTATTAATTCTTTAATGAAAGCAATGACTGAAATCGGTGATCCACATAGAGAAATGCGTATGAATCCAAAGGCTATCACAGCACCACAAATGTTTGGTAGATTAGATGTAGCTACAAATGATTGGACTGATGGCATTTTTTCCACTCTATGGAGACGTACACATAAAGTTAAAAAAGGTGAACATATCTGGTTGATATTAGATGGACCAGTAGATGCTATTTGGATTGAAAATTTAAATTCTGTATTAGATGATAATAAAACATTAACATTAGCTAACGGTGATCGAATACCGATGGCACCAACAGCAAAAATTTTATTTGAAGTACATAATATAGATAATGCATCACCGGCTACAGTATCAAGAAATGGGATGATTTTTATGTCAAGTTCTATAATGACATGGGAACCTATACTAAAAGGTAAGATTCTAGAAATATCACCGAAATGAATGAACTTTTATTTAATGAATATTACATACTCATTACTGTTCGCTTCAAACACCAGCGCACGAACAATAAAATGTGAAAACATTTATAATGAAAAAATTATTCAATGAGTACACCCAAATTGGAAACAGCTGTTACAAATTCCGAAGAGAAGCAGTTGTACTAATAAGGAAATGAAGTGTCATGAGTTTATGCAAATACTTAAAAATCCTATGTTCTTATGAATACATTAAATTGTTATGTACTCAAAAGTTATCTAAATTAAAGATGGTTACTGAATATTACTAGGTAATACAAAGTAATACAAGTATGAAATACAAAAAACAGCTCGGATGCAGCTAGACGATTTGGATTTCACAGATGACCTGGCTTTTCTACCCTATACACGCGACCATATGCAGATGAAGACAACTAGTGTAACAGCAGCCTCTGCATCAGTAGACCTCAACATATACAAAGGAAAAAGCAAGACTCTCAAATACAACACGGAGAACACCAACCCTATCATACTTGATGGAGAAGCTCTGGAGGATGTGGAAACATTCACGTACCTGTGAAGCATTACCGATGACCGTGGAGGATCTGATGCAGACGTAAAGGCGAGGATGGGCAATGCAAGGGCCGCGTTCTTACAATTGAAGAGCATATGGAACTCAAAACAACTGTCAACTGATTTCAAAGTGAGAATCTTCAATACGAACGTCAAGACAGTCCTACTGTAAGGAGCTGAAAGTCGGAGAACTACTACAACAATCATCTAAATAGTACAAGTACTTATAAATAGTTTTCTGCGCAAAATACTCAATGTCCGTTGGTCGGATACAATCAGTAACAATCTACTATGGGAGGGAATAAACAAGTTTTCAGCTGAAGAAATTAGAAGAAGAGGTTGAAGGTGGATAGAACATACATTGAGGAACTCCACAAATTGCATCACAAGGCAAGCTCCAACTTGGAATCTTGATAGAATAATGAAGAGAAGCAGGCCAGTGAACCCATTGCGCAGGGAATGGGAGGCAGATATCAAGAGAGTGGTTCTAGGAATAAGTAAGTAAGTATAAAGTTATGCACAAAAGAAAATGCAGAAGGATTTAATAATTCCCAAGAAGAAGAATTTCCTTCTGCGTGTCGGGAGAGAATACTGGTGACTCCTACTCATCGTTTTGAGTTTATTATTTACCACAGGTTGAAACTAGATGGAGAATCTTTGAAAAGTGCACTCAACTGAATGGCTGTTGCTTGCTAATCCAGTATTTTTCAGTAATGTTCAACAAACTCCACACAAAATGAAAGCAAGCTAGTACATCTAGTCAACGTAAACTAGCATTTTAATGAACTATATACTTTAGTGCAAATTAAAAGTCAACCGTCTTGGGACTATAGCAAGCAAGTATAAGGCATCTCACTTTACGAAAAATAATTTTTCTTAAGAAAGAAGAAAAACATTCAACTCAAGTGACTGGATTTTAGGAAATTTATGAAGCAATAAATTTGCTGCAGCCATAAGATTTTACACTAAAATTAAATGTACTATATACAAACTCGTTTTGTGTTATTTTAATTTTGAAATGAGTTTAGAGCATGCTGCAAATGTCAAAGCTCAAGTTTATTGCAAAATGTCTTCTTCTTGAATTCTTTCTTGTTTGTTTACTCAATAGGATGGCTTAGAACTCGTTCACCAAGTGTAACTGAATCAATATTTAATAGTTTCAAAGGATTCTTCGAAGATGCTTATCGTTATGTAACACAGAATTTGGAACCGAAAATGGAAGTAAGTATAAAATAGTTACATTTCTATTTAAAAGGATGTTAGCTTTCAAACGGTAGTGTTTCGCATTAAATATTTCATTAGTATCAGTCAACGTAATTATGCTCAAAGCAATCTTATTTTAATGGAGACTTTCATAAAGAGATACATATTCTGTTCTACAAGTACTTCTCACTGAGTTTTTTAGTATTGTTGTGTTGACACATATCGATAGCTGTAAATCTATTCCAAAATTTAAAAGTTATGATTTTGTCCTTTCCAGAAATCGTAGGTTATGGAAAACAACTTGACCATCAGTCATAATTATCATTAAGAATAATTTATTTTAGCTCAATAGATCGATGTCAAAATGTACAACAAACAGAGAATGTGTGAAAATGTTTTATTAAAGTACTAATTCCGTGAGGAAATGTGAACACTAATAACCAAGATTATAATACTGGATTAGTGTTATTAGTGTTCACATTTCCTCACGGAATTAGTATTTTAACAAAACAATTTCATATATATACGACTGTACTGCTTGATAATAAATTCGTTGATAAGAGATCCCTTTGCTGAACTTCGTGTTTTTAATTTTAATGTTTAAATGGGAATTATATGCCAAGAGAATGTGTGGTCAAAATATTGAGTAAGATTTAAGCGTAATTTGAACAATTCTGATTATAGAAGGGGTTTTGTGGAGATTTAGTATTTATCATTGTTGAAAGCGTGAGTCAATTGAAGCTAGACCGTCCAGTGTTTCCAGGTTTTCCATGGTGGTCTAGCTTCAATTGACTCACGCTTTCAACAATTCTGATTAGACAACAGTAGTTCGATAAAAAAGAAGTTCAAACTATTATAATAAAGTATAAAATTATTAATAATTGTCACATTTCGATAATGTAATAAGAAGACGAAGATTATCAAAACTATGTGATATATTAGCGCAATACATTTCGATCAATCTGATCACACATAAGAACATTTATATATAAAAAGATAACAAGTCAACTAGACTCGAAATGAGGTGAGGGTAAGAATAGACAAGGATAATAATGATAAATAATGTGGAAACAATTCCGCATAGCTAAGTCTTCAATACCCCCTTCAAACCCCCTTTGCGTATTCAAAAACATTTTGTACTCACCTTAAACCTACCCTGGTAATATTAGCTTACTATTCAGAGTGATTAGGTGTCAAATTGTTTTCACATTATTTATTATTATTATTTTTATCCTTGTCTATTCTTACCCTCACCCTATTTCGAGTATAGTTGACTTGTCATCTTTTTATATATAAATGTTCTTAACAAGTATATGTGTGATCAGATTGATCGAAATGTATTACGCTAATATATCATATAGTTCTGATAATCTTCGTCTTCTTATTACACTATCGAAATTTATCAAAGGGACCAATTGCTTTAAATTGTCATATTGAAAATAAGTGATATCACAGGACAGATTAAAAACTATAGAAATTTAGAAAAATGAACATCATTCTTAGAGAATAACATTAGGATCACTTCAATTTTTTTTTAATAATTTTTTTTGTCCCCTTAATCAAAAAATTTTCATCCCATTTTCCAATTTTTTTCAATCCCTTTCGTCCAATGAAATTCCTAGTTGTAAATGCGTTGTAATTGGTTATGTAATTCTTGAAATTCGCATAAAAGCTCTGTACTTATGGATATAGATAATTTTATTCACAATATGGACGTCAGTAACGTGCAAATTAGAGGCTCTGTTGTTCCTCACGTAGTCACAGAAACTGAAAATGTATTTTTGAATACATTGTATCTGGTAGCGTTTCCATCACTGGAAGCGTTAAAGAGCGCCATTAGAACTTATGAAATAGCAACGTACTGCCATTATGCGGTGAGAGATTCTAATTTCCATGGAGATCGGAAGCCGTATATTAAATTTGTATGTTGGAGAAAGAGCTATAAAACACCAAGCGTTTCTTCGCAGCCGATTAGACGAAGGAGGTAAATTGATTAGTGTTATTATATTGTTCATTGAGGACTTCAATGGACACACAATGTCCGGCCTTCATCTTTTGTAAGTTTCTTGAAGGTTATTGGACTGTTGTTCGTGGGAATGTGCATCACAATCACGAGTGCAATTCCCTGAGGTACGACTGTAACACATGGATGCGCCGATTAACGGGAGCGGAATTTGAATCAGTGAAGCCACTGCTGATATCTGGAACATCAGCATTCAATGTGATACACTACGCTTACCAATCATATGGGAAACGTCTTACAGCTCAAGATGTTTTCAATATGCGTTACAAAGTGTTCTCACAGGCCAACCTTCCTGGTAAGCAATGTGCATATTTATACTATTAACTGTAGGTGATTACGGTAAGTTGAAAAATCACATCACGTCACTTGGTGGCCTTTGTGATTATCAATTGGATGTAACAGGTTGTTAGATGTTGTTGGTTTTGATGGGACATACAAAACCAATAATGAAAACATGTTTCTTTATCACGTGGTGGCTTTGGACATGAATTTCATGGCAATACCTGTTTGTATTGCATTTGTAAGTCGCGAAACATCGACTTTGCTGTCCAGTTTCCTCTCGTTCTTCCGCCAAATGAGTAACAATAGAGAGGTTATCGGTATTGTTACCGACGATTCACCTGCTATAGCTGCTGCCATAACGCAGGTGTATCCCAATTCACACCACCTTTTGTGCCGCGTGCACCTTCTTCGAAATGTCATCAAGAGGGTAAGCTTTCCTTTCTTTACAAATAACCCATTCATCGTATTCGTAGAGGCTACGATCTGATCTTCTTCAAATGTTCTACCGTCTTATGCTAACAAGAAATGTGGAAAGGTAAATCGAAATATGCTTTACAATGTATTGTAGCTTCCAACGGTATGTGTCATTTATCGAAACAGCAGACGGGAATTTCTACCAATATTTGAGAGATCAGTTATTGTCCAAAAAGCACAAGTGGTCGAACGCTTTTAGACCAGCTGCAATGCTTCTAGATCAAAGCAATACAAATTTCGTTGAGACGACCCATCGAATTTTGAAGTTGCATAAGCTGAACAGAAAAACACCCGTGTTCAGATCGATATTTAGTGTTCTGCTTCGCACTGGATATTGGATAGAAGCTAGAGTTCAAAAGTACTCCACTGAATGCCGTAGCAGGGCTGTGCTGGGTCGCGAGCCTCAAGTACGTCGTCTTCAGGAAACACTTACACCTGCTGCATGTAAACTGCTTAAGCGGCACATGCGTGTTCCTGTTACTGACTACGTATTGTCGGGGGAGTTTTTCACGGCCGTTGATACTACAGGAACTTACACAGTCTCCAAAAATCCTATTAGTTGTTCCTGTTTCTTTTATGTAGAACACAGAGTCGTATGTCGTCACATCTTGGCATATTGTTCGCACGATAATGTCGAAGTTCACAGAGAAAGCATTGGTGACCGATGGCTGCATTCCAACAGCTTCGTAACCACAGTAACGATTGCCAATGAGTTACCGGTACAAGTCGGGCAGACAAACGTCCAAACATCGATTCAGTACTTGTGTCGGCGTATGTCTGCTGAACAGCTTACCGCTGTCCTTAACTATTCTCATCAGTTGCTTAACGATGGAATACCTACTACCATCACAATGCCCGTCGTCCGAAATACCACAGGCACCAACCGTCAACAGAACGTAGATTTGGATGCTACCTTAAATGATGACGAGATGGAAGTAATATCTATGAACTCAGAAGAGTTCACGGACCGAGACAATGAAGAAGACGAACGTGCGCACAATGACCGACTGTGTGATATTTGCCATCTATGTCAGCCGCCCAGTGAACTAGGTGATGGAAGTGCTTGGATTTTTTGTCCATGCAACGCAATGTTTCATTCGTTCTGTGCCTACGACCCAACAGAAGTATCACCTGGGTTCAACTGTCCCATGTGCGGCGCTGTCACGGACTCATAGTGGAGTCGTCGATCAGGACCGAAGGAGCTGTGTAGAGACCGAGTAAAGGCCCTTTTCAGGGCCACCCACAATTTGATTTAAATTTTGTTTGAATTTCTTGTTTCCATTTTAAGGAGGAGTCATGAAACCATCAATAATTCATTTCACATTCATATGATTTGGTTACTAGGTACAGTAGAGAAATGTAGTAAGATCAGTTCACTAGTACAACAAGATCTTTTCTATTGCTAAGGTCAAGTGAACAGACACTGATCGGTCATCACAATTCGATAGTAATTAAGCTGTAGATTAATAATTATCATCGCTCACTTTATTACCATGCCAACAGCTTTCCAGGTTTTTCAAATTTAAGGTTTCAGTAAACGATTCCGTACAGAAAACAACGTCATATAATGAAGACTTACATATCTAACAAGTCATTAATAATAATAATAATAATAATAATAATAATAATAATAATAATAATAGTTATAATAATAATAATGGAACATACGAAATGTAATAATAATGTTTCATATGAGATTTATCACTACATAGCAAAAATTCGATACAGTGATAAATGTCATTTAGACATTTGATAAATAAATGTACAGTTTAACTTAACAGATTGAAATACGATATTCTAAATACATAATGGTTACTTGATACAATTGACCTTATTCCACATTAAGTCATATCAATGAAATAGAAATTTATTTCGCTAGACATAGACTTGTTCATTGACACTTCATTCAATCTATATTACACATATGCTTGTCAAAAAAGGTTACTTTTTTCAACATTCAGCGATTTAGTGTTTGACAGTATAAGAGGAGTAATTATTATCCCTTTGTGACGGAAAATGTACATACAGTTTTTCATTGTTCGTCCGGTATGTTTAACAAAGGGAACTGTTGGATTTGGAAATACAATTTAAGTCTTTCTAATTAATTAACGTTTACAATGTCATTTACTAATGAATATAAAAAATTCAGATCATTCATTTGAAAAGCTGTGCACTTAAAAAACATTGGCTGTTAACATTACCTGCCAAAAAAATGTTATGCCCACCTCACAAATACAATTACCGTATTACATGACTGAGTACACTGACATGTATTTTCGGTGATCATTAATAAGTGATCAACTACAAATAATCTACAGGTCAGCATATTTTATGCTTTGAATGGATTTACAAAAAATCTTGATAACCTTGATATTGCGTTCATTTTCAAAACCTTTTCATAGCTAAACTAATCAACTATTTGGTATTAAGAATAACGGTTTGCAAAATAACTGAATTATAAAGATTATTTGCTTTTTTCTCAGACATTATTACTAATTTCAGACAGCGTAAAAGTTGCTTCATTTACCCATCTTTTACGGTTAGCGTGACTTCGGCATGACCCATTCACTTTCTCTTTATCATGATTTATTCATATACTTACACGAATATAACGTTTATTAAATGAGCGAACTATGTGTTAAATTAACTTATGGGAATACTTAAACCAAAATGTGTTTACTAATTTGTGTATTAAACACTTGAGACTACCCTTTGAAATTCAATAATCACCATTATCAATTATTAATAACAACTGTAAGTTTTTTCAAAAATTAACTTTCAGTGATCTACACATTATTATTACTACTCTTGCCACGACGATAACAGATAACTTTAGTTGCATTTGTACTTCATAAAAAGAAATTACATTCACTAACAGGAGTATAGCAGGGTAATGAAATGGATTTGTTTTTGTTTTTTTCGAAGTTAAAATTTTTTACAAATCTCAGACGGAACAATGCGAAAATAGTTCATTATTGTAAATAATAATCGAATGGAAAAATGTCAATTCTTACATCCAATGAAAGCACTTTATTCTAGTTCGATTTGAACGAATCAAATTGCAAAACTGCACCATTTACAGCCAATTAAAAAATTATTACAGGTGACAAAATGTTTGTTCATTTGCACTTGAGCACACACTTTCAAAAACAAATTCACCAATCACCAATTGCTAAATTTTTTTCATACCCTTTAATTTCCAAAAAAAGGGGGGTAGGGGATTATACGTGCAGTGATTCTAATGTCAACCATTCTTAGATATTAGATTGGATTTCTTTTTCAAAAACTTTCATTAATAACAAAGTGAAGTATTGAAAAATTAAAATTATGTTGATTTAAGCAAAGATGGATAGTGGTTAGCAGTGGAATCCAGGTAGAGCGTTTCGCTCTATTTGGGACTCGTCAGCTGGGTGTACCTGCATTTGAGAGTTGATGTCCATTCTTGGACTCGAACCCAGTAACTCTCGCTTGAAACGCCATCGCGTTATCCACTCGGCCACTGAGTCCTGATAGCCACTCGCTTGTGCAATGGGGTGAAGTTGAAATTTACTTAGTATTGTTTGTTTGGATCTTCCCATTGATGTTTTTAATTTTTGACGTTTATTGATAATAATAATATTCTGAAAATAATAATTACAGAATTCACACCAGTTTACATGCATGATCAGTTTGATATAAATAGCAACATTAGATGTAGAGAACAAATATGTGATATAAAATTGTTTTATGTTTGCTAGTTCAGTAAGTGTTAAGTTTATTTATGACATGTATCACGACAATCCAATGCATCATCAGGGAACTTTTAATTTCTTCTTAAGTTGATAGCTTGATGACTTATGAACAGTGTTATTTAAGGTTATTTCCAGTTCCCGAACGAGTTATCTACAACTAGAGAAAGTAATATTAAAGCAGAGAGCACGGAACAACAAAAAATGATTGCCAAAATATGTCTGTCAGGTTTACCACTATTCATGTTAGATATTATCCAAATAACTCAAGGTTGCTAGGGTTAGTGTTAATGTAAAGTGACAGCAGGTAAGTGGTTAAGCGTTTAAAGTTCCTGTAATCTCACTTGTGGAGTAAGATACACTTACAGGTGCTAGAACATTTAATGCATTTTCAGAGGAGCATTTTGTCATTAGTTATTAAATTTACATATAAATGTCTATTTTACGTTTGTTTAATAGATTTTACAATGTAATTACATTCGGCAAGCAATTAATCTTCTCGAAGGCTTACTTCAAGGATTAGATGAGAAAGAAATTAAACAAATTCATATGGAAAGATTAATAACATTTTCAGCAATGTGGTCATTAGGCGCTTTATTAGAATTGACTGACCGTTTAAAATTACAACAATTTTTAATGGGAAACGGAAAGTTACCACTGCCAAAATGCGGTGTAGATGATACAATATTTGAATATATGGTTAATGAACAAGGTGAATGGGCTCATTGGGAGAGTAAGGTACCATTGTACGTATATCCACATGATCAAACACCTGAATATACTGGAATTCTAGTACCAAATGTTGATAATACAAGGACGGATTTCTTACTTGATTTAATTGCAAAACAATGTAAACCAGTAATGTTAATAGGCGAACAGGTAAACTAAAATTTATGAATCGCTTTCCTTTGAATTTCATTTTTTTTTAAATTGCCAATTTCTATTTGTCATGTTATGCAGTAGGCCAATCACATAATGTTATATATATATATATATATATATATATATATATATATATATGGTAGCCTGTTGAAGGCCCGGATATAGGGAGCTGGTTTATCAATGTCAGTATTGGACTCCACAAGTCATAGCATTATGTGTTACTATCGGTTCTTGCACTGCTTTAATAGTAGGCGGTTTTACTGGCGATCCGTGTGTTTATTAGCTTTTGCATAAATCAGATATGTCATGTAGTTCATGGTTTAGCTAATGTAAATTCAATAAATTAAAATTTTCTCCATGAAACAATAAACTTCAGATTTGATAGTCATCTGCTGAGGTCGATTACCAAAGATAAGTTTAGTGTAATATTTTGAAACTATATACTGATTTTGTAACTCTGTTGGAAATAGATTAAAGGATATGTCTTTATAACTTAAAGATAACTGAGAGTATTAAATCCAAAACCGAACAACTGAGAGATGACAGCAGGTTATAAATAATAAGCAGCTTACTAGTTGCACTATTGAGGTAAGATATTATTTATATCAGGAATAGTGTGACTATATCAATCCTCTGTGTTCTACTTGCTTCTGAAATTCGATCGTGGAAGCTCAACCTTCTCACTCATCGTCTACTTTAACGTAGGTTATTAGCTAGAGTAATAACAAATTAGATGAACTTCCATGGTTGTTAACACAAGGGATTGTATCAAGTGATAAAATCATTCAGTCATCCGCATTTTCGTCATCATTCATGAGATACTAAAGATCGGTAGTTAGTAATTGTGACATGTTTCAAATCCACTCTTCATCCAAAATCAAATGCTCATAAAACTACTGGACATTATGGTGTTCTAATTTCATGTATCCAAGCCCTTATTCAGTTACTTCAATGGTATTTTCGTAAGCATTTAGATCGCTGAATTAACAAGGATATAGATTATTTGACCCAGCTACAAATGACTAAAATAATAAGAAAGTTGGAACGAAATAAAATTCAGTATTTATTTCATTAGAAAGTCATTCTACCTACTGCTTAAATGTGTGTTAGTCCACAATCTGAAGAAAGATTTGGTGAGCATAGGACGCTTGAGGATATTGTAGTATTTTCATAGTTGAAATCACGAGTCAACCTAAGATAGATCATCATCGAAAACATGGAAACATTGGACAGTCTTTCCGTCCCAGTATAAAACTACTCATTAGTGCGCAATCATAATCCTGGACACAAGAACTGAACTCAGAACCCTCAGCTTTGTGAACGAATGCATAACCTCTAGACCATTAAGCCGGAATCCAACCTTGTTAATGTCTAACTCTAATCAATCTGTGATATTTCTCAACCACCTTTTAATGTGTTCGTTAGATAACTGCCTCACACCCAACATGAATTAGCTCCGGAAATTTTCTCTCGAAGCTATTCTTTAGTCAAAACAAAATGGCAATCCAACGCTTCCAGGTTTTCGATGGTGGTCTACATTAAATGGACTAGCAATTTCAACTGTGGAAGATTTTATTACCGTTTATCTAAATAAGGTATAATCCAACCAACGATAGTATACTTTTTAAAATATAAAACAATAGATTAACTTGAAAAACTCACACTTAAGTTCTAGTTCATGTACTATGCAATCCAGTTAGTGACAATTACATAAAAGTGTGATATAGGGACTAGTCAATCAAAATCGAAGAAAATTTCTTTTGGTTTTTGAGATAAATTTTAAAAAAACAAATGACCGTTATTTTATATATCCTAAAACGGGCTGTGGAATTACTTTTGTTTTGTGCGCAGAACGTTCAAAATAATGATGAAAAATTAGTTTTGCTATCATGGAACAAAAATTTACCAAATACTCCATTCTTCCCACACAGACTAAGCATAACTCACTATTCAACACTACCCCTAAATCCCAACGCTAGACAATAGATGCTAGCAAAAGATACCTCACTCTAAGCAGGAACAGTGCGGAGACTCTTTAAATTTTATTTTGGTCGTTGTAATGGCTCACGAAAACGATTAGTCTACGCATCTCTTTTTTTAGTCTACAGAATAACATGTAAAAGACTTGAATAGATTCATTAATCATATAAAATCTGTTTGCCCTCAATAACAATTACTGTTTGCTTTTCTATAAACTGTTCATGTACAAAAACTTTTCTTATTCATCAGCAATTTGCTAAAATTATTTGAAGGTGTTTCAAGTTCATCTCTATGATATACGCCTAACTTATTGCCTATTTTTAGGGTACAGCGAAAACGGTTATCATCAAAGGTTACTGCAGTAAATACAATCCAGAAGTGCATGTATTTAAGTCAGTCAACTTTTCAAGTGCCACGTCACCAAATATGTTTCAACGTACCGTTGAAAGTTATGTTGACAAACGTATGGGTAGTACATTTGGACCACCAGCTGGAAAGAAAATGACAATTTTCATTGATGATATCAACATGCCAATTATTAATGAATGGGGTGATCAAATAACTAATGAAATTACTAGGCAACTAATAGAAATGTCCGGTTTCTATAGTTTAGATAAACCTGGTGATTTTACAACAATAATTGATATTCAGGTATAATTTTAATGCATCGAAATTAACTTCTATTTTATGTCTATTATCCAAAACAAAAACACTGATCAAAGTTATTGAAACATTATATGATCACTATTTCTGTTTAAGGATCTAGTTAACAAATAGTACACCGAAAATGGTCCAGAATTATAAGTTAATTTATTCAGATCAACATCATTTTCATTAAATCAATGAATGAATTGGTCAAATGGAGATTTGCGATATTCGTATGATTGGACTATTTGTATTGTTTTTTTATAGAATGTGGATGTGTTTTCTCTTCCATTATACATCAAGCGAAATAGATCTAATTGTATGGATGATCTATCTACGGTCTAAGTTAGTCTATACACCTTAATTTCCTAGTTGTTGATCAGACAAATGTCACTTCGAAATCATTCGAAATGCATAGTGGAAACTAAGTATAATGCCGCTGTACTCAGTGATACTCTATTCAATTTGATTTATCCAAATTTAGTACGTTTCTTTAAGCTATGAATTGTAAAGGTATATAAATGGAATAATGATGTAATCACTTTTACACCATTTAAGACATTTTGACAACGCAATAGAAATAAGTACTTGTTTCAAAGGTTAACTTTTTAACATATTCTCTTAATCAGTTTTCCTAATCAAATGAAATTTTCTGTTCAGAAACTGATGTTCAATCACAGTAATATAATAAATATGAGCATATTTCTTGTAGAGTGAATACAAAATACAAAAATATCTTAATCTACTATTGACTAACCAAATGGAGATGATTTTAATAGTCTATTCCCCTCAGCTGTGGATAAGATTTAACAATGTATTATAAGCCATCTGTAGTATCGTCTAACCACTTTGATATATTTATTGAAACTTCAACTTATCTCAAACATATCAAGATATTTGGTCTCAACAATTTCGAGTTATAAAGTTCTGTATTTCTGAAATCCCTGACGACCATTTTCATATGCAAATCCTACAAATATTAGTCAATCAAGGCTATATTCATATATTTATTCAGATAAATATTCATGTATATTAGAGTAAAGCCTGATGACGATCTAATTGAAAACAATTGTTCGCTTACATATGTTGTTCTAATTTTCACAATAAGAATCTTTAATATTCTAAAATATTAGTCAGATCAAAATAATTAAATTGTCTGTCAGGGTAATTTATTATTCAGAATTTGAATGGCTTTATCTTAAACTGGTCACATTTATGGTAGTATGAGCAACATATTTTTATTTTTGGAAACAATTTATTCAATTTTACGTATAAAAGCGCATTAACTGTTTTTTTATTTTTGTAAAAAAATAGTTTGTTGCTGCTATGATTCATCCTGGTGGAGGTCGTAATGATATACCTCAAAGACTTAAACGTCAATTCAATATATTCAATTGTACTTTGCCTAGTAATGCTTCAATGGATAAAGTTTTCGGTTCATTAGGATTAGGGCATTTTTGTAGTGAACGAGGTTTTTCAGCAGATGTGATTAAAACAGTTCAATGTTTAGTTCCAGCTACTAGAAAACTTTGGCAACGTGTTAAAGCAAAAATGTTACCAACTCCAGCTAAATTTCACTATGTATTTAATTTACGTGATGTTAGTCGTATATGGCAAGGAATGTTACGCACAACTTCAGATGTTATCACTAATCCATCAATTGTATTAGCCTTATGGCAGCATGAGTGCACTCGGGTCATCGCTGATCGTTTTACTGAATATAATGATCGTGAATGGTTTGACAAAACATTGAAACAAGTCGGTAAGGAAAATCTATATTACATTTGGTTATTTACAAAATGTGTGGAAGCATTTCTTTTGAACAAATTTCCCACCAACCACTAGTTCATAAAGACTGTTCTAGTAAGATATGTCTCAAGAGTTCTTGATTTTATATGTTTATTATAGTGATATTAGTCTATAAGGTGATCTAACCGGTAGTCATTTTCATTTATACCATTTTTCTCTTAATATCTTATTGGACTTACCTATAAACATCTTATTTAGGACTAATCAGCCGGATGTACTGTAATTCCGGTGTCAAGGTGCTTACGCTGAGATCGGAACCCAGAATCTATCACTTTAAACGTTAAAATATTATCCACTATAATGAGTTTAAATGGTCACTAAGGTTTTCAAATGGTAAGGGGTTACCTATAATCCATTGTATTCTCTTATTATTGTCATTAAGAGCTTTAATGGAGACTGATCAATTTCACTCCCAAATATTAACCATAAAAAATTACAAGCCTTTTAAAAAAACCCTAATATCGTTCATTGAGAAAAGTATGATCAATGATTGTTAGACAACTGTTTTGCCGTGGTTTTTGACTCCTTAGGATTAAATACCCATGAACCTGAAGACGATCAACCACGTAACTATTGGGTCTTCAGTAAAAGACGATACCTTAATGATGTGGAATTCAATGGCCCATACTTTCAACTTCATTCAGTTTGCGATACGTCTTTACCTTCATTCAGTGTTTAGGGGTTATTCAACTTATACAAAACAAAGCTGTTCACTATTCTCTGGTTTTTGACAGTTCTTGTATCTAAACAATTAGTTGTTAAAATGTGCCACTAAACTGAATTGTTTAACAATTTTAGGCGATATACATACTGCTGAGTCATCTTTATGCAACTATGTAACTCATAATATTCAAAGTTGAATAACTATCTATCTTATTCACTTGGTGTTGTTTACTAGTATCTTCTCATTGTTATTTAGAACCGCAATTCATCAGTCTCTTTTTGGCATATGTGTATCCTGTGCGGACTGCCTCGATATTGCCTGCAGTCACAAGCTTTATAAGCAAAGATGGATAGTGGTTAGCAGTGGAATCCGGCTAGCGCGTTTCGCCCTATTCGGGACTCGTCAGCTGGGTGTACCTGCATCTGAGAGTTGATGTTCACTCTGGGACTCGAACCCCAGTACCGTTCGCTTCAAACACCATCGAGTTATTCACTTAGCTACTGAGTCCTGATAGCCACCTTCTTGTGCAATGGAGTTAAGTTATATTCACTTGCCGTTGTCTACATTAAATCTGCTTTGACCTATAATTAAAATCACTTGACGAATCATCTCAAAGTTACATCCTACAAAGATAGCAAATGCATAAAATTTTACCGTATAATCCCTGAATAAAATTTGTGAGCATTTCACATGTCTTTTTCAAGCAGACAAAATTGTTCGCGAACCTGTACACCACCACAAAATGAGGGCTTTAATGTAAATAGATTTGTGAATTAGACTTAGTTAAAATTAGGTTTTCGGGAAAAATCTGAACGAAGATCCTGATTTCTAATTTAACTATTTTTGGTATCTTATGAAAAGTATTCATGAGTTTACTTAAAGACAAATTAGTCTGTTATAATTCCCAAAACGCTTAGAACTGGAAGCACACATCAAAAAAAGAATAGCAACTGAAAACAATTGGGAAGGATTGACCAGAAGGATGGAGATCCTGGCAGGCGGCCTACGCTCCTCCTCAAAGAGTAACAGGAGTAAGTAAGTTAGATTGAACTATCAAGATACACTTGAACTGGAAAGAAACACAAGATTATTTTTTCCTAGTGTTCCTGTTTCTTGTAACTGAAGATGGAATAATAAAAGGACAATGATACGACAGTTATATACTTGATTTCAATGTAAAGTTTCTTTTCTTTAAAAAATTGAATTATCGTTGTTTAGAATAATTCATTTTTTTTAAATTTATATAATATTCTTTTTACAGGAATTGAAGAATGTAATACTTTAGCAAATCAAACTGATTGGACAGATCCGTACTTTGTTGATTTCTTAAGGGATGCTGCAGAAGTAACCGGTGAAGAGACAGACGATGCAGATTTTGAAGCGCCGAAAATATACGAACCAATCACAAGTTTAGAACAATTGAGTAGTCGTTTACAAATGTTAATGCAAATGTACAATGAAGCAATACGTGGCAGTAAATTGGATTTGGTGTTTTTCAAAGATGCCATGATACATCTTGTAAAAATTTCACGTGTAATCAGAACACCTAAAGGTCATGCATTGTTGGTTGGAGTTGGTGGTTCAGGCAAACAATCGCTTACACGTTTAGCTTCATTTATAGCAGGTTATAAAACTTTTCAGATAACATTAAGCCGGTAAGAAATAAATAACCGGTAACTTATTAAATTATACTTTTTTACTTATTGTTTTCTTGATATCATTTGATATCAGCTAACTTTAAAGCTCATTATTCTCACAAAAAAAACATTTGAAATTGAAGTTGACTATTGATAGAAGTGTCTTTTCTTCACTTTCAAACACTAACTGATGTCAACTGGTGAATTAGTGAAAACTGTTGACCACTGAAAAAGTTTTTTTGTCTACTTTCGAGGTTCCTCATTACTTCACACTTATGAAGCATACAGTAACTAGATCCAGCAACTTCTAGTCGGGTACAATTACTCTGAGCTAGAATATTTTTGAGTCAGAATATTAAGGTCTACTACCCAAACTTTATTTTATTCTCTATATTGAGATATTAAACGTCAGCTGTAGTTAGTGCATGAAATGGACAACCGATAAAATTATACTATAATGGTGGTCTTAAGTGTGCCAATCAAAATTAAGATAGAGCCTTATAGTTTGTAGCAAGAAATTGAAAGCTCAGCGAAACATAGCTGGAATGTTATTAGAAACTTAGTAGAAATAGGATATATTTGGATAGTGAAATGCTTGAAATTAATAAAAATATTGACTGTGCAACCATATAGTGAATATGGCATGGTGATACCCTAACGTGGTGGTCGGGCTTGCCTATCATGATGAATCAATCGAGCTATACTAGCTGGAACAATCGTTCCTCAAGGTCCTACAATGCCAGACAGGTCGGTTGAAGAGCGGTAAGACTAAAAGTAGCAAACCCAAGGTCCGAAGGTAAAGTCGTACTACTGGCTGTACAGAAGTGTGACGGCAGTAAGGTGTTTCCTTCAGACAACCAGCATAACAGCGATGCTGCCTTCCCACGAGGAGGGGTGGGGTTAAAAAAGGTCGACCCTATAGCTATAGCTAATCTGAAACGAGAAAGAGCAGCTAGTCCAGATGGATTGGCTCCAGAGGTTTTAAATATGGTGGTCCAATTTTTGCGATTAGGTTGACTAATATTTTAGCTAAAATCTGGAAGTTGGATATCATCCCATCTGACTGGTCTCAATCTCTGGTTGTCCCTATATATAGGAAGGGGTCAAAATCATCCTGTGATAACCATAGAGGGATTAGTTTGACTAACATAGCATCTAAAATACTAGTCTCAATAATTATCGGGCGCCTAACTAACACTCGTGGACTCTAAACACGAGAAAATCAGGCTGGCTTCAGACCTGGTCGTGACTGTAGTCACTATTCGTCAGGTTTTAAAACACAGGCATGCTTATCGACGTCAGACAATGATAGTTTTTCTTGACTTGAAAGCAACATTTGACTCTGTATACCGAGAACCTGTGTGGAAGTGTCTGTCATTGAAACGTCTACCTCAGAAGTACATAAACGTTGTGAAGGCTCTTTACTCGAATACTACCAGTCGAGTCAGAGCTTATGGCGAACTGTCATCTGATTTTACAACCTCAGTTGGTGTCCGACAAGGCTGTCCACTATCCCCATTTTTGTGTAACTTCATTATAGACCTACTGCTCGAAATAACATTCTCATCGTCTGAATTTCCAGGAATTGATCTCCTACCAGGAGGTCCGCTTATCGACTTAGAATACGCAGATGACATAGTCCTGTTTGGTGAAGACGCTGACAAAATGCAATCCCAGGATACTTGGAATGAGTTTCTCCCCCTTTAAATGTAAATTGTTACTCCAGGACTGGCCTGCATCAACACCTGGACTAAGGATACAGAGTGAAGTAGTCGAACGTGTCGACAGCTTCACTTATCTTGGAAGTCTGATCAGCGTTAAAGGGTTGTTGTCTGACGAAATCTCAGCACGGATTCAAAAAGCTCGTTTGGCTTTTGCCAACTTAAGTCACCTATGGCAAAGACGAGATATCCGTCTATCAATTAAGGGACGAGTATACTGCGCAGCAGTTCGTTCCGTTTTACTTTACGGCTGTGAAACATGGCTATTAAGAGTAGAAGATACTCGTAGGTTACTAGTATTTGACCACAGATGCCTTAGAAATATTGCTTGCATCTGCTGTGATCACCGGGTAAGTAATAGTGAGGTTAGACACAGGGTATTAGGGAATGATGGTAAATCAGTTGATGAGATTGTGAATCTTAGGCCACGTGTTACGTATGCCTGAACACCGATTACCACGACGTGCTATACCGACTTGTGTCGGGGATGGTTGGAAAAACGTTAGGGGCGGCTAAACCAAAACGTGGTATCAGTGCTTGAAGTTACTAACTTCTAGTCTGAGCCATGTAGGCAGATGCAGACTACGTGGTTGGGGTCCGCGTGACTATCGTAACCAATGCCTGGAGACTCCAGGTGACATGGCTCAGAATCGATCGCAATGGCGTAGGTGTATACACTCTAAAGAGATTAAAATTGCTTCATAACGTTCTTCCTTCCTATACTATATCTTTATACACAACCTATCTTTTATATACTACCACCACTAAATTAACTATTTCTATGAATCCGGTGTTCATCTTGTTGTGCTTACGAGGTATGGCAACTTGGACCGATGCATTAATGTGCCTGATCATACGTTGTAGCTGACTGACTGCTTAAGCTAAATTACAAAAAATGCCTGACATTTACACATGTTGTATGTTATAATATTTGATGTAATTCAATATTTGGTCAAGAGTGTTTGTGTAGTTAGATAATACTCTCCTAATCTAACTAATAACTTTAAATCTTATCTTCAACTTTCTCACATTTGCCAACAAGGTAGCAAAGCCTCATTGTGTGATACTGATGTCACTTGGTGATGAAAACCTCATGGTCATAACCTTAATTCTCAACATTAACTGAACTCCACATACGGAAACGTAACTTTCTTCTTCTACAATAATAAATTATTTAAAATATAAGGGTTAATTAATCATATGCAAATTATTATTCCACTGAATTTTCATCGTTTTTAATCGTTTTATGAATAATTATTATTTCTTGATTGGCTAATAACTCTCTCAAAGTCGTCATTATAGTATAATTTTACCAGAAAATCCCTACGACTCCCCATTAAAATATAGTGACGTCTCTTGTTGTTTGATCTAATTGAATTTCCATCTTTAAAATGTTACTTTATTTGATCAACTTATTGTGGACCTAATGAATTTGAAAAGAATTGAATAACACATTTATAAATTATGTACAGATGACTAATCTGATCTATGAATCTCTTGTTCTATCTTTCTATCATTGAAAGTGAAAGATCTAAGTCATCCTGACGATATGTTTTCGATAAGTTATTCAACCAAAGTAAATTAGAATCACGTGATCACTATAAAATTTAAGTTGTTTCAGAGACGGTTGTTAAATGATTAGTTATAACGGCGCTTCTTATTATCAAATTCACCAAATGTAGCACAAGAGTTTAAGATACCTTAGGAGAATCAATAAGAACAACTAAAGTGAACATGAATCAGCAGTCAATAGGACTGAAACGATACATTGTTACAGTCTGAGTCATTTGTAAAGAATTAGAGCAACTGATCATAAGATATACCAAGACCGTAGTGATAAATAGGATTAATATTAAGTACAAGTGGACAGTTGAAATAAAATAGTTAATAGTCTTTTAAGTAATGTTACTTATTCGTAATAAGTATGACAAACTGGGTGAGTAGGACATATCCAACAAGTATATTTTTAGTGGGTACAACAAATGAATTTTTATATTAAGATATTTCACATCAGAAACGTCATAATAATTTGTTTTTGATTGGTCTTAGTAACCAAATTTCTAGTTCTACAGGACTTTTATCATCATTAACAAGCCAGCGATTTATTGTGATAGTTTTTTGAGGATTATCTAGTACAGTGGATGCCGATTTCCCGTTTGAATTTTCAGGTATTTTACTCTTATAAGCTTTTCCACACATTTTGAGTAGCCATTTCCCAAGTTTTTATGCAAACCTCTTCTTTTTTAAGCTTCCATGTAGATATGGTTTCCATTTGATGAACAGAACTGTTTCATGAGGTTATTACAAGGGACCCAAGTTCAGGGAAAGCCAATAGTTTTTTTTGGTTTACAGTGACAGCATACATTTACGTTATAGTGAATTGACCTGTTGATTTAAGCGCTTCGGTAATTGTTATGTAGCATGAAACATTTATAACTGAGCTCACTAATATAAATTCTAAGGTAATCTATAGGTCCTATTGATCTTCGAAAAAATCCAGTTCTAACATTCTTTGAAATATATCCAGTTACTTGCGTTTGTGACTTAACTTTTTTACATTACAGTTTTCCTTATTATTTTGCAGCTCATATAATGTCTCTAATCTTATTGAGGATTTGAAATATCTTTATCGGACAGCCGGCCACCAAGGTCAAGGGATAACATTCTTGTTTACTGATAATGAAATTAAAGATGAGTCATTCTTGGAATATCTTAATAATATGCTTAGTTCCGGTGAAATAGCCAACTTATTTGCTCGGGATGAAATGGATGAAATTCTACAAGAACTAGTTGGTCCTATGAAACGTGAATTTCCACGTCGACCTGTTAGTAATGAAGCATTAGCTGAATATTATTTAAGTAGGATAATACAAAATCTACATGTTGTACTATGCTTTTCACCAGTTGGACAAAAATTCCGTAATCGAAGTTTGAAGTTTCCTGGTCTTATTTCTGGTTGCACAATGGATTGGTTTCAAAGATGGCCTAAAGATGCACTGATTGCTGTATCTAATCATTTCTTATCTAATTTTGACATAGTTTGTACACCTAATGTGAAAAAAGCTGTAGTACAGACAATGGGTGTGTTTCAAGTGAGTTCGGTTTTTTTATGACCAGAAGTCGAGCACACTATTTCTATATCATGAAAAATACATGACGGAATTGTAAAATTTCTACTAAATGAAGCCAGTTTAATATCGTAGGTTTACTAAAAATGCATGCTATTTGTAAACAGTTTAGTAGCATCTCTCACATGTAACACTTAATCCTTCGTTCTTGTTTAAAATGAAATATTCATTAACTAGCCGGCTAATTTACAGGAACCTATACGTCTAAACCCACTCTCCTTTAAAGAGAATAATAGATTAATTCCAGATACATTATTCTAATTAAAATGAATATTATGTAATCTGATGGGCTTTGGAATGGTAAATAAATATATTTTCGAATTAATTTTCGAAAGCAATCGGACAAGTCTTTAGATTGTATTAACATACCTTGAAACGTCATCATATTCAATGATTAAAGTACTAGCTTATTCCTAAATGTGATGCTTAGTTATCTTTGCGCTTTTTTGTCGCATAATAGACAGTGCTCACCAAACTACTCTTGTAGCTAACTGAACAAAAATTATAGTGTAGACATAGACAGGAATACATAGTTTCCCATTAGGTACATGAACCGAGGAAATTGAATATGTGGTAACTTTCTTAGTTCTGCATTGAATCGAATATTGTGGTAGTATGATTTGCTACTAAGATAGTTTTGCAAGTAACAATAAGAATATTCAAATAATAAAGGTTCTTTTCAACAGGTCAAACAGGTCAAACTTGGATAAACAAACTTCAAAATAATCACAAAAGCTTTATTTAGACCATATGATGAAATTACATAGGGGGATTCATTGTGCTAGTAGAATTTTCATAGTTCAGATGACGAATTGATCCTATCTAGATCACCACTGAGAACCAGAAAGCAGTCGATAAGTGTCTCGTCCTAGTCCTTAGCAGTTCACATCCACAAATCTGCATCCGGGAAAGATCGGATAGTGAAGAATATAAACGGAGAAAGGTATAAGACGACATCATATGCGGTATATGAAAAATTAGCAAAATCATTTGATAAACCATATCCAGAGAAGGAAGGGACTGGGATGTTACAAAGTCCTTCTGAACACACAAACTAGGGTTATAGGTTCAGATCCTTTTGGCTTCTGCTTTACGGAGAAGATGGAATCGAACCTCATTGGGAAACAACGATAGTTCACTCGAAATGATTTTACTTTATTTACTACTTGAACACTGTCAGCCAGGTCTGTCAAGATAGAGCTGCGTATTGCTGTGGTAGGGCCTTTCTAAATCAAGCCGGGAAATGTTCACTTCTATGTTGGTTAAGTTGCCCGTTAGTGCGTCCAATATATCTCTCTTCACAGGAACAGCTGGATTTGTAGTCACTCATCGAAGAAGTAAACTCAGGTAACCTATTATTTATTTGAGCGGACATTATTGGTCCACTAGAAAATTCCAGTCTAGAATCAGCCACGTAAAATGTCCCAATTAACTGTCTTCGCTTATCTGTCATGTAGGACATCACTAGCCACAACCCCGTTAAATTTTAGTTTTGGGAATAGAGGTCTCTTATGTGTGATCCATATATCTAAATTCTTCTTCTTTGGATACATGCATTTGTCTAAAAATACTTCTCGGATAGCCTATTTTCGTCAGTATGTTATTAATTAAATCTAACTCTTCATACTTTCCTTCGAGCAGACTACTTTTTGTTCTGCCAATATAAGATACCCGAACAATTTTATTTTGTAGCAAATGGGTGTAAAACTATAGAAAAGTATGTGTACTGATATACAAAGGAGCTATTCCTATACATTCTTCTGTGTGACGAACCATTACCTCGTCTACTAAACAGAATATCACGAAAATTTAGTTGGTTGCTTCACTCGTTCTCATCAATGAAAATGGTTATTTTTCAGTCGTCGTTTTTCGACTGGTAGCAATTACATATATGAATTTGAAAATTTGAAAAATCCACTTATTAGAACAACATATATAAGCGAACAATATTGTTTTCGATTAGATCCTCATCAGGCTTTCTCTAATATAAGAAAATAAAGATATCAACAGCTGCGAAGAAACCGCTCTTCCTGAAACTACAATTCAACGGTGATTTAGCTGATGATGTACTACGGGATATACTGACTAGAGCAGTTAAGAGAACGTTTAATGCAGCCGACCTCTTTCTTTCTTACTCGACACGATCTATGATGATTCCCCAACTAAAGGAAAAGTTGCATGGTTATGCCACTTCTATGTGTATCTATGAATTCAGCTGCTCCTGTGGAGAAAGGTATATTGGGCGCACTACCAGACAACTGAACCAAAGAGTTAGTGAACACCTCCCTTCGTGGTTAAGAAAAGATATGGTCAAGTCGATATAGAGCTCGATTCTTTCACACTTGATCGATAGCGGTCATGAAGTTGACAGAAATCAGTCTTTTAAAGTTTTCCCTATGGGGTTTGATCTCGTCTCTTACACATAGCAGAAGCTATAGGAATTCGATCCAACAACTCAAGTCTTTGTGTTCATAAGAAATTTGTAACACCCTTATCTCTCCCTTGGCCTTAATAATAAATAATTTTATTTTCCATACTCTTTCCTCGTTTATTTTTCTTCACCCCCCTACCAATTATTTACTTATAATTTTTCTAATATTCGCTTCACGGTCCAATTATCTAAACACTTCTTATTACAAGACTAATATTTGAACGAAGAATATTCTTTTCGATAAATTCTCTTCAGGTTCTGCAATTATATATCCAAATTAATAATCCGAAAAATGGCCAGGTTAAAGGCAAAGTACATAGTTTAAAGCATGTAAATTTAGGAATGTCAAATCAAATAGAATAAAATTGTTAATGTTGATATGACTCTATAGAATGTTAACTTGAATCTGTATATATGTAAAGTGATAATTTAAGATCTGTGATCAGAATATAAATATGGGTCAGATAGAGTGAGAGAGATATATGATAGTGCAATTACAATTCGATCAAGTGGAAGACTAAATGTGTGAAAAATTAGTGAGACGTAATAAGGAGGGATCAATGCGATGTGAATGAATCATGTTTAGGGGGATTAATAATGATATTTAAACAATAATAATAATAATAAAATACAAAGACGTGTGAATAAAGATAAGAGAGACAATTACATTTGACTACGAAAGGACGTAAGTGCATAGTCAAATTATGTCATACAATAGCTTACGTAATCTTATAATTTCTATGAATGTTATCTCAGTGACTATATTTTTCTAATCATTGACTTATTTTCCTATTATGTAACATTGATTCAAGCCTTTTATTATTCTTATCACAACTAGTACACCTGTCATTACACTACCAATTTGTACTTTTCACTTATTATTAACTTTGATTATGTAATCTATTCCACTGTTATCATTGACTTATAAACTGCCTTGATTGGTTTAATAATTTCGTATATGCATATAAATATTACTATATATTAGAGTAGAGCCTGATGAGGATCTAGTCGAAAACAATATTGTTCGCTTATATATGTTGTTCTATATCTAAATGTAATCTTAAGTTTTAAAACCCAACGTCTTAACTAAAAAGTATCTATTTTAATTTCGATATTTTTTTTATAAATAAAATGGACAATGTGAATAATAATCATAATAATAGGATTTGGTAGCTGAGTCGTGTATTGATTATTTTCAACGTTTCCGTCGTCAAACTCATGTTACACCTAAATCATATCTATCATTTATTAATGGTTACATGGAAATATATAAATTGAAACATAATGAAATTGGTCAATTAGCTGAACGTATGAATACCGGCTTAAAAAAATTAGTTGAAGCAACCGAGTCAGTAAACGAATTAAGCAAAGAATTAATTGAAAAAGAAAAAGAGCTTGCTATTGCTAATAAAAAATCAGAAGAAGTTCTAACACAAGTAACTGTTCAAGCGACAGCAGCACAAAAAGTTAAAACTCAAGTACAAATAGTGAAAGATAAAGCACAAGTACTTGTTGATGGAATTAGTGTAGATAAAGCATCAGCTGAAATAAAATTAGAAGCAGCTAAACCAGCTTTAATGGAAGCTGAAGCTGCATTAGAAACAATTAAACCAACACATATTTCTACAGGTTAGTGTTTATTTACAAAAGTTTGTTTTGTTGTTATTTTTATTACGTGTATAGCTCGAACGATATTAATGTCAATGAGATATAGATCTCAATAAACTTTACCAATACTGTGTTGAGAAATCCCATTAATAATGATGCAGACAATAAAAAGTCGAATATAGAAATATTTGAAGAACCCATATAATTCATGTATTTGATAATGCAGATGAATGATGAGAGATGAAGGGAAATGCATGTAAACGGACAGATAACAAATGGAGAAAGTGATGAGCTAACATACACACATCCTCATGTAAAAACAATTAAGATTACGAGTGAATAGCTGACGAGATTAAATATAGGCGTACAGATTTTTGGTATTGTTCACTTAACGAAGTTACAAAATTATGGAGTTTACGAAATGCTGGTTAGTTCTGCACCTTTCATGATAGTTCGTTTTTATTGGTTGTTTGAGTCTTCCCGTTGATGCTTAGGACTGCAGTTGACTTGTCTTTTTTGGTATACGTGCATTCTGTGCGGATTGCCTCGAAATTCCCATGAAATCACAAATATTATAAACAGTGAAATCGAAGATGAGTATTTCGTCCTATTTGAGACTCACTAGCTAGGTGAGCCTGGATCTCAGAGTTGACGTTCACTCAGGGACTTAAACCCCTGTACCTCGAATACGCGATGGCTTTTGGAGTGAACGGTACAAGGTCCAAGTCTCTGAGTGAACATGAACTCGTAGATGCAGGTTCAGCTAGTTGACCAGTCCCAAATGCGATGAAAAGCGCGTTATGGATTCCACTGCTAACTATCATCCACCCCTGCGTATAATGGTTTTGTTATTATAACTCAAAGCTTATAAAACTACATATACGCGAATAAGAAAACATCATTTGTACGTAACGCAGTTATAATTTACACAAAACGGATCAATAGGTGGATAATTAATTAACGATAACTCTTGGAATGAAAACCTAAATTAACAGTTAATAAGAGTTAGATGAAAGCATATACCCGAGACAATATCAAAATACCACAAACCAATTATTTAAAAATTTCATAGTGACAAACAAGTGTAATGATTGATCGTCTGGCAGTCCTAAAATTTGTAACATAGTGAATTATGATAGGTAGTCGACATTAAATCCTGTTCGACTCAGGTTTTGCGTTATTTAGCGCTCGTCAGTAATATGTACCTGTTAATGTTGACGGAACTAATACCCCTGGGTTACTTGACCCCGTTCCACACAACTTTGCAGTCAAAAACATTACCTCAGCTTTCAGGGCTACGATCAACCTCCTGTTGGGAGAAGATGTATCTGCAATCCATTGATGACTGATTGGCGACCAGTGTATTATACATCAACTCCTAGTAACGATCTTATCACTCTCAGAGACTTTGGAATATAATTTTTCTAAAGAACTTAAAAAGAAACTAAAACATTTAATGCAATCATGTTATCAATTTATCGATGATCCAACATTAAGGGATAATTTTAAACAGTGAGAAAGGTACTAATCAAATACACACTTTCTTAACTGCTCAGTGACAATGAACAAAAGTTAGGCAAATAAATAGGCGTGGTTGATGTTTAATATACCTAATAGTTCTCTATTTGTCAATGTTTTCAAAGTTTTGGTTTCATTTATTCATATTTCAATGAGATATAAGTAAGATACCTTTTATTTAAACTAATTGCCAAAGCTATACATCAAAGTATGTTGACTAGACCTGTATCACTAATCCGACAATGGATTTAGATAATCTGGATAAATGACATATTTGTTTTCATCAAGAGGGATGTAATAATAGTACTCACTTATTGATCGACAATACTTTTGATGGCACCTGATTTGTGGTAGAAGAGTTACTCAACAAAATTACTTTTGTCATTTTCGTGTACAGACACTACTCAAAGAGGGTACAACTCACCATCAAATCCTTTTCTTAGAAACAGTTAAAGAAAATCGAAAAACTAGATATTCTGTAACGCTCACGCGAATATAACTACTAACTGACATTTTTAAAAATATTTTATTCTTTAGAGATCTCAGAATGGATAGTCTACATTTATGTGTAAACGTCTGAAAAACACTGAATGAATTTAACAGTATTTTGTTGTTTTCTTCATAATCCAACACAGTTACTTCCCTTCATTTTATTCTAACCGAAAAATCCTGAAATAAAAAAATGGGTAGGATCAACATCGTTTACAAAACTGGCTAATTATATCAATCAAGAAGGGGACTATTAAAAAATATTCAACTTCACCTTTTTGTATACGTTCGCGCGCGAGACCAATGGGTCCTGGGTTCAAATTTAGCGAGGCGGGATCATGGATGAGCACTGCTGAGGAGTTCCATATTAGAGTGAAACGGCCGTTCAGTGCTTCTAGGTTTTCCATTGTGGTCTAGCTTCAATTTACTCGCGAACTCAACTATTAAATTACTATAATATCCACAAAACCCCTCTCCTCTATCAATATCTTCAAAAAAATTAACCATGGACGGCAATTTGATTGGTTATTGCATATTAAGTAAACTTCAAGAACTCTGGACAGGTTTATGAACTCTAGTCTCATGTAGTGCATAGATAAGTCAATATAAACCTAGTCTATCAAAAAATGACAGTTCAATATGTCTTATTATATCAGATTTATTCAATTAAGACGGTCACTAGGATTTTTTAAAAATGTCCATAGAAGTCAAAAAGTTTCCGTAGTGAATTAATCACATCCTAAAATCATTAGAGTAAAGTACTTTCTAAGCAAATTACTGTCTCGTTAACAAATCAACTTACTGAAGAATAATTCTTTACTGATTAATCCTTTCCTCCTCAGCTCCGTACAATTGAACTGATTCTGTGTTAAATATAATTTTTTAAAATAAAGTTTTATCCATTCACTCAGTCACCCAACCATTCACTTAGATTAATAATGCCTTAGGTTGTGGCCTTCAATTTGACCGTGATTTTTCTTTCATTTATTTTAAAGTTGATAACTAGGACAATGGGTATGATCTATCTTCACGTTATAATTATTGTCATGAGTAAGCAATGACTTTTGTCAGTTATTTATTTACATTGAGGACGATATTGAGTCTTAACATTTCCGAATAGATCCTTAAGATCAAATGGTCAGCATGTTAGGAATTTATTCTCCAGCATTTAACAAAGTAAAACTCATGTGGTCTTCAGATAAGTTCATTATTTTCTTTACTTTATTTATTATATTTTAGTGAGAAAACTTGGCAGACCACCACATTTGATCATGCGTATTATGGATTGTGTATTACTGCTGTTTCAAAAGAGATTGGATACTGTCACGCCTGATCCCGAACGTCCTTGTCCTAAGCCCAGTTGGAATGAAGCACTAAAACTTATGGGTGGTGCAAACTTTTTAAATGGATTATTGAATTTTCCTAAGGTATGAAATATAATCGCGGTTGAAAATGATTATCTAAATTGGTGATATTATTCTAATCATAAACTTCCCTAGTAAAATACAATCAGTTATAGGCTTAATCTGCCGATTAAGTTTATCTAGAGAGATTTGATCGGCTTAGCTCAGCATGCAAGCTTTATCAATCAAATTTCTGTAGATATCCTACTAAATAGACTGTCTTCAAATGCAAAGTGATTGACTTATGTTCAATAAACTTCAATGTGGAATTTTAAGAGATTTTTATTACATAAAGGACTTCATGAGCTAAGAACATTCTGTAAATTCTTCAATTTCTAAAATTCAACATCCAATAGTCGTGATGAGCTTAACGCTGACCATTATTTGTCAGAAGTTCTTAGGGGAAAATATCCAGAAAACTACATAGAATGAATTTATGGAAATGAGATTTACATAAAGAATATATACATAGAAACATTTAAATTTATTTACAGTAGTATGACAAAGAGTGTTGAATTATCGATCTTTGTGCAGGACGATGACGTTAAATTCTTCAGTATCCCACAAGACCAAATGCAGTTCAATTCGTATAAGATTTATCTGATCAATCTAAGCTTATTTTTAGTCAACAATGTACCTTACTGTAGGAAGTGGTTGGTACGATTTCCAATACTCTAACTAGTGTAAGTGACCCAGAAATGAATTAGTATTTACTGATATGTATTAGGCATTATTCTTGCATGCCGACCTTCTAACCGCTTTCTAATTTTCAAGACTTTACTCTTGAACCTTGAATAAGAAACAGAAGACCGAACGCATAAGAGAAGCTTTACTTCGATGGCTTGTGTATCCGCAGAAAACTAGAGTATTTTTAGAATTATATGTGACCTTGCAATTTTAGTAGGTTCTAGGTAGGATTCTAAAATAGATAACGAAATCGGTTATTATCCAATCAGCACAACGAAAACACAACTAGACGTTTTCTAGAATTTTCTTAGAAGTTTCTGTGAAACGCTGATTGGTCATTCACCCTCTCCTGCCTTTTGAAATCTTTTTCAAGGGTTTCAAACGTTTACAGACAGAATATAAAAAAATTATGATTTAGAGCCGCCTCTGACAAATTGTCTGTTATAAAAGTAAAAGTGGTTAACTATGATGTTAATAACTCATAGTGAAAAAAAACATTTTTTAACTTTAGGACACAATCAATGAAGAAACAGTGGAATTAATGTTACCTTACTTTGAAATGGATGATTTCAATATGGAACAAGCTAAACGTGTTTGCGGTGATGTTGCTGGTTTATGTTCATGGACGAAAGCTATGGCTTCATTCTTTGTTGTTAATAAAGAAGTTTTACCACTTAAGGTAATTTATCACAAATACACACACTCTGTTAATATATAAATACTTAAAAATGTTGTTAACCAGAACAATTTTTACCTACAATGACCATATTTCTGATTTGAATTGAAGTTTCTTCTGTTTGAAAAACACATGAATAAAAAAAGGACTATCTAGACAAATCAATCTATCGAGTTCAATTTTAACAACAAACTTAACGATATGTCTTCTATTCAGTATTTAAATGCTTAATGTGGTCGTTCATTAACATATTACTCTTAGTTTTGATAATAACCTAAAATAGTGCAACCTTAGAAAATTCAATCCAAAAAACTAGCTACACTATGTAAATGATATATTCTGTATCAATAAATGAAATAAATTTCTTAATATTCATAGTTTGTCCAACACTTTATCTTATAATATACCGAACACTTGTTAAGAGGACTTAAATTGAATTCATTTCTGTATATTTTAGTTATGGCAGTCAATATTACAAGGTTAAAGATAGAAGTATCCCCAAGATTAAAAAGTGCTTGACCTATATTTTTAAGATTTTATAAGTCAATTGCTCAGTGAATAATGATGCTTTAGTATTTGAACTGAAACATACTAAGCTTTAATTTCTGTGTGAAAATCAACATTAGATCTTAGATATATTTAGCTAACAAGTCCCAAATAGGATAAAACACGTGTTCTGCATTCCAATAACCTTAATTCGTAATAAATGTGTCCTCACTAGTGACTATTTTGAAGATAGATTTCAAAAAAACTTTATGTACATAAACTCACAGTAATGTAAATTCATTCAAGTTACTCTGTTTCTACTTGCCTTATTGTCGCCTCATCTGAATGATCTTTTATAAATTTTATAGTATAAATAACATCCATTCATCGTAGTCCTGACAGGCATTCTATATGTCAGTTAATTAACCCAACTCATTTAAGTATTTTACATCAATAAACTCTTGCAAGAGCCGTATAAATGAAATTTTAAGAAAAATGATAATTTACTTACCATTAAATGAGACACACACATAAATAAGCCTAACAAATCGAAATAATTATTTAGACAACACAAATGCCTATTTTAGTGACCAAGATCAAGTTATGAAGCTTTTCGTTGATAAAAAAAATATAACAGACAAGACTGAAATAGTACATCATTGATTTGTTGGAAGGAGCAAATAACAGAATGTAATCCTAAAACTCTTTTTTAAAATACTACTTCTGTGGAAGTGAAACATATCTTTCAATTAAATTGATGATTTTCTTGATTGTCTTTTTAAATGATTGTATTTTGAGATTTTTCACATCACAACGGATGTTACATCAATTTTTCCTCACAAAACTAACTTAATAAATTACGAACTTTCAAATTAATCGTGACAACCATCTCTCTTTGTCAAGTCTTCTATGCATTTTCAGTTGAGACCAACTACTAAGGAAATCGAGTTTGAATATAGATCACAAAGCAGTAGTATTGAATTAGTTAAATGGTAAAATACTCCCTAGCTAAATCTCCAACTTGGGGTACAATTTAGTCTCAGTATCCCAATAGTGTGAACTATCGAACTCTGGTTCCGTGTGAGACTTGAATATTCTGTGCTCCTTAGTTTTCTGTGGCTCGATAACTGATTTCTGTTTGCTCTGTGAAGGATCTTTAAATAAACCAAATCCCTACGAATACTCAGTCAAAAGTTTGTTCATTTGAATTGTTTGTCATAATTTATGAGAGCATTTTGACTAACAAATTCTTCATTCCTTTTTTTATATATAGTCAATGTTAGCACTACAGGAAAAGAGACTGGAAGGAGCTTTGTCTGAATTGGCGGTTGCTCAAGGTCAACTAGATGAGAAGCAAAGAGAATTAGATCTGGTGCAAGCGGAATATGATCGTGCAATGTCTGAAAAACAGAAACTCTTAGACGAGGCTGAAGGATGTAGAAGAAAAATGAGTAATGCTACGGCATTGATAGAAGGCCTTGCAGGCAAGAAGAAAAAACAAATTTCTCGAGTGTTTATTAATTTAAAAAATAAACTAGCAATAAAATTTGAAATACGTTCTGTAGCAAAAGTTGTGGTTAACATTTATTTCTAAAATCCCATTCTAACTCATTACTTAAGTATAAATGAAACTTAGTGTTTGCTATTATAAAGGTATGACTTATTAAAAAAAACCATAACTCATCACACTTTTACAATATGGACTATAATGTCAAGTTATATCTCTAAAATTATTGCAGTAAATCTAAAAATTGATAATGTAACCAAACAACCTCATGTCTGTTAAGGTATCATCAATAATCACTGATCATTAAGATCAAGTTGAACTTTTCATAAGTCTATTAATTATACAAGCGTGGACTATGTTATAAGAAATATCCTGAATGCATTTTGATAACTGTTTGTCTGAAATCATGAACCGATCTAAGGTCAATCACCATTGAAAACCTGGAAGTACTGGAAAGCCTTTCCGTCCCAGTATAAAACTACTCGTTAGTGCGCAATCACAATCCTGGACACAGGAACTGAACTCAGAACCCTCAGCTTTGTGAACGAATACATAACCTTTAGACCATTAAGCCGGAATCCAACCTTGTTAATGTCTAACTCTAATCAATCTGTGATATTTCTCAACCACCTTTTATTGTGTTTGTTAGGTAACTGCCTCACACCCAACATGAATTAGCCCCAATGATCACAGTTTCTCACCAAAACTCTAAAAGATTCCTTTCAAAGCTAGGCACTGCTAAGCAGATGATAACTGTAAGTATGGGGTTGTGGTGTTTGTTGAATTTCACTGGTAGTCTAAATTAGATCGGTTCACGTTTTCAGTGGAACTCAACAATCTCACAAACAAACTGACTCTAATTACTATCTTTTTTTCCATTGATTCTTCAAGTTTTAAACAATAATGTTATCTTAAAACAATTATCGAATTTGGACAATTTACGAGGCAGGAAACAACCCATAATCTTAAGTTTGTGTTAATATATTACTGAACAGTTGTTGTTTTCCTGCAATACTGAACTCATATTCTATTGTTTTAGACAAAGAAAGCAATCAATTTACAAAATACCTTCTTTTGAATGTTTTATTTAGGTGAACGTATTAGATGGACAGAAGCAAGTCAAACATTTGAAGAGCAAATTAATCGGCTAGTTGGTGATGTACTTTTAGCAACTGGATTTCTTTCATACACTGGACCATTTAATCAAGATTTCCGTAATTTACTAAATCAGAATTGGCGTCGAGAATTAGTACAAAACAAAATACCATTTTCTGATGTATGTTCTTTCTATGGTTTACTGATATAACGAATTATTAGTATTCGTGGTTTTTGTATGATTGTTGAACTTTGTAGCCTACATCATGGGTTGACTTTAGACAACCAATGAAAGCTAGTAAGTCGAAACTATTATGTGTCAATTCAGTGGTTGACTGATTGGTAGCTCTGTGCGATGTCTGGAGATCCTGAACTTAATCCTGGTGTGGTCGTTAATGTGAATTTCTGAAGAGTCCTTCACAAAGAGAGAATACCTCTCTACTGCTTTATGGTTTTCTAGCTTAAGTCCAAAGAACTAGTAATATCTAAACTAGAGAAAATCTAAATTATAAAGTAACAAATGTAAATAAAGAATGACTTGTCTTTATGTTTAATTGTCTTCATAATTTTCGTCAACAAACAGGTTTTCTATAAATAACTGATAAGACCGAAGCGAAGAATATAAAACATGATGTGATTGAGTAAAAGCTTATTTTCTTAAGACTTGGCTTCAAGGGGAACAAAATAACTGAAGATACTGGTTTCAGATTAAGAGCCATAATAAAAAGAATGTATCCAACTGCCAAGTTGATCTCTGTATCAAACGAATTGCTCATTAATACTGACATGTATGAAGAAATTCCCACCTTATGTTACCCCTAATTTTGTCTACCAGTTTAAATGTACATGTCAACGCACACAAATTGGAAGAACGTATGGGGAGGATTAATGTTTGCATCTCTGAGCATATTCTACAAAAGCTTAGACTTTGAAGACAAAACGACTTGAACAGTGTAATCTCTTGCCATCTGACTGACAGTATTCATGATGATGGTGTCTTAAATTCCTTCAGGATAATGGATAAATAAAAAATGTCAACCTTACTTAGGTTTGCCATAGTAATTGTCATAAAAAGACAAATCAAATTTATGCACCGAAAACGACTCAATCTTGTTTTGCCGTGTTGAACTCAATCATAAATTATAGAAGGGGTTTTGTGGAGATTTAGTATTTATCATTGTTGAAAGCGTGAGTCAATTGAAGCTAGACCACCATGGAAAACCTGGAAACACTGGACGGCCGTTTCGTCCCATTATATGACTCCTCAGCCGTCCAGTGTTTCCAGGTTTTCCATGGTGGTCTAGCTTCAATTGACTCACGCTTTCAACAATGATCAATCATAAATGTTTGTTGCGTAATTTTTCCTTTCATGACACAAGTTATTAAATCTCACTTTTTATCTGATCTATATTCAGTTAGTCGATTTTGATTTATGCGTTAAATAACTATAACAATAATATCGTATAATGAAAATTCCTATTTTGACATTTTGTAATAAGCAATTAGACCCTTTAATAGTGATAATCTTCATCTTCTTATTACACTATCGAAATTTTGTAAAAAAAATGAATCGAGCGAAGAAATTCCCTTTCATTTAGTTCTTCATCATGGCTCCACACTAATGTATACATGTGTGACTTACGACAAACAAATAATATTCATTGGTTAGTTACGTTAAGTACTAATTATATAATAACAGTGGGTACAAAATAATGTTAAGTAATTGAAAGAGACAGGGTTATAATAACCAAATTATTCGAAAAATCGAACAGTTGCTACGTTGTAAAATATATAAAAAGAAATAACTAACAAAATATTTTGATGAAAGGTCAATATTATCATAGTTATGTAAGAATGTTGAGAATATGTGAAATACAAAAAAGGAAGAAATTGGGATACAGTTAAAATATTTTTGAAGGAAACGGTTTCATCAATGTTCAGCTACAAACTCACTGCAATGCCGATGGTCAAGGTAGCGAGAGTGATTGTGCGAACTTGTTTTATATACAATGGTTTGGTTCGTGGACATGGAATTTCGATGACTTCAGCAATGTGCAAAAGACGAACTCGTAAATGTGTTCCTGATCACCTTTAACCCGGCTCCACGTACGTTTAAGCACAATCGAACGTGTCTCCTACTCATTATCGACAAAATTACATTCACTTATGAGACCGTTTCCGATATTATGATATAAAGTATGTAAGTTGCTTTTATTCATTGATATTACTGCTTTAACAGTCGATCTAAGCTAGACCACCATTGAAAACGTGGAAGCGCTGGATTGTTGTCTCGTCCTAGTATGGGAATCCTCACCAGTGAGTATCTACGATCCCGTACGCGGGACCCGAATATAGGACCTTCGTTTTCCGTACAAAATCTTGACTTGTAGATCACTGAGCCAGCTTCCAACCTTGTTAATGTCTAACTTCAATAGGTCCATGATCTTGAGCGACCCTTCATCCATTGTCTTGGGTGTATAACTGTCTCACATCCGACACGGATTGGACTCATGCGGGGTCGTGGATGCGCACCTTTGAGGAGTCTCATACTAGTACAAAACGGCCCTCCAGTGTTTCCAGGTTTTCAATGGTGATCTTGCTTAGATGGACTTGTGAGTTCAACTGTTAGAATACTACAATTTTCACGAATCCCCATGCTGATAATATTAATATTTTCAGGTGATAAGCAACTGACCAGAAACCACGAAATATCTTCTTCGTTAAGTGTTCTTTGTCTCGTCAAATAAGTTATAAAAACTATTTCATGATTACTCGGTTAAACGGATCCAAGGAATCGAACACTTTTCTCTAATTCATTATATAAATGGTTTCCGAGTCTGAAATTCCTCAAAGTACTTGACAAAATCCAGGTTATGCTTGACGATATTTTATTTAAACATTATTAAAACAAAAATTTCAATTCCTAACTCATTTTATTAGTCTACAGTGTATAGTTATGTTAGTGATGGTTTCTACCTGTCTTTTTCTGTTGTACTCATACTTCAAAAAAGGACATTAATTATATCACAATGTTGGTTGATAATGCGACATTAAGTGAATGGAGTGTTCAAGGTTTACCTAATGATGAATTATCAATTCAAAATGGGTTAATTGTAACACGTGCTAAACGCTATCCATTGTTAATTGATCCTCAAGGTCAAGGCAAAGCATGGTTAAGACGTAAAGAAGCTGAAAATGAATTGCAGGTTAGTTGAACCATAAGATTACATTTGGTGATATTTACAATTTGGCTAATACTTTATATCTACTTTAACAGACAAAAGTAAAAGTGCAAACTCTGAATTAAATGTGTAAATTTTACAAGTGTTTTTGTCAAAATCTTCCATATTATTTTGATCTTACATTTATATGAGAGACTACATAGTCAAATGGCTTTGCTAGTTTAGATGTGAAAAACTCTTGAAAATGATAGTGGCCCTCTACGATCACCTATCTAGCTGATAGCGCATAAACCTAAAGCTTGGCTAACACAACTAATTTGAATAAAATATATTTAAGAATGAATTTTAGTTGTTGATATTTAGGACTCTATTTAATCAGTTTTTATTGGCATATGCTCATCTTGAGTGAGTCGCCTCGATAGGATTTTTAGTAACTAGTTTTAGTCAAGTTGAACTGTGTGGTTAGATTCAACTTATATGATAAACGATGAAGAACAAAATCAACTTAGATAATTAAAGTAAAATTAACATACTAAATGAAGCGGAAATTATGATAAAAGCAAGAAAATGTAAAATTAAGTTTTAATCAATAACTGGCATACTAGTGCTATCAGAGCCTTACAACGAACAAGTCATCCGGTGAATGACTTTTATTACTATTAGCTTTGTTCAGAAAAGTTTACAGAATAACGTTTGTTTTAGACCGACTACTGGTGAGTTTATGCTACAGAATTTTCCTAGTTTGATCACCATTTAAATTTACGCTCATTTCATGTTAATAAATGTAGTGGGAAGTACGGAGTTTTGATCCCAGATGAGATAAATATTATGCACTACCGAGTCCGAACTGTGATTAAATAGCTGTCAAGTGCTCTCCGTCCCTTAATGGTTATCTAACTAACGTCGTTTTATGATATAAATTATGAAATTCAATCATCTCCATAAACACTGTGGAACGAAACATCCATCTTTAACGACAATTTGACATTATCGAATTCAAACATTATTTACTGTATCTCATTTTCACACAGATAACATCATTGAATCATAAATATTTTCGAACACACTTGGAAGATTCACTATCACTTGGACGTCCATTACTCATAGAAGATGTTGGTGAAGATCTTGATCCTGCCTTAGACAACGTTTTAGAAAAGAATTTCATTAAATCTGGTTCAACTTATAAAGTGAAAATTGGCGATAAAGAATGTGATATAATGAGTGGATTTCGTCTATATATTACAACAAAATTACCAAATCCGTTATATACACCAGAAATTTATGCTAAAACATCAATTATTGATTTCACTGTTACAATACGTGGCCTCGAAGACCAACTTCTTGGTTTGGTAATATTAACAGAGAAAAAAGTAGGTCATATTTGGTGGTGATTATTAATTATTGTCATTATTATTGTCTTGATTCTTACTATCATGAACACTATACTTTAAAGCGTTGACCACTGAAGTAAAGCTGAACTATAAAAGTGAGCTTGATTCTCTTCAGATAATCAGAATGATTTATAGTACTATAACTGGAAGTTTGGATTAAGATTTAAAGTTTAGGATTCAGAGTTAGAATTAGAGTTAACATCAGAATGTATAATTTTAGGTTAATGAATTACAGTTTGGAGTAGATTTCAGGATTCAGGACAACGGTTTGGGATTGGAAATAGACTTTATGCTTAGTCTATATGCGTATCTAATTCCAAACTCCAATCCTGAATCCTAAACTCTTATAAATCCTATGCTTTATATTCTAGTTTTAATCCTAAATACTAATCCTGATTTTGACATTATGATTAGTTATTAATTTGTGGTTAAGGTTACTTCTGCTTCATTCTATATCTTTATTCATAAAATATTCATCACTTCACTTTACTCGTCATTCAATTCAAAGAATGTCAACCTCTTGACAAACATCTTTTTATCTAGGTTTTAATAAAGACGATTTTTAAGTTAATAAACTAATCAGTCAGTGACGGGGATAGCAAACTGTATTAGTTAAAACTTTGGTGTTAAATGTCTATGTTTCTTTTCAATATTATACTTTCATTTCTCAAGGAACTAGAAACGGAAAGAACTAAACTCCTTGAAGATGTGGCAACAAATCGTCGTAAAATGAAAGAATTAGAAGATAATCTATTATATCGTTTAACAACCACTGAAGGTAGTTTAGTTGAAGATGAATCATTAATTGAAATGCTGAATGTAACTAAAATGACATCAAATGAAGTGAGAGAAAAGTTAAATGTGGCAGTTGATACCGAAGTGAAAATTAATGCAGCACGTGAAGAATATCGTCCTGTAGCGTCACGTGGTTCATTATTATACTTTTTAATTGTTGAAATGAGTATGGTTAACGTAATGTACCAAACATCATTACGTCAATTTCTTGGTTTATTCGATATATCCATGGCTAGATCACAGAAATCACCACAAATGCAAAAACGCATAGCAAATATAATTGAGTATTTAACATTTGAAGTGTACCGTTATACAGCAAGAGGATTTTATGAAGTGGACAAGTTCACATTCACTGTATTGTTAACCTTAAAAATTGCAATGCACATGAAAGAGGTGAAACCTGAAGAATTTCAAATTTTCATCAAAGGTAATTAGTTGATATTACCCTAAATTTAGTTACGAAATCAGTCATTTTATATCTGTATCTGTTAGATTCTTCTGCCCGACTTCGTTACGACGTACATATCCAATGATGTGCAAAACCTACTATGCAAAGTAGGAGACTGAAACAAGAAGGAAACTTCAATCAACAAACGGAATTGTAATTTTATAGTCTAAATCATGAGTCAATTGTAGTTCACAAAAATTGTAGGTATATATATGGTTGTCCTTCTAACACAGGCAGTGCTATTTGGCCCGACACCTTGAAGAGGTGTAGAGTTGACTTCCTCTAATAGCGTATTTTGTTCATAATTTGACCTTGAGCTGGCATGTATGCGCAGACGCATGAATTGTCTGTATTTGTCTAGCTTATCAACATTAATCGATCTCTTAGATATAATTAGTGTCATATTGTTTATTACTTGGTTCCGATATTTTCATGTAATTCGAGCTTGTATCAGTATCCACTGTCACAGTCAAAGATCTTTTATTGTTGGTGGAATTTCTATCAATCAATTGACAAGGAAGTCATTATGCTAAGCGATGACAATTTATAGATGTATTTTCTTATCAGAAAAACTCTTAAAGCCATTGGACAACTGGAAAAAACTATATCTCCAACCTGTTAAGATTGGACAAGTAAAAATGTAGAACCTCCCTAGTGAATCATCGAATCTATATTTTTAATGTTTATTTATCAAATAATTAGTTTCTTGGTATTTTTTTATTGTTCTAATTATGAGTATTTATTTTACCCATAAACTGGTATCCCATCCATTTTAGTCACTAAATAATTGACAATCGATTATAAAAGTGTTATTCATATTTGTGCTACAGATCTCCTAGTTATGTATAAACTTAATCTCTAGACAGATCAGTGGTCTAGATGTTAAGCGGTCACGCGCGAGACAGAAGGTCATGAGTTCGGTTCTCGCTTGAGGAGTCGTGGATATGAACTGCTGAGGAGTCCCATAGCAAGACGAAATGGTAGTTCAATGTTTCTAGGTTTTCAACGGGGGTTAACTAAGATCAGTCCATTATTTCAATCAGTTGAGTGATTATTTCGAATGTCTTACATGTCAATGCTTCCAATATTCCTTTGCTTGGTTATCTGTCTATCGATATATATATATGTTGGTCGCATTTCTATTATTATATTGATCTATACTTGAGAAATGTTGACTAATTGAAACTGAAGGAAAATTTGAATTCATTTCAATACAATCCAGATCACACCAGTCTAATAAAGTCCCGAGTTTGTTGCACTACGATACAATAGCTGGATATTTTATTGCCAATGTTATTTCTATTCCAATTCAGTCCGTGATGTTTCTAAGTGTCAATGTCAATAAACATTTGATTCAATTACAAACAGGTCTGATTCTGGTGTTAATTCAATACTATTAACATTCCAGTCCAGTTGTGTCCATTCAATTCAATTATACTTCAATTATTTATTGCTATAGTATATGCTAATGAATTCAATTACTGAAATCAATCTATCTATCTATATTCTGATTCTAACTTAATCGACCATCGAGTATGAAGATAGCAAATATAGCAGAAAGGTAGAATTTCTTATAATAATTTGAGCGTCAGCATATTACAGTAGCTGAACTTGTGGAATTATCGTTTTTCGCGTAGGTGAAATAACAACCGAGTCCTTACTTAAAGTGTAGTTTAAAACAAAGTACACAACCCTGTACTTGGTTATTAAAATTCATCATTACCTTTCCGTAATTCTTCACATTAAATTAAATGATGAAACACGGCTTCAAACTTAACTAAATTAACATCAAAGTTACTCAGTATCACTGGTTGCTTTTGCCTTATCAAATAGCTAAAGAACGAAATCTATTTGTAAATAATTGAAAACGTACTTATTTACTTGTTGCCCCTCGTGAACCTTGTCCTTAGCAGTCCTTTCCAGTTCTTTCCAGTTCATCCTTTTCGTATCTGCTTCAATCTCTCGGCGTAATGTGTTCTTTGGTCTACCTCCTTTCCGCTTCATTTCACGATTCCAAATTAGCGCTTGCCTCGTGATGCGGTTTGGTGATTTCTTTAATGCATGTCCTATCCACTTCCAACGTCTTTTCTTAATTTCCTCTTCAGCTGGAAGCTGTTTTATCCTCTGCTATAAAATGCTGTTGCCGATAGTATCCGGCCAGTAAATGTTGAGTATTTTGCGTAAATAACTGTTTGTAAATACTTGTACTTGGTTGTAGTAGTCCTCTACGTTTCAGCTCGGTACAGTAGGACTGTCTTGACGTTCGTACTGAAAATTCTCACTTTGAAATCAGTTGACAGTTGTTTTCAGTTCTATATATTCTTCAATTGTAGAAATGCGGTCCTTGCTTTGCCAATCCTCCCTTTTATATCTGCAGCAGATCCTCCTTGTTCATCAATGATGCTTCCCAGGTACATGAATGATTCCACATCTTCCAGAGTTTCGTTACCAAGTGTGGTTGGCTTGTCGTTCTCCGTGTTTTATTTGAGGGTCTTGCTTTTTCCTTTATGTATGTTGAGGCCTATTGATGCAGAGGTCACTGCTACATTAGTTGTATTCGTCTGCATTTATTCGTATGTATGGGATAGGAGGGCCAGGTCATCTGCGAAGTCCAAATTGTCTAATTGATTCTGAGATGTCCATTGTATTCGGTGATTCCCCTCAGATGTCGAGGTCTTCATAATCCAGTCTATCACCAGAAGAAAGAGGTAGGGGGAGAGTAGACAGCCTTGTCTAACTCCGGTCCCAACTGAAAATGCATCTGTCAACTGTCCTCCATGCACAACTTTGGACTGTAGTTCGTCGTATGAGTTCTGGATAATGTTGACAATTTGATCAAGAACTCCATAGTGTCGAAGAAGTTTCTATAATGTTCTCCTGTCCACACTGTAAAACGCCTTCTCATATTCAATGAAGTTGATGTATAGTGACGAGTTACACTCAACTGATTGTTCGACGATGATCTGTAATGTCGGAATTCGGTCTGTACACGACCGATCCTTACGGAATCCAGCTTGTTGATCTCAAAGTTGGGCTTCCGCTGGATGTTTCACTCGATTCAACAACACTTTGTTGAAAGCTTTTCTCCGTACCTTTAGTAACGTGATGCCACTGTAGTTCCCACATTTGTTCAGATCTCCTTTCTTTGGTATCTTGATGAGGTGTCCTTCTATTCAGTCTGTCGGCACTTGTTCTTTCTTTCGAATCTTTCTGAATAGGATGTGAAGCATCTTTGCAGTTACTTCAATGTCTGACTTTATTGCTTCAGCTGGTATATTGTCAGGTCCTGCTGCTTTCCCGCTCTTGATTTGTCATGACTTCTTCGATCGTTGTTGGAGTAACATCTATGGGAAAGTTTGTATGTACTGCTGTTTCCCCAGTTGTCCAGTGTCGAAGAAGTTTCCATATGTTGAGACGTACTGATGCAGAAGCTGCTGCTACACTAGTTGTCTTCATCGGCATAGGTTCGTGTGTAGGGGGTAAAAGAGCAAGGCCATCTGTGAAATCTAAATCGTCTAGATGATTCAGAGCAGTCTATTGTATTCCGGGCTTTTGCTCGGATTTCGAGGTCTTCATAATAACCACTAGAAAAAAGAAGAAAGGAGAGAGTAGGAAGCTATTTCTGACTCCAGTCCTCCCTTGAAAAGTGTCTGTCAACTGTGCTCAATGCAACACTTTCCACTAGTTCGTCGTAAAAATTCCATATTGTATTGACGATCTTAAATACTCATTAGTGTCGAAGAAACTTCAAAAAATTCCTCCTAACCACGCTGTCGAATGCTTTATCGTAGTCAAGGTAGTGTATGTATAATGAAGAGTTCCGTTCAACTGATTTTCCAACGACGATCCGTAGTGTCACGATTCGGTCCGTACAAGACTAATCTTTATGGAATCCAACCTGTTGATCTCAAAGTTGGGCTTCCACTGAATCTTTCGTTTGATTTAACAATACTCTGTTAAAAGCTTTTCTCGGTACCGTTGGTAGAGTGATGTCACTGTAGTTCTCACATTTGTTCAGATCTCCTTTCTTTGGTATCTTGATGAGGTGTCCTTCTATTCAGTCTGTCGGCACTTGTTCTTTCTTCCGAATCTTTCTGAATAGGATGTGAAGCATCTTTGCAGTTACTTCAATGTCTGACTTTATTGCTTCAGATGGTATGTTGTCTGATCCTACTGGTTTTCCACCCTTGATTTGTCCGATCGACTTTCTGGTTACTTCAATGGATGATGGGGTGACATCTATAGGGAAGTATGAAGGCACTGCTTTGATGTTCAGTGAGTTCGGTGTGTCTGGTCTATTCGAGAATTCTTCAGCGTGTTCCACCCACCTGTTGTGATTGGCTTTCCTTCTTTTCCTTTGACTGGTCTCTATGGTTTGCTATATCTCCCTGCTAGATTCTTCGTTGTATCATGTGGTTGTCTCATATTTCATCCTCTTGCAGTGTTTTCCACCATCATTGCTAGTTCTTACACGTATTTCTGCTTGTCCGCTTTAATGCTCCTCTTCAATATCTTGTTTGGTTCTGTGTAGTCTGCTTGTGCCTTGACTTTCTCTGCTCGTGTTCGACTGCAGTTAATTGCTGTCTTGTTGTTCTCCCTCTTTGGAATCTTGTCCAAGGTTTCCATAGAGATCCACTCCTTATGATAGTGTTTCTTGTGGCTCAGCACCTCCTTAAACGTTGAAGTTGGTGCTTCATTGACCTCTTTCCAGTTGTCCTCCATTGTGATTTCTTCTTCTCTCAGCAGATCTTGTAAGGCTTGGAACCTGTTGTTGAGAGTTATCTTGAATTCGTTCAGTTTGTTAGTATCTTGAAGGGAGGCTGTATTGGACGTTTGTACTGCTGTTTCCCCGGTTGTCCAGTGTTTATTTAGCTTCAGTTTCATCTCGGCCACAATCCGATGGTGATTTGAAGCTATCTCAGCTGTTCTTCTGATTCTCACGTCTTCCATTGTCCTTCTGAATTTTTTATTGATACAAATATGATCAATCGGGTTCTTCGTGGTGTGATCCGGTGAGACTCACGTGCCTATATGCATACGTTTGTCGGGAAATATAGTGCCATCTATAACCATTTTATTGAATGTACATAAATTGGCAAATCTCTTTCCATTCCCGTTCCTTTCTCTCAGTCCATGTTGTCCCATGATATCTCTATACATAATGCTATCCATTCCGACTGTGGCATTTAGGCGTTCCATCAGGATTGTCAGGTCTTTTTCTGAGCACATCTCTATGATCAACTACAGACACTCATAGAACTGATCTTTATCGTCTTCATTGCCATAATTGATGGGTGCATAACACTGGATAACATTCATTGTGATTCCTTCCTTCTTTGTTTTGAAATGTGATTTGATGATCCTAGATTCATGAGATTCCTATCCAAAAAGTGTTTTTCGTGCTTTTATTACCACGATCAATGCAACTCGTTATGCCTACAAAACGTTTTCATCTTAATGACCAAGCTACAAAATCATTTTTCTCGTATCTTTTCAGTCCATCTTAGGTTAGAAGTTTTTCGCTGATTTCGAGCATCACCATGTTGTATCTTCTCACTCCCGTAGCTATTTGACTGGTTCTTCCGGTTTCTCACATTGTTCTGACATTCCATGTACCTATATGAATTGTTTCCCTGGTTGTTAGAAGGGGCCTCGTGACGTCCGGAAAATCTCGGGTTTCATCATGAGGCGTCATAATTCTTCCTTATACTGGGAGGACCGAGTTTAAATCGTTTAATTATTTTAATCTGTTTAGCGTCATTTAGCAAGGTGTTTTTCTATGAGATGGGGATGCTGATACCATGCCCAATTCTACTCTTTCACTGAGGCTTGGGACCGGCTGTTACTCCACAAGAGCTACAGGCAGGGTTAATTGAAAACTTGGCTTACTTAATTTTATATCAAAGATCATTAGGGATTATAGAATGTGAGCTTAGGTCTCATTCTTGACATCAATTAATTGGTGATTTTTAACATGTTTTTCTGATCGGTTCCAACGAACAAGGGACTTAAATTCGCATCTTCATATCAATTGTTTACAACCATTCAATGCCAAATAGAATTCACAGAAGTGTACACTCATTTGAGCTACTGATCGTGTTGGAAGTTGATGGACAAATTTTGATTAATACTAGAAGCTAGATACTTTTAAATTACTTGTATGCGATTCAAACTATTCACAGCAGTGTAATGCTAAAATGCATTTTTATAATTTAAGTCTAAATTTCATGCAAATGTCTTTTTTTCGTTCAAATAGGTGGTGCGGCATTAGATTTGAATGCTGTTGCGCCGAAACCCAAAAAATGGATACAAGATATAACATGGTTAAATTTAATTGAATTAAGTAAATTAAATCAATTCAGTCAGTTACCAGATCAAGTAACTTCAAGCGATCGAGTATGTTAGAAGTTTTCGTTTCTTTTTGAGTTTGAACAAAATTTACAATCGTTTAAACATTAGATGTTTTGCTTTTAAAAGATAAACGTAAAGACTAACACCCATCGAATGTTCACATTATATTGTAGCAACTGAAGAATCAAAATAATAACAATTATACTCTGGTAAGATTTCTTAAAATCACATATTTCTTTGAAGAGAATACCTGATAACCAGTCCGATCAAGTAGAGAAGACAAAGCTTATATAGTTGAAGATCATGATTTGATTACAAGTTATGCGTGAATTTCTTCCAATCTATAGCTAATTCCATTTTTTAAAGAAAACTGTCATCAAGTATATTTAAGACTAATTTTAATCTTAGTCATCGAACTGATTTTTATTTCCTTCGTTTTCTCATCTGAATTCAAAAAGTGTTTTACATCACTGGCTGACTCCAGTTAGTGAACCCTTGAAAACTATAGAGGACTGAACAGATGTTTCGTTCCCGTTCGGGGCTGCTCAGTTGGGAGGATCTACGGCATTAAGGGAGATAGAACACAAATATGAGCTTAATAAAATGCAGCCAGTGATGAGTGATCAGCACTTCTCAATAAAAAATACAGTAGTTCTTGACTTTTATTGATTGATATATTATGTTGGCATTCGGTAATAAGTATTATGAATACGAGCCAACTTATCACCTTCCAATCATTTACCTCAAGTTATCTAACATTGATTAGTCTGATTAATTCTTAAGGTTTCGTAGGGATTTAGATGGTTCACAGCGCTTTTATCAGTACGCCAGGAGTTCATAATATTTTTGACCAAAATCAAGATATGTAGTCACCTAAAAAGGTACGAATTCATTTCAATTTGTGTCTTTGGACTAGCCGCAAGATATGTTTTACTGATATCACGCACCGGTCTAAGCTAAACAACCACTGAAAACCTAGATGCATTGAATAACCGTTCCGTCCTATTATGGGACCGCTCGACAGATTGCATCCACGACCCTGAAACCGTAAATCTAACCCAAAACCTATCTCGTGGGCTTACGCTTAACCTTTAAACCACGTTCTCACTAGTGATTAGCTTCGAGATGAAATTTTCGGAGTTCTAGCGAGAAGCTGCGACCATTAGAGTTAATCCATGTTGGGTGTGAGGCAGTTACCCATCGAACACAATGGAAGATAGTTGTGAAATATTACGAATTGATTGAAGTTAAACATGTACACCGGCTCAATGGTCGCGCGAGACTGAAGTTCCTCTGTTCGATCTACTGTGGTGGATTCGTAAGTGTGTATTATTAGGAAAATCGATACTAGGACAAATAGGCCATCTAAGTTTTCGACGGTAGTCTAACTTAGATCGGTTCGGGGTATCAATGAGACTAAAGAATCTCCGCAGCTCTTTACTGACAAGATTTATTATTAATACATCTGTGGAAACCGGAAGAATTCAATGAATTTTGTTATCATTGTTTTGATTTCATTTTAATGTTCCGAAATACTTCCATGAATTTTATCTATCTAATGGAATAGATCTTCTTTTTAAAATAATCGTTCTTATTTTTACTTTAAGTTATGGAAAAATTGGTTTGATACAGAAGCTCCGGAAGATTCTATAATTCCAGACGGTTATGATAAACTGGGTACATTTCATCGTTTATTATTGATAAGAGCATGGTGTCCAGATAGATGTATTCCAATGGCTAAACGATATGTCGCTGAACGTATGGGTTTAGCCTATGCAGATGGTATTATTACAAATTTGGAAGAAATGATTGAAGAATCCGATACATCTACTCCGATGATTTGTTTCTTATCAATGGGATCAGATCCAACAGATAATATTGAAAGATTAGCAAAGAAGGTGAATTTAAGTAAGTCGTACAGATTCAGATTTAAAAACTTGGTTATATTTAAGATTAGTGTGGAGTTTGATTTTCAAAGAAAACAAAATATCATTTTAAGCTGATTTAGGTTAGTTAAATGCTCTAATATTGTTAAGAGAAATCAAGAAAATGTTAAATCTCCAAAGAATTAAATTCATTCGAATGCTAGTTGAATTTGTTATTTACTTTTAGAAACTGATTTAAATCACATAGTAACTCAGGAGTCATTGAGAATATCGATTTTATTCATTGACCCTTGAGTTACAACTTTTGGTTAGTATGAATGATAAGAAGCAACAACCATCTTAGATCACTTCGATAAGGCTTTTAGGTTAAACCGGTTGACGTAAATGTCTTTCAGTGAAGAAAGTATATTCCTCATACTAGTTTATATTCACTGTCAGTACATTCGCTGATGGAGTATTATAATTCTAAGTTTTCAACATCGAGAAAAAGCACTGTGGAATTTCGCGAATGAACTTTGGTTATATATGTGATTCTGGTCTTGTAAAGTAAATAATGCAAACATACACTTCCATTTTCAAGAATGTTACTAAAAATGAATAATTTCCTTATCACATGGAAAAAAACAACCAAAATACAGATACTGAGAATGAATTACCCACTATATTTTCATTTTTAACTTAACTGTTTCCTCTTTTAGCTAACAAACAGTATTCGTACACATTGAGGTCATATTGAAGATGAACGAACGTATGGTAAATTATTGACTTTGGTAGAAGGGTTTTGTGGAAATTAATGTAATTCGTCGATGTTATTTACTAAAGATTAACTTTGGTTGATGAACCAATGGAAACCGTGGAGATCAGATTAACTATGGTGTGGGACACCTCAGTGGCATACACCCACAAGTCCCAAGTTCTTGTAGGGAGTACTCATCTATGAAACCTCTTGTTTTGCATCCAATGGTATTTATATCCAACTTCATCTGATTGAAGCCATTACCAAAAATTATAATTACGGAACCACGAGTAACTTAATCCCAGGTGACTTCCTAAGGTTGTAATAGAAATTTGTGGCTGACTGGAGAATTTCAGCCATATAAGTAGTAAAATATTTATCGACTATCGTACTGGATGATCATGACATAATTTATTTCCTCAAAATATATCCTAAGAACTTTCGTCAATGCTGCAATATATCAACAATTTACTTCCCGATCTTACATATAAAAATGAAACAGCCTCATATTCCTGTTACCCTTCGAATGAATTTTTTACAAGGATAAATACTTCAGAAGTCTTTCGACTCCTTTGTCAATATAAAATTCTAATTCCTTCAGGTAGAATTCAATTCATATTAGGCATATTATAGACAACTGATCTTTGTTATCATAAATTGATTAATTTGAAGCTTCGTATCATCGACAGCAGTCCTGTAGTTCCTAGTTTTCTAATAATCATTTAATTAAAGTCAGTTCATGATGTACAACTTTAAGCACATTCGATCGTTTTGTTTTAGAATGGTGTTAATAACACTATTAGACAGTAGAAAAGGTTCAGTACAGATTGACATTTATCATCAATTTCATAATACATCTATGGCTTATAGGTCGAAACAATATTAACAATTTTCAGAGGAAAAATTTAAGACTTTGTTTCTATACTCCTAAATCTGTTTAACCTTTTCAGAAATGCCGACGATTAAAACAGTATGTAAAATAATTATTTTGAGGTGGTGCAGAATATTTGGAACTCAGATGGATGATTTTGGTAGAGCTTCATTTTTTGAGTCGAGTCAGGCTTTCATTGTCATTCTTGTCAAATTCACCAGCATGAAACTTGGATAGATTTCTCTCCTTCATGATTGAATATCTTACTTTTATCTCTTCAAACAGCATTCCAATCGGAACTAATATTATCAAACATCCGATTTGTTATTGATTAATCTAAGAGCAAGTTAGCCTGTCGTTATGAGATGTTTTCAAAGTATTTTATTGTAATTATTTTTTGAATAGAATGTGGTGCAATTTCAATGGGACAAGGTCAAGAAGTTCACGCTCGACGTTTACTAAGCATTAGTATGCAAGAAGGTAGATGGGTACTGTTGCAAAATTGCCATCTAGGATTAACATTTATGGATGAACTTACTGAAATTGTAAGTAAAAATGTATTATTGCCATAAATGACTAGAAAAATCGTTTACATTTATCAAAAATATTTTAGACAGTTAAAAATACTCAAGTTAGATTAAATTGATCATCACATTTCCATTGACCTCAGGTGTAAATTTCAAGATTATTTTTTTTCAAAATATGTTTGGGCATTAAAAACAAACTTTAAAATCCTTAATACAGATTACATTGCACAGATATAACTGAGTATCAAAACAAGTTTGTTTGTAATATTACGCAGCAAAAATTGCATAACATATTTACAGAGAACTGTAGAGAAGAAAGCGGACAAGCATCTTTTTCATCCAGAAACAATGTTCCATCATGATAATAAAGTTAAAACAAATTAAGAAATATAGACTTTCATATATTTTATCATTGATATTTTATGCAAATACATCGATTTTACACATTAACTGGTCGACAAATAATGGGTTAGTTAATATTTCTTATAAATTTCGACTTGTTTATAAAAGTAACAACCATAAAAACTGAATCCAAGAATTAAGATAGAGTAGTTTCTCATAATTGTACACTCATTGTTGATTAACTTCAAAATGAATCCTTTAAAAGTTCATTGGAAAGCATTGACATATATAAAGTCATTCAAAACGAGTAAGAAGGAAGAAGTAACTAGTAGCTGCCAATTAACAAAAGTTTAAAATCTGAACTAGTGAATAAGAACTCCTGGTTCATGAAACTGGAAATCCTGAACTAAATCAAACAGGAATAAAATATATGTTCCACTTTTCAGACTTTCAAATGTTCTTTAACTGATACCAGTCGCTGACGAAAATCACAGTTAACGGTTCTCATAAATTGTAATCACAACAAGCTATCATAAAGTTGATAGTTAGTATAAATAATTGTGTTAAAATTGAAGATTTGTTGAATGAAAATAAAGAGAATTCAGCGAAGAAAACTTACTTTTCGACGAAATCATTTACTTAAGCTATACATTCATATTACAGTTGTGTGGTAAATATCTGTCTAAAGAAGAATAGAAAAGATTGCATCATAAAGTGATTCGAAACTCCAGTTACCAAATGACGTTGTGTGATAATCAGGGGTTTAGAGAAAAATAGAAGGATGGAAATAATTTACGGGTCAAAAATATGAAAGATAATTGTCCGCTTGGTCAGACATGTAGAAAAATGAAAAATATAAAGGTCGTAATAACAACTGAATAATAATCATGAAAAATGGTTCAAGGATAGTAATAACTGATTCAGTCAGTCAGTCACAACGTAGAACTCCGTACGTACGTACATCAGTTCGAGTTGCCATACCATATCAGCACAGAGATGAAGTTGTCCATTCAAATCCCATAGTGGTAGAAGTAGTAGGAGTATAATCAGAAATCCAAAAGATTAGGGTTTGAAGAAATTGTTGAAGGAGTATAGTACAGCGAAATAAATTTGGAAAGAAAAAAAGATAAAGACATGAGGAATTCAGAAGATTAGAATTTGGTAGAACACAAAGAGTGGATGCACCTTGGCCATTGCAAACGATTTTGAGCGATGTCATTCAAGGTCTCTAACCATCGGTTGCTGTCATCTCGCGAATCCCAACCAGGTAGTCTACACCTACCAACATGGCCCAGTTCACTTGTCAGTGACTTCATTGATTTGTGCCACGTTTTGGTCTGGCCACCCCTAGCTTTCTTCCAACCTACTCCTACACCATGAAACATTGCACGTCGGGGCAGTCGGTGGTCGGGCATGCGTAACACATGTCCCAGCCATCTCAACTGATGAAGTTTCACTACTTCATCAATCGATTTGCCATCCCTACCTAGTACTCGTTTCCTAACAACTGCATTACTTACCCGGTGGTCCCAGGATATACGAGCAATGCTTCGAAGACACCTGTGATCGAACACTAGTAGCCTACGAATATCCTCTACTCTTATTGGCCATGTTTCACTGCCATAAAGTAGGACGGAGCGAACTGCTGCACAGTAAACGCGTCCTTTGGTTGCAAGACGGATATCTCGCCTTAACCATAAGTGACGCAAGTTGGCGAAAACTAGACGAGCCTTCTGTATCCGTGTTGCGATTTCGTCACACACCAGACCACAAGGACTGATGAGACTCCCGAGATAAGTGAAGCGGTCAACATGCTCAACTACGTCACTCTCTATCATTAGTTCAGGAGCCGATGCAACCCAATCCTGAAGTAACATTTCGCAATTCGATAGGGAGAATCGCATCTCGAACATGCCTGCATTGTTGCTTATAGCTGTCAGAAGACTCAACATTTTATAAGCATCTTCACCAAATAGAACTATGCCATTGGCGTATTCTAAGTCAACAAGTGAGCCTCCCAATAAAAGTTCAACTCCTGGAGATTTAGATGATGAAAGTGATAGCATGTCAACGAAAAAGTTAAACAAGAATAGAGAAAGTGGACAGTCCTGACGAACACCACTTGGGGTAATCAGTTCTGATGACAGTTCGCCATAGGCTCTAACTCGACCAGTTGTGTTCGAGTAGAGAGCCTTTATGAGGTTAATGTAATTCTTTGGTACTCCTTTCAGTGACAAACACTGCCATAGAACCTCACGATCAACGGAGTCAAATGCCGCCTTAAGGTCGAGAAATACTACTATTGTGGGACGTCTGAATGTGTGTCTATGTTCTAGGACCTGACGTAGTGTGAATATCTGGTCTATATAGCCATGTCCAGGTCGAAAACCAGCCTGGTTTTCTCTAGTCTGCTCTTCACGAGCTTTGGTTAGGCATCCAAGTATTATTGAAGCTAATATTTTAGACACTATATTAGTCAAACTGATCCCTCTGTGATTGTCACATGAGGCCTTTGTCCTTTCTTGTAGACTGGCACAATCAGTGATTGGGACCTGTCAGATGGAATTACGTCCAGTTCCCAGATTCTACCTAAGACCTCAGTCAATCTCACTGCTAGTACTGGACCAGCATCCTTAAAATCTCAGGAGTAAACCTGTCAGGGCCTGCTGCTCTCCCACGCTTCAGATTTCCTATAGCTTTTTCAACCTCATAGAGAGTTGTAGGACTTACCTCAATTTGCCATTCAGGACGACTGGGGATCGTGGGAAATCGCAGTGTGGCTGAAGGCCAGTTGAAGTGATCCCTAGAGTGTTTTGCCCATCTCCTGGATTGAGAGTAAATGATATGTTCATCTTTTTCCGAGATAGTTTCGCTGACAGTTGGGTTCGTAGTATTGGTTTATTTAACAAGTCTGAACAGTTGTCTGCTGTTGTCTACTGCCTCTGACTTTTCCATCTCTCTTGCTTTCACTACCCACCACTGTTCGTGATCATTGCGTAGGCTTCTTGTTAGCCTGCGCTTAAGCTATCTCTCCTCTTCGTTATGTTCAGAGCCAGGTGGGATGAGTTTTCGAGCATCTATCAGTGAGGTAGATACTGCTGAGATCCAGTGTTTCTCCATAACGTTATGGTTTACCGTACTAGCAGATATCACTGCCGTTTCCACAGCTTTACGGACGTCATTCCACGCTGCTTCGGGGTGGACACAACTTACATGGCTGCCTAGCTATTTTTCTAGTTGTTCCTGAAATATATTCTTAGCTTGCCTATCATTAAGTAGAACCCTAAGAAGATACCTTGCAGCGCCTTTCCTACGTCAAGTAAGACGTAGAAAGATAAGTGCTCGCACTAAAGCATAATCTAAATCTAAGTATGTGCTCCAGAATAAGCAACAGTCTTCTATCGAGCCCCTCCATCGGTGGCTGATAGCGATGTGATCTATTTGGGTCCAATGTTGGGACGAATTCGGGGGTCGCCATGCCAAAAGATGTTTTTTGTTGTGCCTAAAGTTAGTATTTGCAAGGAACAGGCGGTTATCTGAGCATAGCTGCAACAGACGGTCGCCATTATCTGTACTCTGAGCCATGACACCATAAGATCCACCCAGGTGTCTTTCTCTTTTGCTTAGTTTACCTACTCGAGCATTAAAGTCGCCAGCCACTATTACTACATCAGAGCGGAGAAGGTCGGAAAGCTTTCTGTAAAACTCATCTTTTACATAATCTGAGCTGCAGTCAGTGGGAGAGTAGGCGACGACAAGTGTCCCTATCTTTCCGAGTTCTTACTGTTCCGTTTATTCGGACAGCGCACAAACGACTGTCTACTGAGATCTAGTCCGAAAGATCAAGACCAAAACATACTACAGAGGGGACTTAAGGCCAGGGATAGATGAAAGGTTGAACCCATAGATTTTCCATTGAGAGTTCGGGCCTGAATAGATGGATCGCCAATGCCTCGGGAGTGCATACGTTTTTTATTCGACTTCCCCTCAATTTAGTTCCTTGTATAGATTATTAGATTAGATTATTTTAGAAGAAGATCCCTTTGGAGCGACGTGTGCATAGTTGATTAGATGCTCCTATATTGAACTGGTAACTTTTTTGCATTTTCCTTTTAAAAGTAATAATCTGAGATGCACAACAATGTGGCCCAAAGCGGAAGTTTATCCTTGACACACCCATGAATGGTAGGTCGGCTTCAGAAGACAATAAAAAGTTTAGCTGAACAAGTTGTATTCAGGGATTTTGAAATCCGTTATTTAAAGAGTTCGGAAGCCGTATCTTCTTTAAATTCGATATTGATATAAAGAGAGTTTTCTTTCAAACCTTTGGTGCTTTTTCAGGTTGTTGTCTTGGTGTTAAGCTTCAATCGACAAATCTAGGTGGATAACTATTTCTGATGAATATTTGTCGAGGTCGAAGCAGTTTGTCATCTATTGTGTCATTAGAGCACATTCACCTAATCCTAGAAGATAAAGAGGGAATTTATTTTTCTTTCTGTTCCATGAGACCCAGGTATGGAAATCCATATACTGACCATTCCAGTTCGGTTTTCTAAACATAGATTTCCGTAAAGAACTATCTGACTTTCCTTTCAACTGGACATAAAAACATTAAATTCTTCGTTCACCTCTGCTTCCGGTGTGAATTAAATTGAGTGATGACGATGATGATGAATCGATTCAAAAGTCCTTTTCTCTACAAATAATGAAAGTATCATCCATATATCTTCGGTATAAATGAAATATATCAATTATTGGTCGAAGTACCATATTTTCCAGACGTCATGAAACAATCAACCTAAAGGGGGACCCTAGTGGTGAACCTATTTCAACTTGTCTATAGAAATCACTATTAAATCTGCATTGCACATTGACAGTATATCGTAAAAGTAGTTCTTTTAGATAATGTTTTGGGATACAAATATAAAGTTGTTATTTTCAAAATAGTCACATAATAAAATATAGTTTCTGTGGGTGGAACATTTGTAAAGAGAGAAGTGACAACCAGTGAGATCATTTTCCTGCCATTTACATTGATATTTCCAATTGTGACCACAAAATCAAACGAGTCAAGAGAGCACTATTTAGCTCTTTGTCGGCAGTGAAAGGCAGATTTGGTAGAAACAGTGAGAAGTATTTCACTGAATTTCTTGTAGACTATTGACTACTACACCAAGTAGTGCGAAATGAATCTTTGAATGAATACAAACTTTTTACAAATGCAAAAATAATTCACAAATCAATTCCACAAACGAATGAATCTCAATAAAATATTTTCTCCTGCCAGTCATTTAACATCAAGTAAAGCTCATAATGAATTAACATCACTTTGATTAATATATAAACAACAGAAAAATTAGCATAGATGGATAGTGGCTAGCAGTGGAATCCAGTTTGACGCGCGTTTCATCCTATTTGGGACTGGTCAGCTGGATGTACCTGCATCTCAGAGTTGATGTTCACTCTGGGACTCGAACCCAGTACCCTCGCTTCAAACGCCATCGCGTTATCCACTCGGCCACTGAGTCCTGATAGCCACTTGCTTGTGCGATGGGGTGAAGCTTAAATTCACTTGGTATTGTTTGTTTGAATCTTCCCATCGATTTGTTAGGACTGAAACTGGTCAGTCTCTAATTGGCATATGTGCAGTCCTAACAAAATCGATGGGAAGATTCAAACAAACAATACCAAGTGAATTTAAGCTTCACCCCATCGCACAAGCAAGTGGCTATCAGGACTCAGTGGCCGAGTGGATAACGCGATGGCGTTTGAAGCGAGGGTACTGGGTTCGAGTCCCAGAGTGAACATCAACTCTGAGATGCAGGTACATCCAGCTGACCAGTCCCAAATAGGATGAAACGCGCGTCAAACTGGATTCCACTGCTAGCCACTATCCATCTATGCTAACCATGCTTGTGAATTAAGGTATATCGAGGCAATACACACAGTATGCACATATGCCAATTAGAGACTGACCAGTTGCAGTCCTAACAAAATCGATGGGAAGATTCAAACAAACAATACCAAGTGAATTTAAACAAAAAAATTAGCCATTATAGATTGACTACTAAATACTGAGAATATTGATTAACACATTGTGTAATCAGCTAGTCATTCAGTGTAAATCATCTTTATCCCCTTGTTTCTTTTGTACGATTTATTCCAGGTAACGACTTCTAAAGGTGTACATGAATCATTTCGCTGTTGGCTAACTACAGAAGCTCACCCACAATTTCCAATAAATCTATTGCAATCTGGTATTAAATTCACTTATGATCCACCTATGGGTATACGTGCTGGTCTACGTAGAACATATGCTTTATTAACACAAGATCAATTAGACATTAGTAATTTGCCACAATGGAAACCTTTATTATATTGTGTAGCATTTTTGCATACTACAGTGCAGGAACGTAGAAAATTTGGACCAATCGGTTGGAATATACCGTATGAATTTAATCAGTCTGATTTTACATCAACAGTTCAATTTATTCAAAATCATTTAGATGAAATCGATCCAAAAAAGGTATGATATTTTTTGTGGTTGGTTGGAAAGAAATATTAAACTAGTGACATGTTTTTAAACATTCTTTTGTGTTATTCGTTGTGTTAAGAGTTCAAATATAGTCCCTTGATTATATTATCTAGATTATTCGTTGATCTTAGTTAGGCTACCATTGAAAACTAGGGAGTAATTAATTCCGAGAGGTGATTCTCGAAATCCCAGTAAGAAATAATGACTAGTGGAGTTTAGCCATGTTGAATGTGAGGTTGCTTACCAATGATATTGAAAAACGGCTGTGTAATGTCGAGAATTGACTGAAGTTAAAAATGCTGACTTCAGTGGTCTAAAAGTTTAGAACCAATTAGGGAGTTAGTTAGCCATATGCAACGTAGAAACTGGTACATGTATGCGTTAGTTTGATTCGCTACATGATATCAGAGCAGGGAGATGCATAAGTGATATAAGTAATAAAAGTACATGTAATAGTAGTAAGGATCAGGCCTAGAAGATATAATTCGAGAAAATATGGACCAGAAAGTCCTGATTACGATCTCCGCTGAGGTCAAAGATAATAATTGGTAATTTATGTCCCATACTGAGGCGAAAAAAATTATTCGATAATCCTGGTTTTGGAGGTTGTCTAAGTAGGATTAGTCCGTGATGTGAACCATAAAACTCGCAAACTTCGCAAATCTCTGGTGGTATGATATTGTCAATAAATGTGATTGATTACATAAACCTAACCCAACTCAGTAACCACATAGATGCTGGCATGCTACATTGAGTTTTGTTTAAACAATTATACTTACTTATGTCTGTTACCCCTAGTGGAGGAGCATAGACCACCCATCAGCATTCTCCATCCAACCCTGTCCTGTGCAATCGTTTCCAGTCATCATTCATCCTTTTCGTATCTGCTTCAATCTCTCGGCGTAATGTGTTCTTTGGTCTACCTCCTTTCCGCTTCATTTCACGATTCCAAATTAGCGCTTGCCTCGTGATGCGGTTTGGTGATTTCTTTAATGCATGTCCTATCCACTTCCAACGTCTTTTCTTAATTTCCTCTTCAGCTGGAAGCTGTTTTATCCTCTGCTATAAAATGCTGTTGCCGATAGTATCCGGCCAGTAAATGTTGAGTATTTTGCGTAAATAACTGTTTGTAAATACTTGTACTTGGTTGTAGTAGTCCTCTACGTTTCAGCTCGGTACAGTAGGACTGTCTTGACGTTCGTACTGAAAATTCTCACTTTGAAATCAGTTGACAGTTGTTTTCAGTTCTATATATTCTTCAATTGTAGAAATGCGGTCCTTGCTTTGCCAATCCTCCCTTTTATATCTGCAGCAGATCCTCCTTGTTCATCAATGATGCTTCCCAGGTACATGAATGATTCCACATCTTCCAGAGTTTCGTTACCAAGTGTGGTTGGCTTGTCGTTCTCCGTGTTTTATTTGAGGGTCTTGCTTTTTCCTTTATGTATGTTGAGGCCTATTGATGCAGAGGTCACTGCTACATTAGTTGTATTCGTCTGCATTTATTCGTATGTATGGGATAGGAGGGCCAGGTCATCTGCGAAGTCCAAATTGTCTAATTGATTCTGAGATGTCCATTGTATTCGGTGATTCCCCTCAGATGTCGAGGTCTTCATAATCCAGTCTATCACCAGAAGAAAGAGGTAGGGGGAGAGTAGACAGCCTTGTCTAACTCCGGTCCCAACTGAAAATGCATCTGTCAACTGTCCTCCATGCACAACTTTGGACTGTAGTTCGTCGTATGAGTTCTGGATAATGTTGACAATTTGATCAAGAACTCCATAGTGTCGAAGAAGTTTCTATAATGTTCTCCTGTCCACACTGTAAAACGCCTTCTCATATTCAATGAAGTTGATGTATAGTGACGAGTTACACTCAACTGATTGTTCGACGATGATCTGTAATGTCGGAATTCGGTCTGTACACGACCGATCCTTACGGAATCCAGCTTGTTGATCTCAAAGTTGGGCTTCCGCTGGATGTTTCACTCGATTCAACAACACTTTGTTGAAAGCTTTTCTCCGTACCTTTAGTAACGTGATGCCACTGTAGTTCCCACATTTGTTCAGATCTCCTTTCTTTGGTATCTTGATGAGGTGTCCTTCTATTCAGTCTGTCGGCACTTGTTCTTTCTTTCGAATCTTTCTGAATAGGATGTGAAGCATTTTTGCAGTTACTTCAATGTCTGACTTTATTGCTTCAGCTGGTATATTGTCAGGTCCTGCTGCTTTCCCGCTCTTGATTTGTCATGACTTCTTCGATCGCTGTTGGAGTAACATCTATGGGAAAGTTTGTATGTACTGCTGTTTCCCCAGTTGTCCAGTGTTTCTTTAGCTTCAGTTTCATCTTGGTCACAACCAAGTGGTGACCTGAAGCTATGTCAGCTGCTCTTCTGGTTCACACATCTTTCATTGTTCTTCGGAATCTTTTGTTGATACAAATATGATCTATCTGGTTCTCCGTTGTGTGATCCGGTGATAGGCAACTATAGACAGACCACAAAGAAATGGAACCAAGCGATTAGAAAAAACACTGAAATTAATGAAATCAATAGTGTAACCAAGGGGTCAAAACTGTTAGTCTACTTCTGAATAATAAATGGAATAGTTATCTAGTCATGTGGATATTTTTTAGGCACTTGTGCCAAAAGCTTTGTTGAACTGTCAATACAGAGTCGAGAAGACTGTTTAATTTCATCTATATCACGAACCGAAGTTAGATCACCATTGAAGACTTGAAAACAATGAACGGCCGTCTCGTTCCACTATGAGACCTCCTCAACAGTGAGTACCCACAACCCCACCACAGGTTATTTGGCTCAGAACCTTCGGCCTCATGCGCGAACGCTCAACCTATGGACCACTATGCCGGGATCCAGATATGTACATGTATAAATTCAATCAATCCACGATATTCCGCCAATATCTATCGTGTTTGGTAGGTACTTTCCTCACACCCGCCACAGTTTCTCTCTATTGGTTGTGGTTCAAGATAACAATGAAAAACTTATACTTAAACTATCTCATTTTAGAGAATGTAATAGAATGGTATCGATAAATCTTGTGGTACCTCAGTAATATAGTTAATTTGAAAATATACTAGATCGCCCATATGCACTTAAGATCTGTCAATTATGGTCTCCTTAACTGTAAACATTACGAAACTCCCATTTAAGATTTATAAATTTTTATTTCTTTCATTCTCATAGCATCGTCTTGAATGGAATTCCATTCTCATTCAGACACTGACTTTTTATATAACTTACAGTGAAAACAATTATAGACTCATCTTATATCGTTGTAGGATCGACCATCCATCTCCTATAATTCATACAATTATCAATTAATATGATAATTTATTCAAGTATTAACTGCACTCCACAAATTTCATTCATTCTGAGCAGAATTATACACACTAGTGAACTCATCATTAATGTTCTTTTTATAAATACGGCTGTACAATTTTTAAAGATGACATATTAACAAAGAGTATCTTCTATAAGAATATAATTGCTACATATAACCGTTTTAAAAACTTTCACAGGGAATTTCATGGCCTACTGTTCGTTACATGATTGGTGAAGTGCAATATGGTGGTCGGGTTACAGATGATTATGATAAGCGTTTGCTTAATACTTATGCCAAGGTGTGGTTTTCAGAAAATATATTCACTGATACCTTTGAGTTTTATCGAGGTTACAATATACCCAAATGTAGAACACTAGATGAATATCAGACTAACATTGATAATTTACCATTGGTTGATTCACCCGAATGCTTTGGATTACACTCGAATGCAGATATTACGTAAGTTTCAGAGTTTGATTATAATTTATTGTGATCAAACACTATATGGTTCAGTAAAGGTTTAGAGATCAGAACGACTAGTTTAAATTAGTCAGCTTCGAGTAGAATACAGAATATCCACTTCATTCTATTTATGACGCGTCAGCTGGATGTACTTGGACCCCAGTGTTGAAGTTGACATTAAGTAATTCCTTACTATTAAGAACGCGAAAATTAAAACTCTTACAAATAACCACATACTCAGTGAAAAATGTAGTGACCAACTGGAATCAGTTAATAAGCACATAATGCGTCGGCACTTGAAGCGATAAGTACTAGTTTCGAGTCTTAGCGCTAAACGTCAGCTCTGGGACCCAAGAAAATCCATCTAACGAGTCCTAAATACGAAGGAACGCGCGTCGTGGATTCCAATGTTATCAATAACGCAAATCTACTAAACTTGTCAACAAAAGGCAGTATTGAGACAATCCGGTTGTGGTGCACGTATTGCAGTTTTGAACATTAACAACGGGGAATGACAAACTGTTAAAAGCGGTTAGAAGAAGAACAACTATGCTCTCAACTCATCATTTTATCCTACCATAAAAAAGTCTTATTTCGATTGTATTCATAGCGTATATCCGACAAAAAGACGGGAGCATATTTATATTTCAGTGTGACATTTTATTCAGTATAACATTGCTTTGAGTGTGATGTTTATTCAAGGTATCCCATCTCTTATTAAAGATGAATTTATACTTTCCGAATAGGACTAATCAGAGGTGTGCATCCACGATCCCATCAACAGCAATCGAAGGTCGTTGAACATTATCACAAATTGATCGGATTTAAACATGTATACCGTTAGGTTTCAGCTCGGATTAGGGCTCGAACTCCAATGGTGAAGTTGCGGATGCATACCTCTGAGGAGTCCTGTACTAGAACGAAACAACTGTTCGATCCTTTCAGGTTTTCAATGGTTGTTGGACTCAGTCCAGTATTTGATCTCAATAACACTCAATAATCGGCATTAACCTCATACTGATAAAATTAATATTTCTATCCACAATTACACATGTTGATACAATTATTTGGTTGCTTTTTTTCATTTTAGCTACTCTACAAATACAGTCAGTTCGATGTTATCAACTATTGTTAATATTCAACCAAAGGATAGCGGAGGAGGTGGAGGTGAAACGAGAGAATCTGTTGTTTACAAAATGGCTGATGATATTTTACAAAAGTTACCACCCGACTATAATCCATTCGAAGTAAGTTCTGTATATTAAGCAGAGATGGATTGTGGTAGCAGTGGAATTTAAGACACACGCTTCGTCTTATTTAAGACTCGTCAACTGGGTGTGCCTGAATCCCATAGTTGATTTTCACCCCGGGACACGAATCCTGTACGATTCGCTTCAAATGCAATCACGTTATACGTCTAGTTACTGAAATCAGATAATCACTGGAGTGTGCACTGGGGTGAATTAATTCCTGTATATGTTAGCAAAAAACCAGGTGATAAGCGTTTGAGGTGAATAATGTTGGAATGCATTTGTCCGTCTATAAGCAGGTATTTAATAAATTCATCAGTGCTTAGCTGCATTTGAAACTGTTGAGTTAGCCTTTTTCTGAAAGACAATCTAGTTTCGTATACCGTAGGAATAAAGTTATAACTGGATGCTAAATTAGGAATGTGTGAAAAAGCAACCTTGAGCAACTTACCAGCCATGAAAAAAACACTGTCTGGTTAAAAACAACCGTAAATAATCCTTTGAATGATAAATTATCCGTTATGGAAAAGGAAAGAGGTTACGTTCAAAGAATAAGAAAACTTTAACAAAATCTGTACTGAAAGCAGATGTTTCTTGTGATCTAACTTGAGCACCGTATATTCGCTGTTTGGTTGCATAACAGATATTATTACCGATTTCGAGCATTTTAAGAACCCAGCGTTGTCAGTATATGCTTAGATCATCACAACATACAAGGTATCTAGCACTGCGCTTTTAAATTTGTGCAAAGAATACGAGACGCTTAGTTCTGATTGCTTTGATCAAGGCCGCCAATATAGTATACTTGTACCGAAGATGTTTAACACTATTCAGGTGCGTGGTTAATTTATATACCTTTCTGAATACAAATAAATGTTACTCAAGAATAGTACTTAGCTAATCCTTGTTCCATCGTCTTGTTCACATTGTAACCTAACTGAATTAGTAGTGAATAATACATATTACGATCAGTTCACCGTTATCTTAAAAATCGAGAAATATTGTTAGCCTTTCCACTTGACAATGGTGAAACACTTATCTGAATAAACTAACAATTGTCAAGAACACAAAACAATCCTAATTCCTGAAACACATAAGTAAAACAAATAAGTTAACTGAATACATTTCCTCTGATTTATAACAGATGGTTTATCCACTAAATAATCTTATTATTTTAACCCTGACGCAGTTGTTTCACCTCAATAATCTCATCCCTTTCTTGTCACAACTTGGAATTTCTTCTTAAGCGATGCATTTTGTTTTAATCCAAATAAAAACAAGTCCCTCAAGTATAAAGTAGTTCTTGGCAGACAACAAACATGTTTTAAACTCATCCACTTGAAGGCAGTATATTATTCGTGTTTATTAAAAATGAATTCATTATTTTAAATGAAAATAATTACTCATATATTTATTCCTGAATCCAGGTAAAAGAACGATTAATTAAAATGGATCATTTAAAACCACTTCATATATTTTTAAAACAAGAAGTTGATCGTATGCAACGTGTTATATCCAATGTTCGTACAACATTGAGTGATTTAAAATTAGCAATCGATGGTACGATTATAATGTCGGAAAGTTTACGTGATGCATTAGATAACATATTTGATGCGCGTATCCCAAGTACATGGAGAAAAGTAAGTTATTTGTGATTTATGTAAAAATGTAAAGTAAGAACACGAATCTGACTATTGATTCCAAGACGGAAAAATTTGTTTAGTTCTGAACAATCGAGGCCAATTTAAAAACCACATCCATAATAGTTACTTCAATTAAAATTGAGATTGTTGCCTAACATTGAACCTGACTGACCTTTTACAATATCGAGTTCAGGAAACCCAGTTCTCATGGAGAACATTCAAATTTTAAACCGGTGCGTCATTGACTTGATGGTTTTACATTTCCAACTGTATATAAACGCCTACATGGAAGATATAAAGGTTGAGAAACACATAAGATCATTGATGCCAAAATGCAATGCATATCAACACTAACACACGAGCATAAGTAGGTGGAAAGACGATAGGATTTTGAAGGAGAATTTAAGCTAACAATTAACTGACCACTGAATAATGACTTGCCTTATGTATCACTAATTCTTTGATGTCAAACGAATCCTGTCGATCGGGTTGCAATAAGCCCACTAGTCAACGTGACTCATCATTGCGTACACCATGTTGACATGCTAGGTGGTCGGAGGCAGTCAACCCTGGTTTCGTACTAGTTGGCACTCTTCAGCAGCAGGTGACTATGATCTTGAGGGAACTGAGACATCGATGGGATTAAAACTCGGGTCATCCGGTTCACACTCTGAGATGTTACTGCCAAGTTATTCGAGCCCCTTTACATGAAAAAAAAATCAGTCCCTGTCTTTTAATGACTTATTAATAAAAACCATGTTATCACGTTTGAAATCACAAAAGAAATACTTTTTTGCCAACATTTTCTATTCATAAAACCCTTTTCTAGATGTCATGGGAATCAGCTACTCTTGGATTTTGGTTCACGGATTTACTTGACAGGAATGCCCAATTTAGTAATTGGCTTTTCGAAGGTCGTCCAATTTGTTATTGGATGACAGGATTTTTTAATCCTCAAGTGAGTTTCATGTAGGAATGTTTATTTATTTTTGGAGATAATTTCTAGATGTGAACTAATAGCACATTGTCGAACATCAAATGGAGTAGGCCTTTGCGGTTGGTCTATTCAGTTTTTAAGTCACAATCGGTAACTCTGAGAAACATTAACAAGTAAATGATGCCATCTAAATAACTGTAAGTGTACATTTCGAAGTATTTGACTCGTCAGAAATACTTCTGCTAAAAAAGTTAAACGACTAATTGTGCAGTCGCCTGGAAAACCAAAGTTGCAGAAACAAATTTTATACTTTAAGCCTACAGAAGGTTTTGGAGGCTATCTCTAGCCATCTACCACTACGTTTACGATCCTAACTAAACATATTTAAATGGATTTCAACGATTACAGAATAGTAGTTTATCCAACCCCTTACTATAAATAAGTGGTGATTTCTCTGAATTTATTTTACTGTTTACCTTTAGATAAAATTATTTTAAACTGTAAAATCCAGTAGAACAGGTTCAAATGATATCTTTGACCAAAAAACCTTCTAGGAGACAAATTCCTACTGAGACCGCTTTTAGTTTAGTCTCTACTTCAACATGTCAAGATACTTCTGTAAGCATATTCATTTTCAATATCATTAATTTATGCAGAGTGGCTGTATTTTTAGCGTTCATATGACTGTAATGGCTCATTCAATTTTTGTGCTTGTTTAAATAATCAACTTTGTACATAAAAAAAGCTAATTTTAAAACTTTCAATCACTTCATTATGGATAAAGTAATGCAGTATTTTTTTCAACCGTTTTAACGATTACGAATTGTTATAACTATTAACTTTCTTATTTTAGGGTTTCCTCACTGCTATGAGACAAGAAGTGGCCAGAGCAAATAAATATGCCCTAGATGATGTAGCTTTAACAAACGATGTGACGAAATTAATGCGTGAAGAATTAACTAAAGGACCAACTGAAGGTGTTTACATTCATGGTCTTAGTTTAGATGGAGCTGGTTGGGATCGTAAACAGGCTAGACTAATGGAGCCGCTACCAAAACTATTGTACACTCCACTCCCAGTAGTACATGTATCTGCATTTTCTCAGTCAATCGGTGAGAAAAGTAAACCTGGAATATTTTATTCATGTCCAGTTTACAAAAAGCCTAAACGTACTGACTTGAATTACATATTTCCTTTAATGCTTCGTAGTGCAGTAGATGCAGACCATTGGATTTTAAGAGGAGTTGCTCTATTAGGTGATGTCAAATAGGTAATAATAGTCTATTTCTATTTATTTGAATAATTTTATTTAAAAAAATTCGTATATTACCAAACAAATATAATCTTCATATACGTACATGATAGTCATGATGATTATTCTTTTTATATAAAATTTATTCCGATAAACTCTATTGAAAAGTATACCAATAAATAAAGATTAAGAATTTTATGTTTGAGTGAATTACAACCTACGATGAAGTAGACATATGTTGATTTCTATGCAGAAATAATGATCTGCATTTATACGCAAATTTGTACTGTTGATAGATCATAGGTCAATGAATTTTTAATTAACAGTATTATGTATCCCGCTTGTCCCATAGCCCAAGTAATATATTGTAGATAAGAGTCTAAAAAAATTCGTAATATTGACGTTGACTAAGGAGCTTTAGGAAAAAGCACAAGGACTTTTAAATATAGGTACATATATCAAAATCATTAAAAGTATATCTGTGTTATATCTGACGCTTTAAGACATTCTAAACAATACTATACCATCAATTCAGTTTGATCACAAACACTATTCATCAAAATTACCCAGTTCGGAGTACAATTTATGCAGTAAAACAACATACCACAACGAATAAAACTATTGAGAATTCTTGTGAAGCCGAATCTACAATCCACTTCAATAAAACCGTTAATAAGTCGTCTACCAATCACATCAAAACCTATATTGGTATTGAAGGACAAAAATGATGTCTTTAAGTGAAGAGACATACGCTATATCTTTGAGAATTGAATATGAAGTTTCACAACATCTTTTGAAGATAATAAATAATGTTTTGTATCTTAAAATTAACTGTTTTCATATCTGCTTAATTTGGACAATTCACATTCCTTTACGTTTATTTAGGTTTGATTGTTAATGCATACTTTAAGCACAAACTAGCAGAAATTTAGTAAAATACAGAACATTATTATCAAATTTGATTTTATGGAAATAGCGTAAAGTATGTGGAAATGAATGAATTATAATACATACTCATCAATCAACCGTAGAAACATGAAGTGACTGCAAAATTACGATGAATGAATACCGTATTATTTTTCACTACTTCATGAATAAGTCACTTATACGGCATAAAATCGATCAGGTAAAATGTTATTTCATATGTAAATAATACTGGTTTGAAGGTCAGATACAGAATATCAAATTGGTTCAGAACTATTGCCTTACAAACCAGCTTATATTGGATTTGGTTAATTGCGAAAGACTAAAGAAATGTTTCAAAATGCTTATTGAATTTTTCGCATAATACGAAGTGAAATCCTATATTCCGCTCAAATGGAAGATTATTTACTGATATCTTTTTAAGGTTATTTTGCTACGATCTCATCATATGTCTTTCCTTTTGTTGTGTAATTCCGAGATATAGCAACTTGGACCAATGCTAATTCTTGTGGGGCTTTAGAGTGATGTACTTGTTTGTCTATTAGTCATTCAAACCTGCTGTAAGACTTTTACTGTTGTTGTCACAGATTTTCTATGCTGTGAGGTAATACTACAAATAGACTGTACTGAGATGGTGGAGAAGATTTGTAGCTCAGGTGGGTGATTTTGATGGTGGTTTGATCTCACGACCAAACCATCCAGCTCAGAGAACAAACCAACATCAAAATAGACTGTACCGATTATGAACCATGAACCTACAAAAATTGTTGTTCTGGGTGTTAGAAGGGGAATCGGCCTCATGACTTCTGAAGGATCTCAGCGTTCATCGTGAGGCGTCATAATTATTCCTTCAACTCCCAGGGCAGAGTTTAAATGGTTGGAGTATTTCAGCAAGGTTTTATTCTACGGGATGGGGTTGCCGACCCCACACCTATCCCTCCTCCTTTACTCGGGCTTGAAACCGGCAGTAACTCTAGGAAAGTTACAAGCGGAGAACTGCTGCAACCATCATCAAAAACGTACAAGTATTTAAAAACAGTTGTCTACACAAAATACTCAACATTTACTGGCCGGATACTATCAGCAACATCCTACTGTGGGAGAGGACAAACCAGCTTCCAGCTGAAGAGAAAATTAGGAAAAGACGTTGGAAGTGGATAGGACATGCATTAAGGAAATCACCAAACCGCATCGCGAGGCAAGCCCTAACTCGGAATCCTGAAAGGAAACGGAAAAGCGGAAGGCCAAAGAACACACTACGTCAGGAATTGGAAGCAGACATCAAAAGGATGAATAGCAACTGGAAAGGATTTCCGAGGACAGGGCGGCATGGAGAGTGCTCTGTGTTCTTGAGTGCTGTTAGAGGTATGAGGGCAGTTATCACTTCCCGGTTGCCCACACCGTGGAAGGGTTCTTCTAGAGGTACCTGAAAAGGGAATTACGTTAGAAGTGGTCTTAATGACCTGAGAGCGTGACCGCAGTGCCCAAGGGACAACTGCTTGAGGTCGGTCACACACGACTTTTTTGTGGGTAGTTTTTGTGTTAGCTCCGTTCTTTAAAGGACCTTACAGCCGGAGACGGAAATCCGTGGGATAAGGCGAGGTGTGCATTTTTAGAGTCGACCTTTTCTAACCCTACCCCTCCTTGTGGAAAGGCAGCATCGCTGTTATGCTGGTTGTCTGAAGGAGACATCTTACTGCTGTCACACCTCTGTACAGTCAGCAGTGCGACTTCGCCTTCGGACCTTGGGTTTGCTGCTTTTAGTCTTACCGCTGGTGGGCGGCCTTATGCTCCTCCACAAAGGGTAACATGCGTAAGTAATTATGGACCATGTGAAAGGACGCTAGAAAGTATTTTTCCTAACACTATCGGCACAGGCTTTAATATAAAAACTTGCATACGGTCAGCAATACTGATCAGCACGAATTTATGCTAAATTTTGTGTTTATTTTGATCTGTCTGAATTAGTCAGTCAGTCAGTCTCAAAGTAGAGCCTTGTATGCATGCACATCGGTTTAAGCTACCACAATCCATTAGCACAGAGAAATAAAATTGTCAGGACAAGCCCCAGAACAATAGAGATAGCTGCAGTCTTAGTAATAATAAAAAAGATTAGGCATCAATGATATGATTCAAGAAAATGTATATTAGTGAGATAAAAACACGAAAAAGTTATGAGGAATTCAGAAGCTCAGAACATAGAGGAAAACAAAAAATGGATGCACCTGTGCCATTCCAAACGATTAACCACTGGTTACAACAATCACGTGGACTCCGCTCAGGTAGTCTACACTTGTTTGAGTAGGCCATATTTGATCATTTGTTATAGAATTATAGCTTATCCTTATTCAAATAGGACTTCGAAAATACATTATGGATGCGCAGATTATGCGGAAACCCTGGGACACGAAAATATTGGGCTATAGTTTGTGATCAAAAAGTAAATGAATTGATATAGAGTTATTTTAGAGACATTATACAAGAATAATACAGTTCATTTTTAAGAAAATGTACATAAATTTTCTGACGGTGAAGATAAAGGAATCGTACCAGGAACAAAATTTCCAGATGAACGATATATAGATAGCTCTTTTTCATTCAGTTGATCGTAGGAGCTATAAATTTCTGAAGCTTCATATCCCCATTCACGATATCGAAATAATTGCATTTTGATTACTTTTTCAGTCTGACGGAATGAAAAACCTGTTAAACCAGGTGATATTGGCTTATTAATAGTTTTACTGGCCATATTAGTACCAGTGTTAGTTAAGAATTTGGTGAGATTGTTTGGCTGACTGTTTGGATATTTTGAGTCAATGGCTTCCTTCAAATTTCTGCGGTAGTTATGAGATGAATTGGCTGAATAAATGAAAAGTTCTACGTCATTTCAATTAAAATCACTTAAAAAATAAGCAAAGTTTCAAAGGTATCATCAATTACCAATCAATGAAACAACAATTACGAGGAAACTAAATTAATTTTGTCTACATCTTACTGATGCTTGTTTAAACGCTAAAACAAGTAATAATACTAAACTGAAGATTTAAAGGTGGACATATCTCTGTCTCGATCAATAGGTATGTAGTCATATATTAAGGCCACTTCACTGACATCCACTGTGGAGCTATTATTTTGCGACCATAATGGAATGGAAAGCCGACAGCTCAGCATTAAGCCATACTTTGATGACGACTAACATCTTATCCACACTATGTCACGTGACGTTCCTTATACAGCATTTGAGAGCGGAGAAATGCTAACGAAACATTAAACCTTACAGACTACGTGATCGCACTATATTACGAACCCCCTTAGTTTTAGGAAACACTAGCTAACAAAATCTAAACCAAAAGATGGACGGAACGTTATGGGTTTAACCCGAACGAGATTCAATGATGAGAACTTACGAACTGATCTAAGTTAGACAACCATCAGAAAAACTGAATGCACTGGATGACCGTTTCGTCCTAGTATGAGACTCCTATGTAGCAGGCATCTACGACCTTGCCAGCGGGAACCGGACCCAGGACTATTAGTTTTAAGCGAACAATTAGCTTCTCTAGACCACTGAACCAGGATCTACTCGTGTAGAAATCTAACTTCATTCAGATAAAATCGTGATGTCAATAAAATGCAACAATTTTCACAACCCCATACTGAAAAGAGTTGTCTTTATATCTCAGTATTCCAACTGACGATATTCAGTTTTATTATTTGCTTTCATACTATTCAATGATTAACCACCAGCGAAAAGAAATACATGGTTTGACTAGGTATGAATTACTTTAATAGCTGACTAGAATTAAATATATCATAAAAATTAAATATAAACCAAATTTATGTAATACCACAATTACCATTTATATTGTGTGAAAATGTACATTTGATCCCATTGTGACAATAGCCTTGTAGATAGAACTTACAAGGAATAGATCTGAAGTTAAAAAGGGGATTTTATGTTGAATTAAGACTCTAGAACAAGAACCTAAATGTTTAAAGTAATGAAATTTATATTATCTGCCCAGCACATTTTATATTATATCATGGATTATAGATAAACCATGCAAAATGTCGCTTAATAGAATTCATCTGCATTAAACATCTTTCACTAAATGAGCCAAAATTCATGAACAGACATTAAACAACAAAACACCACGTGCAACAGTAGAGATTTACGAATCAGAGGACTTACATTTTCAGTTGTAATATATATTAGTTCGATTACAACTTGTAAGAGTGAGAAACAGTATACAGAGTGCGCAAAAATTTCAAGTGATTTGAGCTTTATAGGCCTGGCAAACATGCTTTAGGTCTACTGAGCTGAAATATGGTGGCATGTTACAGACTGAGACTCTAGGTAAATCTGCTGGTTTTATTATGATAGTGTAACCTAATGATAAAGTCCTTGCAAAGAATCTTATTCCCAATATTTAACTGAGCAATCAGACCACAATGCTAAATACGTTTATAAAACTAATGATTCAACTTTGACTATGTAGAAATCATAAATTGCCTCACTGAAATACGCAACATGACTAAAATATTTAGTGACTGATATAGAGTGATATGGCTCAAAATCTATCAGTGTTGGTTCTTCGTATTCCTTAGTTTTGCGCTACATTTCTTCAGATTTAGGGCAGCAGGTCTTGGATTTGGGCGCGAAATTTATTCATCCATACGGCTAAATAGGGATGAGGATAAACTCTACTCTCGTTTGCAATTTCGCCCATGTACCGGGCGACTAGCAGAAATGAAGTGAGAATTATTATATACATTATCGTAATCCATGATGGAGCGCGTGCTTCATTATCTGTCTCTTTCCCTGGTTTACATGAAAAATGTAAAGTTCCCTACGACGAAAATACCACGGACGTGCTGAGTCTAGGGCAGTCAGTCATGATGAAAGGAAAATTACAACACCGCAAACGATATGCCTCTGATTAATTCTATGATAGAGACTTTTACAAAATATATACAATTGACTACGATACACTGAGATGACTTGACAATGTGGAGTCTATCCCCAACCCTAAATAACGCTTCAGGATTATAGCTGATATCAGTTCGTTGTGAAAGCCACAACTGTAATACCCAACTTCGACGTCCAAATGTAAACCTTAGTCTCAATCCCTCACACTAATTTCTAACTCTCACTTAGTCCTATCAAGTAGGTGGTCTCAAGATCACGTAGGGGTAGCCCGAAAGACCTCCGTAAATTATAATCGCACCACATTTGTTTTGGGTACTATGTTGTCGATATATCCTTGATTATCTTTGATAGGCGAAGATTTCTTCACAGACAAAACACCTAATCCTGTTAAGATATAATCTACTTGAACAAAAAGCTAAACAAACTACATAACAACCTTTGTGAAGAGCCACATAATAGTGAAAGCAAGGGTACAATAATACATATGTAAACTTATATTTGAGTGAGTTGGCTGAATAAGTGCATGCAAACCAACAGTACCTATATTAATATTATCCACAATTGCAGTGACTTCAGTGACCTGGTAGGCTATAGTTAGCCCACAAGTAAGTCAGTGAACAGAAATCTGATTGCATAGAGACAAATACAACACGCAGGGATGTAGAAAGGGATCTTAGTTTATACAAGTTAACACGATTTTCCTCTTCAGACTTAAAGTGACACTCAGATCTTGAATAGGAGTCGTGAAAAAACAAATACTGTAAGACATGAAAGTACTCACTTTGAAGTCTGGGACAATTTGTTTTCTGGTAAACAATGAGAATTAATGCATCGATCGCCATATACGCATCGATTCCTTAGGTAAAAAGGACAGATCTGTTTCCCCTGATTAAGTGAAAAAATAAATTGCAATCAACCTGAGGTTTGATAAGGATGAGACATTACCAAAAGTAAAAGAAAATAATTTAAGGATTATTTAAAGTGTAGTTCATTCGTTTTACAGTAGGTTGTTATAATTTCATTCCCTTAATTGGACTAGTGATACTTACAGACTAGTATTCGGTTTCCAGCCGTACCTTTCGTGTGACGGCAAAATTTACAGCACAATTACTAGTACAGTGATAGAATGATGGTCAGATCCATAATTCGGTGTTAGAAATCGAGTGTTTTGAAGCCTAAACAAGCTCCCTTCATATTACTGAGTCTGACACTTGCTAAAGTTAAATGAGGTTGATGTCTTTGATACATAAGCTAAAATATAGATAAAACCGATAGCATTAGTAGCGCAAAAGTGAAATAGATGTAAGTGGAAAAATACACAAGCTAAAAAAATGCGATTTAAAAAGCTAGAAAACTAAATTTAGCGAATAACACATTGAGGCCATAGTTTATCTATCATGTTCTACAATTACTAAAGGTGCCTAAAAACAGACTGGAGTTTGAGCGACATACATTTTTACAAGAAATTTGCTGTGTTTAACAATGCTTTCGAACTTTGACAACAGTCCATTCTATTTGTTCATTTACCATAAAAGGGCTAAAATAAGAATACAACACGTATTAACTAGTATATACATTACTATCTTATCACATACTTTTGGCGCGATTTCGAGCCATTAGCGGAATTTCCTGCCGCTAATTCTATGCAAACTTACTGGATGTGATTGACCCTGTTGTTGAAATGCCCGCATCTTCAAAACTGAGAGCTTTTAATACTTTACAGTTTGTATGCATGAATTCATATATACTGCAATAGTGCTTCTAAGTATGACATATTGAAAAATCTGAAAGAAGACAAAAACCTGTAAAGGAGTGCAAGGTGATAAATCTACAACCTGTTACAAGCATCTTCGTTACTACCTCCAAACTTTCCACATTAATTACATGGTAATTATCGTTTTTCAGGTGAACGATTGTATAGTTGGGAAGCTGAGCGAGCTATAGTTTAGATTGAATGTTAGTATGAACTTCATACAGAATGTAAAAATGACCGTTTTTACTTCCTAACTTTCTGACATTTATTCATTAATCTAGGCTATGGCTAAACTAAATATATTTGACTGAAGATTGCCTACATTAAGAGATGATTAGTTTGATAGGTACGTACCAAAGGAGTAACTAAACGATTTATAACTTCCAGTTGTTTAAATAATCATACAAACAAGAAAGCTACCTACAAACCTCTGTGAGAAACTTCAGTCTATTGAAGATACGACTAGTATTCTGATTTTACAACCTGCCACCAGTAGCACCTTCTATATACGAAGCTTTCCCCAACTAATCGAAATCAGAAGTCAGATGCGAAGAGGTAGGAAAGATATATTTGATACGTTATCAATATATCGCGGTGTTTGCTCTAACCTGGCTAGTGAACGTAGGAGTAGTGTCCCACGCTGAGTGTGAACGTGATCTGGTACGGATGCATGACCGAAAGCCTTCAGTTAAACAAGTACACTTAAACAACGTGGCCAGCATCCAATGTCGAACACTTAATGAGCTATTGATTTTGGGGATTTATTTACAGCTACAGATCATTCCCCCCCCCCCTAGTGAGGTAGTGATGACCCCAAGACGTGACCAGCCAGAAGTTTAAACCCAACGAGTTTGTCGTTGGTGAACACTCTTCTGATAGCTTGCTATGTCTAGCAGCGTCTGGTCGTCTTTCCTTACACTAAGGGACCATGAGGTACAACATAGCAATAAAGAAATAAAGTACAATGAAAATTTCAGTTCCTTGTCAAACTTCGTCATTCTTTTCCAGCAGTCCTGGAAAAGAGAAAAATAGGACGTGTGAGCGCATGTCCAAAATACACTCGTATTTGCTTAAGGACACAAAATGAACGGGAAAAAAAACTAATACACTTGCGACAGCGTAAAAGCGATTAGAAAAAATTATTTTTGGGTTTTTATATGAAAAAAATATATATATACGCCCATAAGTAAAAAAATTGTTTTTTTGAAATAAATATATGAAAATAAGCATATTAAAATAATTCTTTTTTACAATAAATAATGCAAAGGGAATTCGAGATAACGTTTGTGTCCTACGTGCAATAGTCGTTTAGGTGTACTGGAAATCTTACTTTTCTTCCAGAACGTGTTTATTTTCCGATGTTAAGGAAGTATCAACGTGTATGTCGGCTGTCGTGTGTGGTACTACGAGTGTGGTAGCCGTGTCGTTCGAATGTACTGAAGGAAAATCGACGTAGCTAGGGTTTCCTTCTAAGTACTCTGCTTTTAGGCGATCAATACTGATGCTATCTTTCGTACCGTTCTTATCTACTACATAGTACTTAGGTTGATGTTGAAGAACTTTGAAGGGTCCTTGGTATGCTGATTCGAGTGGTCGTCGATGTGAGTCTCGGCGTGCGAAGACTTGTGTACTATGTCGTAAGTCAGGTTGAACGAAAACGTCATTTGATTGAGGTCGAGTGTGAGCAGGTTTGACTGAACGCATTGCATTTGTAAGCCTACTCGTGTAAGAGTTTAGATCCATGTTCAATGAAGAAGCCGAAGGATCTACGAATTCTCCTGGAAGTCCGATTGTCGTCCCATAAACGAGTTGAGATGGAGTGTACCCAATGTCAACTTTCACTGCATTGCGGATACCTAGCAAGACGAGTGGAAGAGCATCTGTCCATTGTGAAACGTGTGTAGCTGATGGTGAATCTTTAAATTGTCGATGAAAACGTTCTACCAATCCGTTTGCTTGTGGGTGGTAGGCGGTCGTTCGGAGGAGAGTGATTCCTAATAGTGAGGTCAGGCAACGGAAAAGTCCAGATTCGAAATGGCGTCCGCGTCTGTAGTGATCGTGGAAGGGCAGCCGAAATTCGCTACCCATCGTTCGACGAAAGCGCGGGCCACTGTTTCAGCAGTAATGTCCTTAACAGGTACTACTTCTGGCCATCGAGTGAAACGGTCTACGCATGTTAAGAGATATGAGTATCCGTTTGAATCGGGTAATGGTCCTACAAAATCTAGATGAACGTGGTCGAAACGAGCGTCAAGGGTCTTGAAAAAGCCTAAGGGACATTTGTTGGGTCTGATTACCTAAGATTTCTGGCAGCTTACATAGGAGCGTGCCCACTCCCTCGCGTCTTTATTCATGCCAGGCCAGCAAAACCGTTCGGCTATAAGCTTGATTGTTGCACGAACACCTGGATGACAAAGATTGTGCAACGTATTGAAGACGTTGCGTCGATAATGTTTTGGTACTAATGGACGATCCGTACCTATAGATGTGTCGCAAATTAAGGTTTCCTTACCTGTTCCCATCTGCTTAATACGTAGTTTAAGAGTTGTCGAGGATAACTCGTGCTGAAAATCAATGTCTTCTTTTTGAAGTTGAACGAGTTTAAGAAGGTCGATTCCATGGAAACTGTTCAAGGAAACTGTTCTTCAAGGCTTCCGGAGAACGCTAACAGAGCCTCCAGAGGCTCATAAAGAGCCCCAGCCAATCAGAATGCGATGGAACATTCTAGAGTTCCAACGTGGCGTGATATTATTGGTCAGTATCATAATATGTCGCTAATGGATTGGCTAACATCTACAAATATTAATGATTTTCTGTAACAAGATTGAACCTTGCAGTAAAGTGTTTCTCTCATACTCGTATCTTCTCTCTGGTGTTCAAGTCTCTGAATAGTTCTATCCTGTGGTTATCAGAATAGCTTAGGATCTGAATATAGCGTTCAACTTACAAGACATATCAAGGAACTTATTTGAGACAAAGCGTCTGTGACTACATTGTTTGCTCCAGAAATGTGTTGTATATTTGAAGTAAACCGCGAGATGTAGTCGAGTTGTCGAGACTCTCGCGGTGAGTACATGTCTGAAGATGAACTTAAAGAGAAGGTAAGAAGTTTGTGGTCGGTAAAAAGCGTGAATTCTCTTCCTTCGATGGAATGTTGGAAATGTCGTACAGCACGATACATAGCTAGGAGTTCCCTACCGAAAATGCTGTACCTAGATTCCGCCTCTAGCAACCATCACGAGAAAAATCCTAAAGGTTGCCAAGAGTTGTTAACCCATTGTTGTAGGACTCCTCCGATTGCTGAGTCGGATGCGTCTACGGCGATACTAATGGGCGCTTGAGTGTCCTGATGAGCAAGCAAGGTTTCTTTAGCGATGTGTTCCTTAACTATGGAGAATGCTTTTCGGCCGTGTCGTCTAAACTAATTGCTTTAGCATTTCCACGAAGTTGGTCGGTTAACGGTTTCATAAGAGATGCGCATTTAGGTATGAACCGTCTGCAGAAACTTACAAGGCCGTTGAAAGTTCACAACTGCTCGATCGTGGTCGGTTCTGGGTAATCCAGAATGGCCGCCACTTTACTTCTAAGGGGTCTGATGGCTTGGGCATCAATAGTGTGTCCTAGGATGTCTAAGGAGTTGGTTCCGATTTGGCATTTCTGAATGTTGACAGTAATGCCATGCCTTTGGAGTCGTTCGAAAACAATGTCCAGATGCTGGAGATGTGATTCTCTGTCCGGATTTGCTATGAGACGGTCATCAACATACGCATATACGAAGTTGAGACCTCAGAAGACGTCGTCCACAAACCTTTGAAAGGTTTTAGCCGCATTTCTTAGGCCGAAAGGCATTCTTAGAAATTCGTAGAGGCCCAAAGATGTTATGATGGCGGTTTTTGGAATGTCGTCATTAGCCATAGGTATTTGGTTGTAAGCCTTAACTAAGTCGATTTTCGAAAAGACAGTTGCACCTTTCAAGGTAGCTGTCAAATCGTGAATTTGAGGCAACGGGTAACGATCGCGAATGCTATTAGCATTCAAACGCCAATAATCACCAGTTGGACGCCAACCATTGCTGTCCTTTTTAGGGACCATGTGCAAGGGAGATGACCAAGGTCTATTTGACGGTCGAATTATCCTTAAGTCTATCATGTAGTCGAATTCGTTTTTAGCCAACCTAAGCTTTTTGGGAGCGAATTGGCGTGCTTTTGAGAATACAGGTGGTCCTCTAGTCGAGATGTGATGTGTAACATTGCTGTTTACACAGAGCGATTTCTGTTGCAGTTGATATATCCCGGAGTATTCATCGAATAATAATTGATATAGGGGGTCTATGGCGTGCTTAATTGTGGCTGCGGATAATCTGCAACCAGAAAAAGGAGTTACGCAAACAGATAACTTAGTGTTTCCGTCCATTAACTTTCGTGAGCGTGTGTCGATTAGTAGATTGTGGTATTGTAACAGGTCTATACCAATGATTGGCAGAGAGACACCTGCAACAACGAAAATCCAGTGAATGGGTTTGCGTAAACCCACGTTAAGGTAAACGTACCTTTTACCGTAAGCAGCAATCTGCTTTCCGTTTGCCGCCTGTAAACTTAAAACAGACTCGTGGAGTCTGTCACTAGAGTTCGCGGGAAGAAAGCCAACTTCTGCGCCAGTGTCGACGAGGTAGCGAACTTTCGTGGTCACATCCGTGACACATAAGAGGCGGCTATGTTCACCGGCTACGGTTGCGTTAACGCGTGCCGGCTTGGAAGTTTCTCGAGTACTTTTTCCTGTCAGTGGATTTGGAGTTCGGATAATTGCAGGGCTTCCTGCAATTTCTGGAAGACTTACCATACTGGTTATGATACCAGCACCAGTCGGGATTATCTGTATCTCGTGGTCGAGAGACCAAGCTTGATCTGTTTTTTCCGCAAACCCGTTTTTGGGTACGTTGAAGATGTTCTGTAGAATAATGGTTTACTTCGTTATTAGTACTGTTCTGCTAATAGACCTAACCCTAAAATTGTAGATTTGTCATGATGTAGCTACTTAATCTATAAGATCTTACGTGGAAGTTTCATCATTGTCTACACCGACTCATCGTATCGTAATCATCACCTACATATAATAGAGAGCTCATTTAGGCTGGATGTAGGACAATATATTTAATATGAATAAAAGCGATAATTTACACAAGACCACTTCTGCATTGCCGAGCCATGCCAACCGATTAATTGAATTAATCGACTTAATTCTTCACGCCTTTTCCACTATTGAGTCTTTATTCGCGTTAAATTTTGGATATCTACTTTCCCAGTTGTCTTGTGTTCAACTTGAGGATTGTGTGGTTAGGACCCAATGTCAACACAGATGTTAGAGATAGACAACCTAAGGCAGTGCTGTGACTCATAGAAATGTTTAAAGCCAAAAGAACTTCCGTTTAAATGGCGCAAGACGATTTTTACAAATCTTAGGAATATAGCACTGTTTCTCTTAGGAGACGACAAGAAAGTCATTTGGATCACCTTAAATGTAGGGACTATGGAGACTTGATCACTTTACAAAAGGTATGCCTGAAACACAGCTACCATTTCACACCTCAACTTATAAACATTCCTTTAATGCTTATGATGAGAATGAACTTGGACAAATGTCCTGAAGGGAATATCCAAGGGTGTTTAAGATGTTAAGGTCACCTCGTAGATTCCGATGTTCCAGAGCGTAAAGATCTAATGCTTAGCCGCATTACTTGTAGGGCTCGAACTTGGATCCACGAAGGGATTTTGTGGCTAGTTCTAAAATATCATGTCGAAGAAACTGGCCGAAGAAACTGCTTGAGATTGGTTTCAACGTCCTACGATGGAACTGTCTTATGGTGTGCTTAAACTCTAATTGTTGGAGATTAATTTAACAAGCATATTTAACCCAGTGAGTATTTGAGTTCAGATCGTAGAAAAACGAGACACCTAAATTTTCTTCAGCCATAATGTTTTTCCTGGAGAATTATTTGGATCCAACCTTTTATTAGGCCAGAAATGAACTATTTTGCTCCTTGGAGGGTTGAAAACTATTCATTTGTTTACAGTATATTATGGTTTCGCTGAAATGTTATTCTCATTGCTGGTTGTGAGCTGTTCACGATTGGTCAGAAAGCGGTACTTTATTTTACGGGCGAGGGGGTAACGTAGTATGTGGCAGCTGAACTGGCTAATTAGGACAGATATGCTTCATGGTGGGCTGAAGTGTGGTCTAGTGAGGATGCTTGACCAAGCGCTATCAGTCAGCTGTACCTCAGTGAAAATAACATGTTCAGTACCATTGTTGAGTAGTAATGAGGGTGTTTATTCTTGGGAATCACTTTCTGTTACATAGGTGTTATGGTTAATTTAAGGATTCCTAATTCCTAGAATTGGTATTTTGGAAACTGGGGGGACTTTCTCTTTTGGCTTTTAATCACTTTTTCCACCAAGTAACATCGTTATTACAGACAGAATGGACATCATTACTGAATGTTCTGTAGTCAACAGAAATTTCCGGGTCTATTAAATAGCGTACTCTGGTAGCTACAAATGGATTAGTATAGGAACAAAGGAGAATATCAAAAACACACCACAACGCTCGCGCTACTTGAAAAGGATAGTGGTGTTTTTCTTCTCCGAGTTAAATTTGTGGTTTTGATCATTTTCACTGTAATCCAATTTGTTTCAGTTAAAGTGACACCAAGAGTGTCGTTTGTTCGAGGGTAATATGTCATCTGTACAATGTCCCCTTTATTTGTTTTATTTTGAATCTGACCTATTTTCTCCTTTTATTGTTGTCAGTTTTTACCTACACGTGTTTTCTCTGTCTTATTTATTTGAAAACTTCTGATCGATGACTTGACAGTTGTAAAAAAGCAATCGCCATGACCGGCTGTCGATGATCTGTGGAGAGTGGCATGCAGTGTGGTAAATGCAGAAGATGATACTCTGAAGTTTACCCTGATCGAATGTCTATGGCTTTCAAACGTTTAATAAAAGTGGTTGCATGCGGTTGTATCAGAAACGTTAATCGGACTCAGACAGTTCTCTATCCGCAGCCGTTGCAATGGTGAGAGCTGTTAAAAAAGTACCTACAAGCGTAATCAAGATGGATCAAATGATACTTGCTCTTTCGATATACAAACTGGTGTGAAGTTATCCCAGATAAGCCCCGAGTCAACTGACTTGCGTGGACCAGGGGAGCAAGGACCGACTTCAAAGACTATGTCAGAAACAAAAACTGAGGAAAGGATGTTTCTTCATTTCCCCGCCCTTCAATCAGCAGAGGGCAGGAAACGTCTGGAAATCCCAGTTATAAGACTAGATTTGTTTCTAGCAGGGAAAACAACCACCTGACCACTCAATTCGTTGACACTCATCTAGGATCTCACAGTGTGACTGGCACGACTTTGATTGCTACTGTAATGAAAGCTGACGAATGTGTACAAATCAAAATTAGGAAACGACTTAATATTGCCTAAGAAAAGCCAGTCCCCCGAACAGTAACTAACAACTCGAGTGCTGATCGTAGTGACAGATCAGTCGTCTTTAATAAGGTCAAAGATACTAGAAACTCAGAATCCAGAGCTTGTCTTAAGCATGTGATTAAGTTAATAAAAGATCTAATCAACCAGCTAGTGTCACAAGATATCTCTGTGGTCGCCTTGTAGTAAACAAACACTGGAGTGGAGAAAACCAATTTACTGTTTGATACAAAATCACATGGCGGTTTAGCAAAATGTGAAAGCTATGCATCAAATACATCGTCTGCATATCTTTTGCCAGCTTCTCTTTAAGTGCTTACTGATTCTTTCATTTCTGTTGTTATTTGAATTAATTTCTGTTTTCCTTTCTGTCCTTTTGCTATTGAATCTTTCCAGCCTTCCGCTGGCGTGCATTCTACTTCCGATTGGTGTTCCGTACCACTTAAGTAGCATACACCACAGTGCAAGATATGAAACAAGCGGCTGGGTACAACCTATCCCCTGAGTCATCCTTACTAGATCGCACACTTACCCACCATAAGAATGATGTCACAAACCTCCATTATATGCCAACCTTAGGTAACGGCGACCATGATATTTTAGTCTTTGAACTTTATAACCTTGTCAACAGCGATTTTTCGGTCAGAGCTAACATTCTGAAATCAAATATACTAGAAACTATGCATTCAGGCATTCTCAGTAGATCAGACAATAACATCAGAATCCCCCATTGGAAAGGCCTGGAAAGCATTGAGAGATTTATACATAAACGTTGCAGCACTGCAGACCTCCCGAACTACACCGAGGTATCCAAGGAACTCCCCGCTTCGGTCCAATAAGGGGGTCTTCATATTTCTCCGCAACAAGAATATGTGAGAGATTTAGGCTACTATGTACTGACGAAACGAATTAACAATATTGCGAAGCTCGAAATATTTGTGTCACGACCCTCTGCATGTCTAAAAGGTCATACGAAGAAAAGCTTGTTAAGGAGTCTTTAGAATACTTCAAGTACTTATGCTTGTACATGATTCAAAGGACTAAGAGAAGAGGCGAAATTTCAGCATTGTGCACAAACAGTAGCACTGCATCACCAGTGAAGAACGATTGTGGTAAAGCTCAGGTATTCTCAAATTATTCTGACAGTGTATGTATCATAGATATGCCCTTGAAAATGTCAAAAGTATTAGGAGTTTGACAACACCTTAACCAGTAACTCCTATGATCGAAACGTGCCCACCCAATGAAACCAGAAATTGAAAGTGGAGGGGTTCGAAGATATATTTAATAGGCTGTCAATATATCGAGAATTAACTGATATAAACTAGCTAGCAGTTGTAGGAGAGGTTAAGCACAGCGTTCCTACTCGTGATCTGGTGCAGATGCACGACCGAGCGCCTTCAGTTAGGTGAATCCATTAAAATTAGTGTGGTCGACATCAAATGTCAAAGAATTACAGAGCTATTGATTTCGCGGATTTACTTACCGCTACCCTCTCTCCTTCAATCCAGACAGACCCACCCAACACACTCTGGATACTATGACCATTGAAGAACATGATATCTTTGGTATTCTGAATGAGTTAGACATAGGCGAATTCATGGGAGCCGGTGAAATGCACTCCAAAATGCCGAAAGAATTAACGAATTTCATCACGAATGTCTTGATGTATCTGTACTTCAAGGGAGATTACACAAGGACTGGAGTAACGCAACAGTAAGTTCTGTTTTTGAAATAAGTACGAGACTAAAACCAGGGATCTTCTGACCTGTAAGCTAAACCAGAGTGGTCGTTAGAATTACAAAAGTTACTCAAAAGAAAATGTTTTAGTATGCATACGAAAATCGGCTTCTCTCTGAAAAGCAGCACGGCTTTAGAACAGGTTATTCATGCTTCGCAAACTTATTGGTAGCCGATGAAAGTTGGTGAGCTCTTAAGGATCGAAATTCATCTGTAAAGTAGTCAACAATGACTTCAGTGAGGATTTGACAAATTTCTTCGCCGTCGACTATTATCTAAGTTATGTAATATCAGGATTGAAGGCAATTCATTAGTGTGAATAAAAGACTTCCTAGTTGGCGTCAGCAAAATGCACGGGTCGACTAGAAATTGCCTAGTTGGAAAAGTGTACCTACCGATTGCCTCAAAAACAAGTTTTGGGACCAGGCTTGTGTCTCCTTTATGCAAATTATCTTCCTAATTTCTTGTAACCTCACTTGCCGATAAATCCTTCTAACCGCATTATGATGCATAATTGTCAACAAGGTAGAGATAAATACACGGTGAATAACAGAGAGCTACCTGTTGTCCAGATACGAAATGACTTAGGGCTTGTCTTTAGCCAAGACTTAAAAACGACTGCACACTGCCGTGTGATAGCCACAAAGTCCTTAAAACCCTATGGTCAATACGTAAAGCCTTTAGCCATATAGGTGCTAAAAGCATCTGCCTTCGTGTACAGTGTTGGTTCATCTTAAACTCGAGTGTTGGATGCAAGCGACTAGCTCCTGTCTAAATAGAGACAGTGAGCTGTCGGGAAAGATTTAAAGAATCGCAGCTACTCTGATTCCGGGAGTCTTAAAGATCTCGTGTAATGAAAGACTGACCAAACTAAATCTATTTCCCTTGTCATATAGAAGAACCAGAGGCAACTTGGCCACAGTTTGTAAGTTTCTTAGCAATATATTTACATCTGATATGCGCTCAATTTTCAGGAACTGAAAATTTGTGAGGACACTAACAAAGTTCACAGGCCCAGAATAAATCTAATCGATTTCTTTGAAGATACCACCAGTATTGTAGTTTGACAACTATTAACCAGTAACACCTTCTATAATCGAATCGTTCCCCACTCAGTTAAAATCAGAAGTCAGAAGCAAAGAGTTTGGAAAGATATGTTTGATGCGTTATCAATATATCGAGAAGGGGTTGATCTAATCTGGCTAGTGAACGTAGGAGACGTTCCCCACGCTGAGCTGTAACGTGATCTGGTGCGGATTCATGACCGAACGCCTTCAGCTAAACAAGTTCACTAAAACTATTGTGGCCAGCATCCAATGTCGAACAACTACAAAGTTATTGATTTTGGGGAACTATTTACAGCTACATCCTCACCGAATCGTCAGCGAATGGAAATGACTATTTCAACATGTGATTAAGGCTCCATCTGTTGAAACCCTCAAAATAAAGTTGAGTCAGCCAAGAGACTACCATTTTCAGGACTAATACAGGCCACCTAGCCTCATGTAGAATCTAAAATAAAACTAAAAATGGATTACCGGCACATGTATTACTGAACAACTAAGTAAAACATTGAGACATTAAGTGGGTTTCGATAAATATGACTGATGAGAGAGTTCTCAAAATCTTATGAATGTTTCTCACCTAGACTATAAAACATTGTTTGAATGCTTCAAAAGTTCATCTTAAAATAGAATTTCGGCTTGCAAGGTAGTCGATTGCAGGTCACGGGGCTCCGCGTCGTACAATGTTTTCGAGTACCTGTGATTACACAAAGTTAAGGCTGAATATTAGACTTTGTATTCAAAGACTTGAATATGTTCAAAAAAAGAAGTCTGAAATATCAAAGGGAATTCGTCGGGAAATCGCAGACCTTTTGAAAGATGGAAAAGTCGACAGGGCTCGCATTAAGGTCGAACAAATCATTCGAGATGACTACTGTGTAGAAGCCATGGACATTATACAGTCCTATCTTGAAACAATAAACGCGCGATTCGGGCTAATTCAGGATGCAAAGTGAGACACTGTGCTTGGTATTACATAATTCAGGTTGCCAGATGCATCTCTTGAGACACCAATCGCGACTATACTGTGGTCCAAATCACGAATTAAAAATGAAATTCCTGAGCTAGATATTGTCGGTCAGCAGCTCGCCATTAAGTTTGGTAGGAATTACGTCCGTGAATGTTGCGAGAAGGCAAATATGGTCAATCGTACCGTAATGACAAAATTGAATTCCATTGTCCCTGGGGCGAATTTGGTTGAAATGTACTTGGTTAGTTACTTTTTCCAACAATCTAAACCATTTGACCTACTCAAACTGTTTTATAGCATTTTGTCGCCTATTTTTTTGCTGTTATTCCCATATATCCACCAATGTTAATTCCAACCACTTGTTTGATAAAATGTTAATAGTTATATTCCGTTAGATACGAATAAAAATCCAAATCTGCCAGTCACCAATCGTTATGTATCTGAGGTCTCGATCCAGTTATTCATGGTACTTCACTTCAGTAACATTGACAAGCTGAAACCAGAAGAAACTTGTCAATAAATCCCTAACATCACTTTCGGTTTAGGGCTGTTGATTGTACAGTAAATCTCTAGATTTAGATACAACCCTTCAAGGTCTGCTAAAATCCGAACCAAATATGTGTCATACTTAAGCCTTCAGTTTGTATTTAGTTGGTGATGAATGATTTTATCTTAATGAGAGTATTTTTAACCGCATACAAACAGTTGCTTAATATACAATTCTAATGCCAACGAGTACTGAAAAGTATGGACCATACAAACTGAGATATTGTAGAGACAAAAAGCGGATAGAAAGTTCAGTCAAAGTGGTAAGCTTTGGTCTTTACATCATGGCTTCTTATGATTCCTACGCTATAATCCAGTTTCTGTAAACTTAATGTATAGTATGTTTAAGGAAGTTTATGATGACTAGTTCTAAATAGTTAAGTTGTCAAGGACTCCAGATATCGTTAAGTTCGTCTGAGGGAATCTTTATTCCCTAGTGATAAAAGTCTGGATACATTTAATCCTCCACTTTGTGTTCATATGTCCACTTATTTTAACTAAGTTTCAAAAGAAATTTTGACTTCTACACATTTAGTGCTATTTTAGCAATGTTAGAGTATTATTGAACTAACCTGTCATAGTGTTTTTAAGGTTTCGGTCTCTAAAAATAGGAAATTCAGCGGATGCATATATGTTTATATATGGAATTTTGAGTATTAGTTCCCTGAGAAAATATAAGTAGTGAGCATGATTAAATAGGTTGTAATACTAGGTTATATAGTGTCAATAACGATAAGAGTTTGAAAGTGTGATAAATGAAGTGTTTTGTCACAGTTGTTGAAGGGACTAGAATTGTTTGGCACAATGGAGTGATATTAGTAACAATTATGAATGAATTCGTGAAAATATGAGAAACAAGGGACATATTCCAAATGCGAAGTCAGTAAAATTAAAACTGACAGTTAAAGGCCGTTGTAGGGACAATTATTTAAAATGAGCATGTTATTTTATTGGATAAAAAAAGTTTCTTCTGGGTAATGGTTTTGTCTTTGTCATCAGTTTATTCGGGAGTTTGGACCGAACACATTTCACCCACTGGACAGTATTGTCTTCATTCATTGAATCATAACAGTGGATAAATTCAGAAAAATCGAGGGGTCCTTTTCCTAAAAATCAGTCAAAACTCACCCTACTGTCTTTCCATCTTCCCCTTGAGGTTAATGTAAGTTCGTTTCTTAAAATATCTTGTTTCATCCAGCCTTTCATATTGATGTTTTAATTCTTAGTTCTCTACGTCATCAGTTGTTCAATTTATCACTGCTTTACAGCCGAAGAGAAAGCCAGTAATAAACTTCATGAATTAGAAAAAGTCAAATCATTATGGTTATCTATAATTGTTCCCATAGATCCCGTTTATCTTATATTTTGTTCCAAAATGTCTTTCTGACTTTAATAAGCATTTTCCTTTCCGTACACAATACTAGGTTGAAATTTCGAAAAGTTATGACGTTAATTTCACTCCCGACACACATGTTATTTGCGACGCTAATCTAATGTTAAGCGATAACTTGATTGAATTCAAACCTGATAGTTCTGTTGGGCTACCTAGTATGCCTTCCAATTTTGGAGCATGCGGCATGCCATGGGCAACTACATCAATGTCCGATAAAGCTCCTTATCCTACGGAATTTATCAATGAAACTAAGACTCCATCAGGCATCCCACCAAATGAAACAGTGCCCTCAAACACAACCAGTATGTCCCCCTTCATATTTTTTCTCTAAGTAAATTTATATTTTGTAAAACTAACAATCGATATTTTTGTGGTCATTCAGTCGTGTTTTTCAAATACTTTTCATATTATTAGTGGTGTCCAGGTTGTCCAAGTGTTAGGAAAACCGTAGTATCGGTTACTATGTTAAGCCCGCATAACTTATTCTAGCGTCTGGACAGATCAATTTATCCGTTCTTCTCGAGTCACATTTTCACCTTGTTAATTATTCACTTATCAGCCTTGACTGTTTTTTATATGGGCGTATATGTGTGTACATCTTATCCTACTCATCGCATGTCTGTAGCTTATTTTTATGTGACTATAAATATTGAACGTTAGAATAAATGGAGTTGGCTCACACTCCATCTCCATTGCACGCCATTGCTCTATTTTCGCTCCGTTTCTTTGATTGTCTGTTCAAATCAATGAATGTACAAAATATACATAGTCAAAAATCCATTCTCATATTTGGCTTATTTAATTCCGTTATTCACTAACGCGGATTAAGTCGACAATTGCATACGAGGATCGGCAACATGCGTACTTCGATAACAAGCAAAAATGATCAAACTTGATTCAGATGTAGGGCTACTAAAGTGGTGAGCCCGTCGATAACATTTTCCAATCTAATTGACGTCAATATGAGGGGTCCCACTAAAAAACAACTTAAAGGTAAACGCTATGCATTAACACACTGCTTATTTCACGAATTTGCCCCAAATAACAATATCCAACTCTTATTTCATCTTGAGACTGTAGTATTACATTTAGAATCATCCTAATATAGTAATCTAGTAATGAAGCAATACCAGCTGTAGGAGTGTGTTACTGAACGTTCATTTCGTGCAACTTGGAAGTATCTATGACTACTATATGTTCTCATACTTGAACTGATCTGTATTCAATGTATTTTTTCTTACTAGTAATTTTTTAAGCATTTAAAATTCTATCTGTGGTATATTATTCGTGTTATATTGTAAACACAATTTCCTCTCTGAACAGTCCTATTTTATATCTTGTAGCTTGTTCATTATTGTCCACTTCATTATTTACAGATGCTCTCCATTCTTTAGTCATCATCCCTCTGTTACTGAGCGTTGTTGAAAGTGTAGGAATAGAGTGTCTTTTTAAAAGTTTTTGCTAGTCCGCATTCCGATGATGAATATTTCACTTGTATATCTTGTCGATCCTGTCTTATTTTGAACCTGTGGCTTGGTGGTTGAAGTGATTGGAGTCCTACTCCACCTTCAGTTTGAGCAGTTGGGTAGCTTTACTAGCTCTCATAAAACCAAGTTCACTGATCTGTACTTAATGAGTTTCACCAGTTAGTCTTTTTTCATCATTTATAACTAGATACCACTCAATTGGATGATCCCAACCGTTGCTACTACTCTGACATGGTGGTCAGGCTTGCCTATCTTAGTAAACCGATCGAGCTATATTGACTGGAACAATCGTTCCTCGAGGTCCTATCATGCCCCGACCGTTGCTGCTACCTTGACGTGGTGGTCGGGCTTGCCTATCGTGATGAACCAGTCGAGCTAAACTGGCTGGAACAATCGTCCCTCAAGGTCCTACCATGCCAGACAGGTCGGTTGAAGAGCGGTAAGACTAAAAGCAGCAAACCCAAGGTCCGAAGGCGAAGTCGTACTGCTGACTTTACAGAGGTGTGACAGCAGTAAAGTGTTTCCTCCAGACAACCAGCACAACAGCGATGCTGCCTTCCCACAAAGGAAGGGTGGGTTTGGAAAAGGTCGACCTTAGAAATCCATACCTCGCCTTGTTCTACGGATTTTCGTCTCCGACGGCAAGGTCTCAACAAGTACGGAGCTAACCCGAAAATTACTCACAAAAAGGTCGTGTATGACCGACCTCAAGCAGTTGTCCCTTGTGCACTGCGGTTACGCTCTCAGGTCACTAAGACCAACTCTAACCCAATTTCTTTTTCAGATACCTCCTGCGATTCGGTGATAAATCTTGGTTTACATTCAGTATTTTACCCTCCACTGTTGAATTGATAGCTGCTATATGTGGGTATCTTTTTGTTCATGGAAGATTTTGTCGAAGTTCTTTTTGCCTTAGTTACTCAATTTTTTAAACAATAGTGTGCCTCCAAGACTTCGTATCCAGTCAACTTCATTCTCTTGGCATATTTCATTTAAGAATTTGAGTATCAATTATTCATCTGCCTATCATTTTAAGGCACTGACTAGATTCAATTTCTGGTCATTTTATTGTTTATCCAGGCAGCTGTGGTTGTTTCAGATATAATGATAAGTTAATATGCAATATTAATCACTCTATGGTTCAATCATGCATACCACCAGTAGGGACTTTGTGGACGCAGTTCTAGGCTAAACAAATTTTTCTTTAGTGAGCTATGTAACATTCATCTCAAGTTAGCATCTTGTTATCTACTAGTTTTCATGGACTGATAAAACTTCAAAAATAATTGGATCTACCATAACAACATAATTATCAGTTTATATATATATATAATCATTCAGTATTTATTTATTGTTTTAGCAACCAATGGAGATACGGCTATGCCACCGCCATATGATATGTCTGTATGCAATGGTCAAAATGCTCTCGTACCATTTAATTATCCTGGTCCATCTTTTCTACCATCTCAAGATAGTTTTGCAACACTTCCTCCAGGTAGCTTTGCTATGATGCCACCAATGAATGGACCTAATAATCCTCCTCCAGATGATGAAAAAGCAGATTTTGACACTCTGGCAGAACGTTTTGAAAAACTTAAAAAGAAGTGATAAATTTTGTCCTTGCTTCTCATCATTTATTGATACAGATTTTTTTGTTTTATTTTCAACTGCACCACACACTATGCTTGATTTCTACTGTATTTTGAAAATGAACCTCAATTAAAAAAATATTTTCTTTGTTGATAATTCACGTATACATACGTAATTATTTTTAATCAAATAAATTAATCTAATCTATAGTTATATTGTGTCAATTTGTCCTATTCTCACTTTATTCAATTACTTTCGTTTATGGTGAGGTGAATTGATAATGGTCATCTACAAATCGGTTATGATTGATCAATTTCTATTATATTGTGTGTATTCTGTCTTTTTTCAACTGAGGAATACAGGTAATTTAAGAAAGTAGTTGTCATATTACTAAATAAAATTAGAAATATTGATTACGGTCAACATACTCCGTTTATATTTGATTGTAGTGAGAGTGGTCGGTATCTACGTATAGTGGTATACAGGACCGTAAAGTCACTGTCTTATGAACTCTTGTTCCCTCAGTTATACCCTATTGATTAATTATATGTATACTTACATGAATAAAGACTAATTCTTAGCCAAATAGTAGTCCTACTGTTTGTGATTGATTCGACCAGGATATCTGGGTATATTTGTTTTTTTCGGACACCTCAGTTACTTCCGCATTTGACAGATCAGTTTTCATTGTAACACGAATGACTACAAGCATAGATTAGTCAATTCATTGTTGTTGCATTATAGTCACCGTAACGTCATAATTAGTGCGGAACTAACAGGTAGACATAGGATTCTATATTCAATTTTTTTGCAATAATCCACTAATTATTTTTGTTATAAAAGTGGTAATACTCTAATCTATACGTTCTGTTTATACTTCCGACTGGTGTGTCAATAGATAAGCTTGCAAGTTCAAACCAACTGGAATATTTACAATATTTTTTGAGGTATCCCCCAATAAGGGTACGGAGCAACTAAAGGATGAATCAAATGGGCCATTTAATACTAAACTAAAATAATATCGCCTATATATTGACTGGCCAAGTGTATATCATGTCCAGACATGGAAAGGATGATTAACTGACGTAATATAGATGTATATTTCAAGTTTTTAACTTTTTATAAAACCGTTGGGTATATCTAAATGTGCAAACTCAAATTATACTATTCGGCTAAGCAGTCTAGTATCGATCTACCTCCGTAATCTTCTAAAACTAGTTTCATGTATGGTACTAACTTCTCTTACTTGCTTTTTACATGAATCTTCTGAATTCTTGCGACAAACTGCATGGTTTTCAATTTATCTAGACTGTTCCTGTTTTAGACCATCAATGGATTTTTGTATGTTCGGATGAAAGGCTCCGATTGGCTGGCTAAAGCTTCTATGCCACTTTTCTGTCTCCTTGTTCATCTTGGCAACATCTTGTGAAGCGGAGCTGTAGTACATTCCACGGTACAATTAAGGAAATTGCATGGCTGCTTCTTTTGCACCTGTTTCGTCCCCTAATCCACTGATGTCTGCAAAATAATCTGTCGACTTGGATTTCTTTATTCTTTTTGTAGAATGGTAACTTCATTGTATTGTCAAATATAGATACATCTGAGACCGATGCAAAGCTAATGCTCCCAACTGATGAATCTGTAAGGCGGAATTTCCATCTTTCGTATGACGTTGAAGGTTCTCTGGTTACTGTGGTCTCCACCTTACATTAGTACAAATAGGGTAAATAACCCTGTTGTACTGCAAGTGGACATATTTGTAGAGCTACTGACGAAGCTAAATGTTCGTAATTAGTCATGACGGTTGATAAATGTAAAGTGGCTTAGCTCGTTCAGTTTGTTAAGGATGTGCACATACCGATTCGCACTATTATCGTCCGCAAATTGTATAGATCTCAACAAAAGACTGGCGTGGTCTTTAGCATACCAATGAAGATATTACTCTAACAGTTCTAGATTTTCAGTTGTAGGGAAGACCAAGGTTAATTTTTCATCCAGTTCACTATCATATCAACGGATTCTCTCCTCTCATTCGTATTGTATTCAGATGGTAGATTTAGTGTATCCAGTGAACTTGAATCTAGCAGTGACTCCTGATGATTATGTTGTATACACCGAATTGTCTTTTATCCGAACCACAGCTAGAAGTTGGGGGACTACTGTACACTTCAAACTGGCAGCTATTATATCTACTATCTGGTTTGTCACTTCTGTTGATGAAGCTGTTCAGTCTTTTTTTGATGACTAATTTTTTTAACCCACCTTAGCTTCATCTGGAAAACAGTTGTGTTCCATGTACCGTTTAATAATAACTTAATGCTTCTATGACAACGCGATCTACACCTCTGTAAAATATTTGGTAATCTCCAAATTTCGTCATTAATCATTTTCTCTTTTATGAAGGTTTAGCCACTCTATCAAAGAATTACCACCTTTGTTACTTTTTGTTTATTATAGCACTAATCTGATGAAACAATAGAAAATATAACCTGGGATGTAGTTTATTGCCTTCAAATATGTTTTGTATCACCTTGAATTTTAATCATATTGTTTATTTTAAAACGAATTGATGTGAATTTATTTTGTATACAATTACACTGTTATTACATTTTATTAGTCATAAGTCAATTTTTACATCCTTACATTTTCTGCTATTTGCAATACCCAGTTAAATCATTTCAAAACTAATTGTCAGTTTTTCCTTTTGATGTCCGGTTGTATTGATGTGTACTCCCTCAATCCCTTCTCTTTTGCATATAACATTTTCAAATTTGTTAATGCATAGCTTATTTTAGCCTTTGCAAAACATCACAATAATAATGAACTTATAACTGTAGAGCCTTATAATGAAGTTATTAGAAACTATTGTTCTCTCAAATATCCTTCATTTTAGATTATTCTATGGGGATTTTTAAGCTGCTAAAATCTAGTGGGCGCACAATTGCATTGAAGGGACTGAACGAGTACCTGAAGTATAATGCAAAACTCACGGAAGCGAAAACCACTCTGGATTTTATTTTATTCGTAATTGCATTGTTACACACCGATATGCCAAAGATTATTTCAAATACCTAAATCGATGTAAAATCAAATCTAATATTGTGTCGCTGAAAGGATATGCTCTCAGTCAAATCGAATCACTTCAAACAGATATTATTGAGTTGGGAGTATTACACAGAGATTTAATGCTATTAAATATCTTCCCCGAAACCTAAGGTATTAAAACTTTTAAAGCAACATAAATACATTTCTGAGTTTACCTGTAATTGGCTGAAGTCTTCTGGATCACACCCCTCGACTCTATAGCCTACCTAAGGTTCATAAACCAGAGGTTCCTTTACGTCCAACTCTAGATACGTAAAACTCACCAGCAAAATGGTTAATGAGAACCATTACGCCGAGATTTGGGTAAGTACGACGTTGAAGGCGTGTTTGGATTTGTAGGCAAAATGAAGAAAAAAAAGAATATAAAAAGCAAAACCATGTTATCAATAGACATAATATCTTTCTTTACTGACATTCCACAGACAGAAACTATCGATCATATATGTCAACAACTGTTACTTACTTTACTTTCGCCTGTTACTCCCAATGGAGCATAGGCCGCCGACCAGAATTCTCCAACCCACTCTGTCCTGGGCCTTCTTTTCTAGTTCTATCCAGTTCTTGTTCATTCTTCTCATGTCTGTCTCTATTTCTCGGCGTAATGTGTTCTTAGGTCTTCCTCTTCTCCGTTGACCTTCAGGATTCCATGTGAGGGCTTGTCTTGTGACACAATTGGGTGATTTCCTCAGAGTGTGCCCAATTCACTTCCAGCGCTTCCTCCTGATTTCTTCCTCCGCTGGAATCTGATTTGTTGTCTCCCACAGTAACTTGTTGCTGATAGTGTCTGGCCATCGGATCCGAAGTAATTCTCCACGTCTCCACTCCATACAGAAGAACTGTCTTGACATTTGTATTGAAAATTCTAACCTTGGTGTTGGTTGACACCAACAACTGTTAGGGAAGAAAATACAGATAATGATCCCAATAAATAAAATGAAGGAGCTTCCCTTGAAACGCACTATGATTATCTACTTTATGCTTAACGATGAATTTTACAGATGGGATCACCCTGAGGCTTGATCCTCGATAATATTTTCCCGACCAAACTGGAAAATGGACCGTTAAAAGACATTATAAAGAAGTTAGATTAATACTATCAATACATCGATGACACACTGATCGTGTGTAACGAAAGTATTGACAAACAAGAGCTGTTGAACGATTTGATTGACGTTCACTTAGCTACTAAATTTACCATCAAAAAGGAGACGACAATAGTATAGCTTCCCGTGATGTCCTACTTTCTAGAAGGATAGACGGTCTCATAAGAAGAAATGTATTTAGAAAGAATACATGAACGCTTCAGTATACCCATTTCCATAGCTCTAAACCTTTTCAATACAAAATATATTTGGTTTAATGTCTCACCCACAGAGTCAAACTCTTATGTTCTGAAAATAGTGTAGATAGCGAAATCGATAAACTAAAGAGCACATTATGAAATAACTTCGTCAGAAAAATTCTATTAAAAGGTATTAAAAAGGAAACTGTGGCACGACCAGTAAAAAAACCTTGACTCTGAAACTGGATTTCAAAGACAACATAACGGGTGACATTTTAACACGCCGACGTTTTACGCCACCAAGTTACACATAATTTTATCAACCAAAACAGTACTTACACAACAAATCAAGGGTAGGTTACCGATGATAAGCTCCTCCATGCGTGTATACCAATTCAACTGCTCTTATGGAGCCAGTTACATAGGCCGTACTCAGAGGGCATGTTCGTAAACATGTACCAGCATAGTTGGGAAAAAGAATCACCAAATCAATTAATAGTACCATTCTTTCTCACTTGGTATATAGTGAGCATCATACTAAAATAGATGAGGCTTTCTCTGTTTTATGTCAAGTTCCAGAGAATCTACCTGAAGGAGCTAGATTACTGCTCCTCTACATAGCTGAAGCCATCTAGATCAACTTCAAAAAACCGAACTTATGTTTCCAGAAGAGGTATATGCAGCCTTTATGTTTACCTTGGCCCACAAGTAGATCACCGGATGCCTAAACTGGATATTTTAAACCTCTTAAACTCCCCTCCCAGTTCCTTTCGTGTTTATACCTAAATCTTCACACTCATCTTCTCCTATTCACATGAATTTTTTAAATCGTAATTACATTGATAACACCCTTCTTATTACATATTATATTCACACAACAATATTATTATTGTCGTTACTTTTATCATTATTACTATTACCTCGATCGACAAAATGAAATCCCCCTAGTATTCATTTTTTATTCACATGAATTTTTATTTCGTTATATTACGACTATACTGATTATGACTTGACACTACTACGAATCATCCTGACCATTATCAAATGACTGTTCTAATTTACAAATAAAACGACTTTGGAGTATTTATGTCGTAACAGATGTAAACGTTCGCCATTATTGACATTTAACATTGTCAAATTCATTCATGGGTGCCTTAATTTGGCCTTTGTAAAATATCATAATTATGAGCTGAAAACAGTAGAGCCTGATGATGAAGTTATTGAAAACAATTGTTCGATCAAATAATCTTCCTTTACTATTTTCTTGGTAATTTTCTTCCATTGTACTGATTTGGTGCCCATACTGAGGGTAACACACTTTTATGCTCAATTCTATGTTGATTATGGTTAACTGGCATAGTTTAGTTGATGAATTAAAATTGTCCAAACGAGTTAATATCATTCAATTCTAATAAATAGACTGGATCTTTTTGACGTTACGCTAATTTTTGAGTCGTCCTACAAATGGATTCACCAAACTGTTATGTGCATATCTACCATGCTCTCTAGACAATCATACAATCAGTTAATTAGAACATCCTAACGGTAAGCTATTATGGAACTCATGCTTGTAGAAATGTATACATAGATCAGACGGAAATCTAATCTATGCTCATGAAGTATGAAAGTTAAGGGAACGATCGAAACACCATTTGCCAGTAACGACTCTAATTTTTGCTAACTTGTTTATTGATGAATATTTCAATAATGGGTTGCAATGAAGTTATATTTATTTATACGGAATAAGATATTAAGCATGTCAAATCAAAATTATTTAGAATTACTATACATTAAAAGGATAACATTGACAGACCTTGTATTAATCTATCAAGATAAAACTGACAATCTTTTGAAGAATATTCTGTGAATTTGTTTCATCCAATGTAGTTTTAAATAAAATGGAAATTCTAATGCAAATGACGGGAATGGGAAAACCAAAAATGTTTAAACCTGGCGATTACCCACTGAAACTATACTAAACTGCTCTACTTCAACGGGGTTGATGGTGACCTTCCAGATGCTTCACCAATGAGTATACGCAAACTGTCATACTTTTCAAAATATCTAAGTACAAATTCACTGACAAAATGAAACAACAATCTAAGAATTATGTAAATGGAACTGGAGAAATTTGTACGACAAAAGAATGCCTATTATTTGATGGATTATTAATCACATAGTTTAGTTGAGTTTACTTTAAACAAAGGAAAAATAAAGGAATTCTTACTAAACGGGATTTAGAATAAGATATCCATTAAAAATAGGCTTTTTGTATAATTTCATCTTCATACCATGTTATTTCGACTGTATATTACAACTGTAGACTTTTTTCTTGTCCGTTCTAAGCAATTTAATCACGACATAAAAATCTTCTGTACAAAAGCATGTATGAAGTTAATTTTGGCTGACATTACTTTTTTCAGATTTTCCACTGAAGGATAAAAGTCACTTTCTTGATTCTTGTTAACGTTTCAGTATAATATAGTTGAACGGAATTCTCTCTAAATTAATTCATTTTACACAACATATCATATAGCAACGAAAACTCATGCGAACATTGTTTAATAGATTCTTGTGATTTCAACTTCCACTAACAATTATTCTTATGAATAACCTTACTTATATTTTGAAATTCTGTGTTGTTTTAAATCAGTTCATCTGATGTGGTTCAGAAGACATAGATTTTTCCCAAGGAATAATCATATTACTCAGTGATTAAACACAGGGATGTTTACCAGGATTTGAGACATACCTAGTCATGAATGTCAATAACGCTAGCCACTGTTTAGGTTGAACTAGGCGGAGCAGAGTTCTTACCTTCGATCTAACTATTGAAAGCTGAATATACTAAGTTATTAAACTATTTTCAAGTGGGAACTCTGTGTCGGTAAAAAACAATCTGTTAATAACTTGTAAAGAATTGTTTAACTGAACATTTACCCTTGAAATTTATTCTGAGAATTTTGTTTCCTGAGATAGTGAAGATTTGTACCTTAGATGGACATTTTTGATAGAGCTTCGTTTTTTGGGCTGGAAACTCTATCAAAAAAGGTTGTTTTCTGACAAGACAATCGATATCGGATAATTATAACATTAATGTATGTGAATGTAACATCTTCAAAAGTTAGTATTTTCCCCTCAATTACAATCATTTACTTACTTTCGCCTGTTACTCCCAATGGAGCATAGGCCGCCGACCAGAATTCTCCAACCCACTCTGTCCTGGGCCTTCTTTTCTAGTTCTATCCAGTTCTTGTTCATTCTTCTCATGTCTGTCTCTATTTCTCGGCGTAATGTGTTCTTAGGTCTTCCTCTTCTCCGTTGACCTTCAGGATTCCATGTGAGGGCTTGTCTTGTGACACAATTGGGTGATTTCCTCAGAGTGTGCCCAATTCACTTCCAGCGCTTCCTCCTGATTTCTTCCTCCGCTGGAATCTGATTTGTTGTCTCCCACAGTAACTTGTTGCTGATAGTGTCTGGCCATCGGATCCGAAGTATCTTGCGTAGACAACTGTTAATAAACACTTGTATCTTCTGGATAATGGCTTTCGTAGTTCTCCAGGTTTCCGCCCCATACAATAGAACTGTCTTGACATTTGTATTGAAAATTCTAACCTTGGTGTTGGTTGACAATTGTTTTGAGCTCCAGATGTTTTTCAGTTGTTAGTATGCTGCTCTTGCTTTGCCGATCCTCGCCCTCACATCTGCATCTGATCCACCGTGTTCATCAATGATGCTGCCCAGATATGTAAAGGTTTCCACATCCTCCAAAGCTTCTCCGTCAAGTGTAATTTGATTGGTGCATATTGTGTTGTATTGGAGAGTCTTGCTTTTCCCTTTGTTTATATTGAGACCTACTGCTGCTACACTGGTCGTTTTCTCCTGCATTTGTTGTTGCGTTTGTGATAGAAGAGCCAGATCATCCGCGAAGTCTAGATCGTCAAGCTGCATTCTGCCTGTCCACTGTATCCCGTGCTTTCCTCCAGTCGTTGACGTCTTCATGATCCAGTCGATCACCAGGAGAAAGAGAAAGGGTGAGAGTAAGCAACCTTGCATTACACCAGTCTTTACTTCAAACGAGTCGGTGAGTTGTCCTCCATGGACGATTTGGCAGTTTAGTCCATCATAGGAGTTCCGTATGATATTGACTATTTTCTCAGGCACGCCGTAGTGTCGAAGAAGCCTCCATAGTGTCGTCCTGTCCACGCTATCAAATGCCTTTTCGTAGTCGATGAAGTTGATGTAGAGTAATGAATTCCATTCGATCGATTGTTCCACAATGATACGTAGAGTTGCGATTTGATCTGTGCACGATCTATCCTTACGAAATCCAGCTTGTTGATCTCGAAGTTGGGCGTTTACGGAATCCTTCATCCTGTTTAACAATACCCTGTTGAAGACTTTCCCTGGTATTGAGAGGAGAGTGATCATGCACCATTGAAATTGTATGCATTCAAAAAACTGCATATTTAATTTTGTTACAGTTTTTACGTTGTATACGTCTAGTTATATCTAACTATTCCATTTACAACTAACTAATTCAATCTTCAAATGAATTGAATAAATGAAACATACGAAACAAACGTAAAAATGTTTTTGTTTGGGTACATTTTAACTTGTCAACTGTATTATTTAATAGCAATATACCACCAAAATAAATTTGCTAGTTGTTCTTAGCTTGAAAGTTATGTAGAAAAAATAAGTTGAGACTTTTAATGCCTTATTATATGTATTATCATTTTTTTACTCCAAGTATTCACATGATTACTGTTTCTACGATAAAGACAAAAAGACAAATGGAAACAACACAATAATGTAAAGTATTTTCATGTGTTCTTGTTTTTTGTTCTTGAATGAAGTATTAAGTTAATCACAATGATTTTGTTTTTGAATCATACTAACATTATTTTAGTATTTTAATTGAGTTTATATCACAGCCTCGTTAGTTTTTCACTATTTGTAAATTCAGTGTTTGTCTTATAACGTTTTTACTATGAATGTTCCGCTTAATCAGAAGTTCTTTAATAAGACGTATTTATTATACTTAGGATAATGGTTGGCAACTGAATGTACTAGGTTTATTTCGTCAACTGAATATGCCATTGTTGATCCTCATATTAAGACTAAAAACCTAGTACTTATCATTTCAAACGTCAAAGTTATTCATAAGACTACTGAGTCTTGATAGCTGCTAATTTTGTTGGAGATATTGAATGATCTAGCCTAAAATTAGTCAGGGCGCAGTTGCGTTTGCTGTTTATCTTCCTTTAAATTATGAGTTAAGTATCATTGTTATTTGTTTATCATTTATTCCCTTAGAACTGCACTTTCCAAGTTATCATTTTTATGGTTTGGATATTGTTCTCCTCCCTACATTTTTCATTTTGTTTTTCTCTCACTATGCTGACATTAGGTATGGTAATCGGAAACAATGCAAACGCTCGACAGATTCTATCGTTGATAGTGGCCAACTGATCAAGTAACTTGTTCAACTCACATAATATTTACTGTTAGTTGTAAATGTTTATATTCTTCCGTCGTTTATTTTTAATACCGAATTCAATCAGTCTCTGTTAGCATCCATTTAAGGAAATTATATCCAAATGCAATTTAAAGCTTTATTATAAATAATATCCTCTAAGATGATGGAAAATATTTTAAGTTTAAGAAGTAGGTTTTGTAAGTGCTGTGCTCTTTGAGCTAAATTATTTGATTATAAAACTTTCAATGATTTTCTCAACAATATCATCAATATTATTGTTGTATATGTTAATATTGTTGAAGAAAACAATTAAAGCCTAACGATGTAATGATCTGGCCCAGAGAATACAACAACTTCACAATATCCTCCCAAAAAGCTTTTATGTTGAAATATGAATTTTCAATCTAAAATATAATGTAGATGGTCTTTGTCGAAATATTATAATCCTTTCACAGATCCACTCTGTATGTAGCGCATGGTTTTTAAATCATTACTTCAGCTATGAGTGATGACTGCTCGAACAATTATGGGGAAAATATCAATACTCCTTCATTACTTTGTACAAGATTATCTGTAAATTAATGCTACAATCAGTATAACAAGATATGAATCAATGACTGATTCTTCATATCGTTTTAATCACCTTAAATGCAGTGAGTAAATTTATTTCAGTGAACCTAGATCATAACTCACAGTTACGGAATTCAAAATCAACAGTTTATGTTACATACTAAGGTTCATAATGAAGTTGCTTTGTTTGAATGATTCATGTGAACCCATCAGAATATGAACTTCCTTTGAAAAGCTAAACAATCAGCCGTAAACAACTTAAGAGCCTAGTCTTAATATCCTTTGGCCTAAATTACCATACCTCATCCATACAAGATAAAATTGGTGGGATGAATACTAGTGTAGTGCAAGTAGTAGTAGTGCCAGTGGTAGTAAAAAATGATCAGACATAAATAATAAGATTCGCGAAGAAAGAACAGAGTCGTAAAGTAAAATGTGTAAAATATTTTTAAACTCATTGCTTAAGAGTAAGGGAGCAGTGAATGCATCTGCTCCATTGCGACTACTTTTGAACCGTGTCGCCTAACGTCTCAGACAACAATTCAAGACAGTCGTGTGGATTCCTCCAGGTAATCTACATTTACCAACACGTCTCACATCAACACTTAATGAATTATTGTCTTGGATTAGGGCCCCCTAGCTTGGCAATTTGGTGAGCCACTATACGTGTTTTCATGTCGAACAATCATTTTTTCTCCTTGTAGGCAACCTTTCAGCACATGACAAACAATATCAGTCGATATGAGTTGTCAGAGCACAAATATTTGTAGTATTTGTTGAAAATCAATAGGAGTTTTTTGTTTAGGTGTTTTTAGAAGGCAGAGTAAATTGACCAGTTACACATACTCATCTGTATACAAAGGTTCATATCGGTATAACAGTTGTTCATAATCAGAGTACGATGCACAACATTTCATATCAGCACAGCTAGAAAGAAAATCAACAACAAATGAAGCGATGGGTAAGAGTTAATTCAAACCGCAATGGAAATCCAAATAAAAGATGCAGATTAGATCAAAGAACGGAAAGGCAATAACGATTACCTTCAATATGTAAGGGGGAATGTATAGAAAATTTAACTGGGCTAATGCAATAGACGTTGGTCCATATTACTGATTGTCTCCTTCCATTGACTACAACTGTTGAATCGGATCCAGTCAGGAAGTCTATGCATATGGCTGCCAATGGGTTGATGAATTAATGGACTATATCAACCTGCTAACCCTCAGACAGGCGACAGTCTTAAGATATCCATTCACTATCATAGTCATATTCAAAAATATTATTATTCAGTTTCTACATACTCCTCCTTCTTTTCATTACCTTAATCTAGCATTATTTTCATTATCCTTGGTATATGACGTTCTACTTTAGGTATTGTTGTGTTCTCCGAACTAGATGGTTTAATTATGGATCATTCATTATCATTTTGGATAACATATTCAATGACTACATTATGTAGAAATGAGATTTGTAGATATTATACAATTATTTATTATATCGATTCATTCTAATGACTTTATTTGTGATTGGCTGTCTTCGGTAAATTGACGTTATTCACTACTATTAATATGTTTTTATTCGGTTTCAGATGGAAGACAATATGAATAAATGCAGAATCTTTTCTTATTGTCTTTACAAATAACAATTTATGTATGGAATCAACGAATATTTTTGTGATGTCATTAATGTAATTCAAAAAAAAGAATATGTATACTGTTAGTTGTAAGTAACTGAAAGTGTTACTGGAATGAATCAAATCCCAGTTCGATGTGATCATATGAAGAGTAACAATTTTCTACGTATTACGAAAACATTAAAGGTATATACTTGTTATTGACAATTGAAGTTTATTTTTTTATTCCAAAAAAAATTCTTTTGCTTAATTAATAATTGTCTGATGAAAAAGACTGATTACAATCATTATCGACAGGGCTGTTAACGTAAATAAATTTAGCTAACAAATTAATTTTTATTATGTATAATAAATTTCTAAGTGTATCATTTAATTTTCTATCTGGTTTTTTAAAATTAGTTGGAGCTGGAAAACTGAAAAGAGTTATGTGCGAATACTACTGAACTGTCTGATTCATGTTTTGATAGCATTTACGAGGTTATGCCGTAGATCCTAAGGGATTTAAACCTGAATCTGCTTTAAAAAGTAGAGCCTTCCAGTGTTTACAATGTATGGTGAGGGATATGTGCTCAAAAACAGTTCGTTAGATCCCATTCTTTATTACTCCTCTGACTTTATCGAATTATATTCCTACATTTTCTAAACTGTTTCCATAATCTTTATTATTATTATTATTATTATAAATGATTTTTCCAGTGAGGATTCTTCATCATCATTCGTACTACACTCTTCCCTATGAAGCTCTAGGTCGCTCACATTTGTATTTTGCTTACCATGATGATTATTAATTTTCATGTTTCATAAATCCCTTATTCCATAAATATTTTTTTAGGACTTTGTTTTCAATTTTCTGATAACAACCCATATTCTAACAAACACTATATATATAGTACAGTTTTAAAGACGAACTAGCTGAAACTAGTTCCTATACTGAACCACTTGTTCTATTTAGAACCCACTCTGGTTACTCTTATTTTCCTGTATCATACATTGATACACCTAGCTTCACGATATCACCCTAGGATATACATTTGGCTGCATCCAGCATTACTGTACTAGATATATTATGATATAGCACCTTAAGAAACAAGTATTCCAACTAATGTAGCTTACCTAAGCTATCATGATAAATCAGCATGACCGCAGAACGAACTAAGCAACTATGGTTGGTATTTTGAAATGTAGATTCGAATCAATCTTTCACTTAGTATTTAACTAAGAATTTAACAAATTTGTAACTAAAGTACATGTTTATCAGACACATTTTATAATCAATCAGTTTATAAGCTTACACTCAGTTGCATAATCCGGATAGTTTTGTGACTATTGGCTTGACCATTAGAGAAAATGTTAAACATAATGAAGCACAAAATAATACAATACAATAAAGGAGTTTGACGGTATAAAATAACAAAGATATATCAACATGTTGAATTATGCCACCTAAGGTCTTTGACAATTTATTTGTTCGATCCTACAGATCTGATTCAAAAAACCTAAATCATTCAAGAAGGTTAATTCAAAATCTGAGGATTTCAAAATTTACAGGAACACTGTTTAAATCATTTGGCTACCAAAATTATTGCGTAAATGAGAGTATAAAACTAATTTCAAATAGAGGAAATCTAACTTTCTAAATAAATCCAAGCAATTCTGTTTTGTATATTTAATGTCATCAGTAATTCTTTGGGGATGACATGAATTCAGTTGACAAATCGTCTGAAATACAAAAATAATTTTTAGTTAGCATCTCACATTCATCTTCCCCATAGTCATCACCATCACGTTCTACTTTTTCATAAGGTAACTTTAAACATAAATGTGGCAATTTGATATCAGGTAATTTCCTTTGTTTCATAGGTAAAGGTAGCAGACATGACGACATTATTGGTATGAACCAATGAACTATTGAATTCGATCTTTTTTCTTCATTATAAATTAGTGAACATAAGAATTTATGATAATCATCTAAATCTTTACTATCCATTTCATTGACAATGGAAGGTATAATATGTTTCGAAATATTTTCTTTCTTTAAATTAATTACTTTCACTTGTAGTGTTTGAATTTGTGAAAGCTTTTGTTTTAAAGTTTCTTTAAAAGGTTGATGTTCATCAAATGGTAAAAGATTACATTCTGTTGGTTTTATGTGTATTTTTGGAGGGAAATGTCCTGTTAATACATTTTTATATGATTTCCATGGTTGCGCATATGAAGGCTGAGTTGGATCACGTAAACTTTGACTTTTCATAATATCTCCATGTTTTGTTTGTCGTACATTTTTAATCCATGGTTGAAGAATATTCTCCGTTTTCTGTTAGATAAAAAAGTAGTTTTAAGGATGAGATTTAAACAAAGAACTTTTTAAAGTTTATTCATATCACTCTTTTTAATCTTGGTAAATAAACCTCAAATCTAGTTGGTAAAAAAAGGAGAAATATGGATTTTAACGAATGGGTTGGCAAATGATCATCAAAGAAAATATCTTTGTGACTCCTGATCAAACTATATCAATAAACAGTGCCATATGCCAGTAGACTGAATGATAACAAAGTGAATCACATTTACTAGTAAACATAAAAAGCTTGGAAGCTTTAACTCTAAATTTTATTTTTTTTTGAGGTTAAGCTTATAAATAAAGCGTTAAATTACACAAGGTTGGTTGGTATTACAATGAGTACCACCAGTTTCGAATTATTATTTATGTCATAAGGTATGGTAAGACAGTGGAAGGGTTGAATTTCTAAATCATATGAGAAGTTATTTATACGACATTATTTCAGTGGCTTATGTCAATACTATCGGGTTTCATTTTTATAATCATGGAAAACTACAAGATTTTTGGAAACATGAGTATTTTTATCTCAATAACTTTTCAGCTAATTTAACCTTTATTCAATGACAAAATTACTTCCAAGAATTACAAATATCTTGGTTACCTTTCGATAGTTGAATCGTATAGTAGGAACTCCGTGATTGATAGGTCATCATTTCATCCGATCTCCTTAAGTATAGGATTTTACCTGTTTTTGTTGTTAACTTAACTGTTCCAACAAGCGAAGAAATTCTCAATAGCACGTCGATAATTTTCTATTTGCAGTCAATAAATGAATGTTTGTTAGTGAAGTTACTAGTTTCAGGAAGTTGAATAATTTGACAAATATTTTTATTGTTAAGTAACACAAGCTGAATGATCACTATTTCTCATTGAAAACAGTTGATACTAGCAACTTTTGAATATTGACCAATTCAATATCTTCCGACTTGACTTACTCTTCAATGAAGTGATTACTTGTTAGTCATAATGTATCATCAGTTGTCTGTATTCGGTATTATTCGGTAGAGAATCTTTTGACCAAGTTGATGACTGGTACCAATTTTGGTTTTGTAATTAAGTTGGATAAATAGTTCTCTTTCGCTTACTTTTATCATTTTCTCTTTCTGTTTGAAAATTTACATTCATTGGGTAGTTTACAATCATAGAATGATTGTAGTGAGACAACCGTTTGTAAGTTAGGAAGCATCGGACATCTGTTTCGTCACTATATGGGCACCTCAGAAGTACACATTTGCTATGACAGAATTTCTGCTCATCTTTACTTACGTTTTTAATTCAATGGAATGATTACTCAGTGTGATATTTGTTTTATTTTTAGTGTAATTTTTATTCAAGATGATACTTTTTGTGTTAATTTATTGTGAAATTCGTTCAGCATGATGTGTAGCTCAGGTTTTTGTAGAAAATATGCTTTTTCCCTGAGTAGTATAGTTAAGGAGTATTGTTTATATGTTTCTTAAATGAAAATATACTTGATTTCATAGAAATCAGCCAGTAACAGTTATGACTTAGATGTGGTAAATGGCGAACAATCATGGCAAATAGTGTGAGATTGCGTAGATTGTTGAATTGCATTGAAATCATGAACCGATCTAAGTTAGAAAACCATTGAAAACCTTAAAATATTGAATGGCGATCTCATCCTAGTATGGGAATTCTCAACAGTGCTTATCTGCGATCCGGTACATGGGAATAAAACCCAGAACCTTCAGTCTAACGCGTGAACACTCAACATTTAGACCAGTGAGTCGGCACCTAACGGTGTTATTGCTCAACTTCAATCAACCCACTAAATTGCGCGACCATCGTTCATTATCTTCAGTGGGTAACTGCCTCACAATTCACACAGATTGACTGCACTAGTTGCAGCTTCTCAACTGAACCTAGGAAATTTCCCCTCGAAGATGGTCACTAGTGAGCACATTTGTCTCAACCATACTCAACAGTATGACCAATATTATATTTTAAAAGGAAATAGAATAATTTTAAAGCTTGTTCAGCATTGTGTAGGTAGGAAAATAAAACATCACTTATGAAAAATCAAGAATATGGACAAAATGTTTAAATAAACTAAAGACATGAAAAATTTAGGATAATTACACTGCTGAAGAGTCCCATAATAGGACGAGACAGCCGTCCAGTTCTTCCAGGTTTTCCATAGTGGTCTAGCTTCAACTGACTCATGATCTCAACTCTATAGAATTACTAAAATCACCACAAAACCCCTTCTGATAACGCCATTCCTGATTTATTCAACAAAACTCTACATTGAAATAGACATTTTCATGTACTTAACACCAATTATTGAATATAATTTTTGTTTGTTTGCTTTTAATCATTATTCCTCATATGAAATATATTAAAGGCATTTTGCATTCTTATGAATTAGTAGTCAATCTTTTTTCGTAAAGAATTTGTATGATTAGTTTGCTTTACTAAAAATAACATGATATAAATCCAATTTATTAACTGTAGGATAACAGCCAATTTTCTAATGTCAGTGTTTTACTCATATATTTATGATTTATTCACTTGGATTATTGTCATTTCTTAAGTTATCAAGTTATAGGTTTCAAATATGTGGAGGTTGACATGTTGATGAGTAACTAAACATCTTAAATTTATTGATGGATACCTAGACTTACTCAACATATAACATGTAATTTAGTAATATGCTAACATTGTATGTTAAAATATAAGAAAACATTTTATTTAATGTCTGTCAACTAACTGGTATACATTGCATGATAATAAATAGAGATAATTAACATTGAAAAGAATTTAAGTATGGGATCAATAAAATGGTGGAAAGTTGTTTTGTCAGTATACATGTTTGTAATGAATGGAATTTGTAGACTACAAAGAGTAAAATCAGTTATATAACCATTGTGTTATACAAACATCAGTTATAGATATTTTAAAGTTGGGCTATGGGTGAAAAGAAGCAGTCTATACAATTCCAGCTGAATTTGATGAAAACTTCTATATCATTCAATAAAATATTAGTTAGTAGAATTAGCATACATCACTTGTGTTTGACCAAATAATTAAAATTCCAACACTTGAAACTGACGTTATGTGTACGAGTGAAATAATTTTAAAAAGTTATGTAACGGATCTTACAATGATTTTTGCCTTGACATTTGCATCAGATCCTCCTTGTTTATCAATGATACCGCTCAGATACATGAAGCTTACCAACTCTTCCATAGCTTCTCTATCAAGCGTGGTTTCGTTGGTGCTCGTTGTGTTGTATTTTAGGGTCTTACTTTTTCCCTTGTGTATGTTGAAGCCTACTGGTGCAGAAGATGCTGATACACTATCTGTGCTCACCTGCATTTGTTGGTGTGTATGGGATAGAAGAGCTAGGTCATCTGGGTAGTCTAGATCGTCCAGCTGTATCCGTGCTGTCGATTGTGTTCGGTGCTTCCTCTGAGATGTGGACGTCTTCATAACTCAATCGATCACCAGAAGGAAGAGAAAGGACGAGAGTGGGTGGCCTTTCCTAACACTGGTCTCCACTCGGAATGTATTTGTGGGTTTTTCAACTGTGATCAGTAATGTTGCGATTCGGTTGGTACACGGTCGATCATTACGGAATCCAACCTGTTGATCTCAAAGTTGAGCGTCTACCGAATCTTTCATTCGATTCAAAAACACTGTGTTGAAAGCTTTTCTCGGTACCGTTAGTTGCGTGATGCCACTGTAGTTCTCACAGTTGTTCAGATCTCCTTTCTTTGGTATCTTGATGAGGTGTCCTTCTATTCAGTCTGTCGGCACTTGTTCTTTCTTCCGAATCTTTCTGAATAGGATGTGAAGCATTTTTGCAGTTACTTCAATGTCTGACTTTATTGCTTCAGATGGTATGTTGTCTGATCCTACTGGTTTTCCACCCTTGATTTGTCCGATCGACTTTCTGGTTACTTCAATGGTTGGTGGGGTGGCATCTATAGAGAGATATGAAGGCACTGCTTTGATGTTCAGTGAGTTCGGTGTGTCTGGTCTATTCGAGAATTCTTCAGTGTTCCACCCACCTGTTGTGATTGGCTTTCCTTCTTTTCCTTTGACTGGTCTCTATGGTTTGCTATATCTCCCTGCTAGATTCTTCGTTGTATCATGTGGTTGTCTCATATTTCATCCTCTTGCAGTGTTTTCCACCATCATTGCTAGTTCTTACACGTATTTCTGCTTGTCCGCTTTAATGCTCCTCTTCAATATCTTGTTTGGTTCTGTGTAGTCTGCTTGTGCCTCGACTTTCTCTGCTCGTGTTCGACTGCAGTTAATTGCTGTCTTGTTGTTCTTCCTCTTTGGACTCTTGTCCAAGGTTTCCATAGAGATCCACTCCTTATGATGGTGTTTGTTGCGGCTCAGCACCACCTTAAACGTTGAAGTTGGTGCTTCATTGACCTCTTTCCAGTTGTCCTCCATTGTGATTTCTTCTTCTCTCAGCAGATCTTGTAAGGCTTGGAACCTGTTGTTGAGAGTTATCTTGAATTCGTTCAGTTTGTTAGTATCTTGAAGGGAGGCTGTATTGGACGTTTGTACTGCTGTTTCCCCGGTTGTCCAGTGTTTATTTAGCTTCAGTTTCATCTCGGCCACAATCCGATGGTGATTTGAAGCTATCTCAGCTGTTCTTCTGATTCTCACGTCTTCCATTGTCCTTCTGAATTTTTTATTGATACAAATATGATCAATCGGGTTCTTCGTGGTGTGATCCGGTGAGACTCACGTGCCTATATGCATACGTTTGTCGGGAAATATAGTGCCATCTATAACCATTTTATTGAATGTACATAAATTGGCAAATCTCTTTCCATTCCCGTTCCTTTCTCTCAGTCCATGTTGTCCCATGATATCTCTATACATAATGCTATCCATTCCGACTGTGGCATTTAGGCGTTCCATCAGGATTGTCAGGTCTTTTTCTGAGCACATCTCTATGATCAACTACAGACACTCATAGAACTGATCTTTATCGTCTTCATTGCCATAATTGATGGGTGCATAACACTGGATAACATTCATTGTGATTCCTTCCTTCTTTGTTTTGAAATGTGATTTGATGATCCTAGATTCATGAGATTCCTATCCAAAAAGTGTTTCTCGTGCTTTCATTTACATCATTAGTGTAATCCTCCTCATTTACCCGGACATGGAAGTAGGATTAAACCCAGAAGAGCTACAGGTTTAATTGCACAAATAATGCGGCTGTAAATTTTAAAAAAAATGGATTCATTGAAAAATTACTTGATCAATATGATTCTTTTTTTGTCAACGTTAACTACGTTGTTATTATTAATACAATATAGAAATTGTATATTGTCAAACCAAACCTTTTACTGAATCATTAAATTACTTCGCACCAATTATTAGATCACAGGTTCAAAGTTAGCTTTACCTATGTTAGTTTTGTTAACTAGGTAGTAGTATTATTTGTCTTTACATCTAAAGTGTGGTTCAAACACAACTATATTAACATATGCACTTATTAAGTGGATTGCACTAAGTAAAGGAGTATAGATTTATTGTATTTAGTAAATAGGATATACTGCTTCTTAGTTAATAGACATAACTTACACAACATTTACGTCTTTCAGTTACATATGATTCACCTAAACGCACAACACATCTTTCTAATTCATTCAATGGTGGTAATAGCATAACCACTTTATGCTGTTGAATATCGTCATCATTGTTAACATTTTTCATTTGAATGACAGTTTCTTTTTCGGTCTCATTAATATGTTGTTTCAATTTATCAATATGTAATTGTTCTGCTTTAGCTTGTTCACGCAATTTCAATAATCTTTGTTCATGACACCAATTAACAAACGTATTTAAAGCTTGTATACCATCGTTTGTAATAAATTCTTCACGAACCTCATTGGCATTTTTTGACCATTTCACTTCTCTATTTATAGATTTAATTTTAATTGTTGAATTATTTGTTGTATGTAGGATACTTTTTAATTGATTTCCGAGTTTGGGAGATTTATTCTAGATGAATAATACAAGGTAGAAATTCATTGATCATTTGAAATAATAAGAAACTGTTTAATGAATTGAATAGCTTTAATTAATGCATTTTTAAAGATATTAGATCCCATAGACTGGATATTTTAACCATTGTTGTAACAGTAGAAAATTACTTGATTTGCAACTAACATAATGAGTTGAAACCTTAAAGTTATTGTTAATTTGTAATAAATTCATGTACCTCAATGATTCAAAGAGTTGTTTGCTAGCGGAAATGAAAACACTCTAATAAGTAATTATTGATACGCAATAGCTGCTGAATACGCTAATGGCCATCATGATTCAATAGCTGGGTTAAAAATACATTGACTTTTAAAGTGATGAGTAGTGGTTTCGAGTTTAAATGTCAACATTTCAGAATAGGTTTAACCAGCTGACGAGTTCTGAATAGGATGAAACATGAGTCTTCTATTTTACTGCTAATCATAATGCTGTATTCAATTTCATAATTATCATAAACTATTAGTGATCATCTGTAGATTATAAGAAATCTATACAAATTCATGTTCTGTTTTCTATCCAAAGATTTTTACGAACACGAGAAAGTAACGTGATGAGAAAAGTTTGTAGACTTTTTTCAAGTTGTAAGCAAACTGATAGAAAAAATATTAAAAGTGAATGAAAAATTATAATTAGTTGAATTCAATGCAACTAACTTTAATGTGGACCACCTAAAGATAATAATCAATTGAACACTTAAATAGCTATTTTAATGACTAAGTTTTCTTGAGTCAATCTGTCTGCAGCAGATTTTATTCAGTATCTGTAGATCACTTATAATGAAATCGTCAATCACGGAGCTATATAGACAGTTTGCGTAAATTGAAAAATAATGATACAATGTATTCTGCACCAAAACCTAATCAATCATTCGATGACAAATTGAACCGATGTACATATGCCCCGGGTTCTATGTTACGTTTGAATAACCGGCTGGTATGTTTTAAACAAGTCAGACGATTAAAATATTCATATGTTATACTAAAAGTGAGCCAGATCGAAATTCAGTAAACGATTATATTTATATATTCAACCTATAACAATCATTCAGGTTTTTTATTTTAGTAATAACAGTCATCCACGAAATCTATAAAGTAATTCATTTGTCATAAACATGTTTTAAATCAAAGTATTCTAATGTTGAGTGGATACATATTCCGGTGATTCCGATATCAGGATGATTTCATTAAACGATGTCTGATTTAGATTTTCAATCAAAAGTTATCTGAAGCAGAAATAACTGTCCGTACCTTTCTACGGTTACTGACGGTCACAAGCCCCAGTAAAAGAGGAGAGTTGAGCATGGCATCAGCATCCCCATCTCATAGAAAAACACCTTGCTAAATGACGCTAAACAGATTAAAATAATTAGACCATTTAAACTCGGTCCTCCGAGTATAAGAAAGAATTATGACGCCTCATGATGAAACCCGAGATTTTCCGGACGTCACGAGGCTGATGCCCCTTCGAACAACCAGAGAAACAATTCATGTAGGTACATGGAATGTCAGAACAATGTGAGAAACCGGAAGAACCAGTCAAATAGCTACGGGAGTGAGAAGATACAACATGGCGGTGCTCGGAATCAGCGAAAAACTTCTAACCTAAGATGGACTGAAAAGATATGTAAAAATGATTTTGTGGCCTGGTCATTAAAATGAAAACGTTTTGTAGGCACAACGAGTTGCATTGATCGTGGTAATAAAAGCACGAAAAACACTTTTTGGATAGGAATCTCATGAATCTAGGATCATCAAATCACATTTCAAAACAAAGAAGGAAGGAATCACAATGAATGTTATCCAGTGTTATGCACCCATCAATTATGGCAATGAAGACGATAAAGATCAGTTCTATGAGTGTCTGTAGTTGATCATAGAGATGTGCTCAGAAAAAGACCTGACAATCCTGATGGAACGCCTAAATGCCACAGTCGGAATGGATAGCATTATGTATAGAGATATCATGGGACAACATGGACTGAGAGAAAGGAACGGGAATGGAAAGAGATTTGCCAATTTATGTACATTCAATAAAATGGTTATAGATGGCACTATATTTCCCGACAAACGTATGCATATAGGCACGTGAGTCTCACCGGATCACACCACGAAGAACCCGATTGATCATATTTGTATCAATAAAAAATTCAGAAGGACAATGGAAGACGTGAGAATCAGAAGAACAGCTGAGATAGCTTCAAATCACCATCGGATTGTGGCCGAGATGAAACTGAAGCTAAATAAACACTGGACAACCGGGGAAACAGCAGTACAAACGTCCAATACAGCCTCCCTTCAAGATACTAACAAACTGAACGAATTCAAGATAACTCTCAACAACAGGTTCCAAGCCTTACAAGATCTGCTGAGAGAAGAAGAAATCACAATGGAGGACAACTGGAAAGAGGTCAATGAAGCACCAACTTCAACGTTTAAGGTGGTGCTGAGCCGCAACAAACACCATCATAAGGAGTGGATCTCTATGGAAACCTTGGACAAGAGTCCAAAGAGGAAGAACAACAAGACAGCAATTAACTGCAGTCGAACACGAGCAGAGAAAGTCGAGGCACAAGCAGACTACACAGAACCAAACAAGATATTGAAGAGGAGCATTAAAGCGGACAAGCAGAAATACGTGTAAGAACTAGCAATGATGGTGGAAAACACTGCAAGAGGATGAAATATGAGACAACCACATGATACAACGAAGAATCTAGCAGGGAGATATAGCAAACCATAGAGACCAGTCAAAGGAAAAGAAGGAAAGCCAATCACAACAGGTGGGTGGAACACTGAAGAATTCTCGAATAGACCAGACACACCGAACTCACTGAACATCAAAGCAGTGCCTTCATATCTCTCTATAGATGCCACCCCACCAACCATTGAAGTAACCAGAAAGTCGATCGGACAAATCAAGGGTGGAAAACCAGTAGGATCAGACAACATACCATCTGAAGCAATAAAGTCAGACATTGAAGTAACTGCAAAAATGCTTCACATCCTATTCAGAAAGATTCGGAAGAAAGAACAAGTGCCGACAGACTGAATAGAAGGACACCTCATCAAGATACCAAAGAAAGGAGATCTGAACAACTGTGAGAACTACAGTGGCATCACGCAACTAACGGTACCGAGAAAAGCTTTCAACACAGTGTTTTTGAATCGAATGAAAGATTCGGTAGACGCTCAACTTTGAGATCAACAGGTTGGATTCCGTAATGATCGACCGTGTACCAACCGAATCGCAACATTACTGATCACAGTTGAAAAACCCACAAATACATTCCGAGTGGAGACCAGTGTTAGGAAAGGCCACCCACTCTCGTCCTTTCTCTTCCTTCTGGTGATCGATTGAGTTATGAAGACGTCCACATCTCAGAGGAAGCACCGAACACAATCGACAGCACGGATACAGCTGGACGATCTAGACTACCCAGATGACCTAGCTCTTCTATCCCATACACACCAACAAATACAGGTGAGCGCAGATAGTGTATCAGCATCTTCTGCACCAGTAGGCTTCAACATACACAAGGGAAAAAGTAAGATCCTGAAATACAACACAACGAGCACCAACGAAACCACGCTTGATAGAGAAGCTATGGAAGAGTTGGTAAGCTTCATGTATCTGAGCGGTATCATTGATAAACAAGGAGGATCTGATGCGAATGTCAATGCAAGGATCAGAAGAGCAAGATCAGCATTTCTACATTTGAACAACATAGGACACTGAAAGCAATTGTTAGCCAACGTCAAAATCAGAATCTTCAATTCGAACGTCAGGAATATATTATTGTATGGAGCTGAAACTTGGAGAACTACTACAACCATCATCGAAAGTGTACAATTATTTGTGAAAAATCGTCATGCAATCAATTGATTTGATTATCTGTCGACAGAAATGTTGTGTTGATCCGAGTTCAGAGGTCATTTTCATCGTTTAAGAACAGGCCTTAAGTGATAACCCTCATTGTTTTGTTTGAAAAACATGAGTCTGGTCAACAAATTTCATTAATGTCCATCAATCTAAGCGTGAATTACCACACGAAAGTCTACAAGCTGAAATGGCTGGGGTCTAGTTTTGGGATGCAGGGCATGCGTTTCTTCCTATTTGTGATCCGTCAGCTGGATGTACCATCATCTAGGAGTTAGTGTTCACTCCGGACCTCGAACCTAGTTGTTCGTTTCAAACGCCATCGCGTTTATAACACTAGAGAAATAGATAACGCGATGGCGTTTGAAGCTTACTGTACTGGGGTCGAGTTCCAGAATGAACACCAACTCCTAGATGATGGTACATCCGGCTGACAAGTCCCAATTAGGACAAAACGCGAGCCGTGGATCCCACTTCTAGCCACCATCCATATCTGATTATAGTACTTGTGATTAGAGGCAATATCGAGGTAATCCGCATAGGATGCACATTTACTAATAAGATACTGATCAATTCCAGTTCGAAACTTCAATAGGAAGATTAAAACAACTGACACAAAATGAATGAACGGAAAACTGTGTTTGAACGTGCTCAAGTTTCAACAAACCTTCGATGTTATTTCATTGCTTTTTCTGAACCAATTCTCAAGCCACACAGATAATAATCTGTAAAATTTAATCCAGCAGTTCAGTGTTTCAATGTTTTTCACCAAATGAATACAATCATGTAGGTGGAAAACTTCTTTTGGTGGATTAATTTTCACATTTCTTTCGATATTTTCTAGTTTACTTAGCTCTTCTTCAAGATAATTACAGTATTTAATTTGAAATCCAAGGGACTCTAATGAATGATGAATATAGTGTGTTAAATTAGCATTTTTTATTTCTTCTGGATAGTGTGGATCATCTTTCTCAGTGGTCAGTAGGACTTTCACATACAAAATTAATAAGATAACTACTGTATCAATATCATGGAAACCAAATGTAATCAAAAGTGTGATCACTGCTTCCAACATTTTCCATCCTTTGAATTCTATTGTTTTTCCCAATTCATTAATTATGCATCCTGTCAGGCAATGATGTAGTTTGGGGATGTACTTGACAGATAACTGATGATCTGTGAACAGTGTTTTAAAATCTGTACAAAATTGTGAAATAGTCTGACAATGATACGGATCTTCATCCTCTATGCATGGTGAAGTTGCTTGTGAGCATAGTTTTGGTATAATATTTGTCCAAAACAGCCACTGAATAAAGCAGTCAAGGTTGGAACCTGCATTAAAGTCAGACCATCCTTCAGGTTCTTGACCATTTAGTAATCCCATAACAGACAACCATCTGGAATTTCTAAAACTTTGCAAGAACTCAGGCAGTAAAAATATGTCGATTTTCCCTGGAGAATCTGTATTTGTGAGTTCTGTCAAGAAAATAGTATTTTCTCGTTCGTATTTTGGACGACCAGGTGCTTGTCTTTCAATTAAATTAGACAATAAATCTGTTTCCTTCAAATAAGATTGCTTAAGATCAGTTTTGGCTATTACATTACGTTTCTTTGACGACGGTGTTGACTTTTCAGTTATAGACATTTGACTTCGTTCCATTTCAGTACTTATTTCATTTTGCAACGTTGATAAACTAACTATAGGATCCATTGATTTGTCTATATCCACAAATCTACTTGCAAGCAACTTTTTATCTGTATTCTCATCTATTATATCCCCGTCACTCATTTCTTTACTGAACATTGTTAATTCTTTGTCTGATTCCACTATCCAACCTATACTAGAGTTCGAAGTTAGTGTACTTTCCAATCCGTTAATACTTGACCTATCTGATCTTGCTTCAACGTCAGCCCAGTTGAATTCATTCATATTTTTTTTATCATCTACTCCTGAGTGAGATAATCTTGAATAATATTTGCCAAGAAGTAAAGAATTAGGCGCCCAGCCATACTTTGAACGTCCACTTTCAAGTAGAATTGCTCTTGGAAAAAATCCATTTGTTCTTTGACTAATAAGTAAATCGGACTCTTTATTATCAGTAATTACCGGTAACTTAATCGTCTCTTGATGTTTTACTAAAGAAAGATCTTCACTTGATTGTGGCAATTTTTGCTTTTTACCAGTTTTATGGTATTTTGTAAGTTTTTGTTTACTTGTTTTTACTAGTCTCTTCTTGACTGATGCTTCAATTTGAATTTGTGAATACGTTTGCTCCGTAGTTAACAATCGCTCTTTTAATAAAGTGATTTCTTCATCCTCTTCATTGTTTAATTCTTTCGAGTATGAAGTTAAGTTAAAACACTGTCTAGATAATATCTTTTCATAGTAATTGTTAAAAGCGATTCGTCTAGCCTCTTGCATTGAAGCGTAATCAATATAGCAACGGCGTTTTGAAAGAGTCTTTGCAAATTTGATTTGTGATATTTCCTTTAAATCTATATCTCTTTCTTTGAGTTTAGTAAAAATTTTTGATTTCTCAGATAAATTTTGTGCTGTTAGCTTTTCTTCAAGTGAATGGTCTACTGGTTCGCGAATGTTGCAAACCTATTCAAAGTTTGAAAAAAACATACACAACAGTTTATGATTACGCATAAAACTAGAAATTAACTAATAAACAGTAGAACTGTTGTTTGGTGCACTGAAATAAGTATTTAAAAATTTAAAAATCTCTCATCATCATTGATAAAAATAGAATTATTTACATAATTCGGTGTAAATAAAAATAATTTCACTTCTCTAGTATACTAGTCATGTGAGTCATTTTAGTGATCAGAAGATTGGAGTGAATGCAACTCAGTCACTTCTAGGATCGATCATGAGTTAGTATTACTGTGAATATATAAATAAAAACAGGAAGATTATTTATTAGTCTAGGATCTTCAGTAACTGCGCCCTTTTTACGTCAAATTGGAATTTTTCAGTGAATCCTACTTTCTACTTATTTCGGTGAAAGACTAAAACAATTTAGTTTTTTAAAAGTGATTGTTAGTTAAGTGTAACAAAGAAGGCAGAATTTAACTGTCAACAATAAATAAACCAAATTTTCAGAGTAACGTGAAATCACATTGTTTCAAAACTTTGCACCAACAACAAAAATATTTGATTATATAATCAGAATAGATAACTCCGAGAAATTCTCCAGTGTTTTACTCATATGTTTATGATTTATTCACTTGGATTATTGTCATTTCTTAAGTTATCAAGTTATAGGTTTCAAATATGTGGAGGTTGACATGTTGATGAGTAACTAAACATCTTAAATTTATTGATGGATACCTAGACTTACTCAACATATAACATGTAATTTAGTAATATGCTAACATTGTATGTTAAAATATAAGAAAACATTTTATTTAATGTCTGTCAACTAACTGGTATACATTGCATGATAATAAATAGAGATAATTAACATTGAAAAGAATTTAAGTATGGGATCAATAAAATGGTGGAAAGTTGTTTTGTCAGTATACATGTTTGTAATGAATGGAATTTGTAGACTACAAAGAGTAAAATCAGTTATATAACCATTGTGTTATACAAACATCAGTTATAGATATTTTAAAGTTGGGCTATGGGTGAAAAGAAGCAGTCTATACAATTCCAGCTGAATTTGATGAAAACTTCTATATCATTCAATAAAATATTAGTTAGTAGAATTAGCATACATCACTTGTGTTTGACCAAATAATTAAAATTCCAACACTTGAAACTGACGTTATGTGTACGAGTGAAATAATTTTAAAAAGTTATGTAACGGATCTTACAATGATTTTTGCCTTGACATTTGCATCAGATCCTCCTTGTTTATCAATGATACCGCTCAGATACATGAAGCTTACCAACTCTTCCATAGCTTCTCTATCAAGCGTGGTTTCGTTGGTGCTCGTTGTGTTGTATTTTAGGGTCTTACTTTTTCCCTTGTGTATGTTGAAGCCTACTGGTGCAGAAGATGCTGATACACTATCTGTGCTCACCTGCATTTGTTGGTGTGTATGGGATAGAAGAGCTAGGTCATCTGGGTAGTCTAGATCGTCCAGCTGTATCCGTGCTGTCGATTGTGTTCGGTGCTTCCTCTGAGATGTGGACGTCTTCATAACTCAATCGATCACCAGAAGGAAGAGAAAGGACGAGAGTGGGTGGCCTTTCCTAACACTGGTCTCCACTCGGAATGTATTTGTGGGTTTTTCAACTGTGATCAGTAATGTTGCGATTCGGTTGGTACACGGTCGATCATTACGGAATCCAACCTGTTGATCTCAAAGTTGAGCGTCTACCGAATCTTTCATTCGATTCAAAAACACTGTGTTGAAAGCTTTTCTCGGTACCGTTAGTTGCGTGATGCCACTGTAGTTCTCACAGTTGTTCAGATCTCCTTTCTTTGGTATCTTGATGAGGTGTCCTTCTATTCAGTCTGTCGGCACTTGTTCTTTCTTCCGAATCTTTCTGAATAGTATGTGAAGCATTGTTATAATCGAGAGATTTTGAATTTTTGTATATACTTGGTATCTCAGGAATAACTTATTTTCATCAAGAAGTTTTAGATGAGGACGAACGCATGTACGGTGTTTGGTATTCAAATGCAAAACTGTCATCAGTACATGGGAATCATTGGTTCATTCAGACACTATGTCCTACTCAGCTCAAATTGGAGTAGAATCTTCTGTAATCGATTCTGCGTCTTTTTTTGAGTTCATCTTTCGTCTGTCCCACTGTATTGGATGTAGATTCTGAATTATGTAGAATGCACTTGGGAGTATTACAATTATTAACCCAAATTGGAGAAGACTTACTTAATTCCCGGAATTGTATACAATCATCATGTCGGTTGTATAGTGAAACCACTGATATTTAGAATTTGCATTATGGATTTTCCAACACTACCCTCTCAAATCTCACGCTTCGATTAGTCTATGTGAGTATTTCGGGATGCACACTGATTTATAATTTGAGGTATGCCATCATGTGAATTCGCCTTGCATAAAAATTGTGATAAATATTGCTTTTGTTATTCATATTAGAATACATAGATAGACATGCATTGATATGTTTAAATAACATATGTGATTCATCTAGGCTTGATTCACCTGAGAAACAATCGAATGGTAACATGCATCTGTCTCACACTCATTAGGATAATCTTGGACTTGATTTGAATTTTCTTCCTGTGCAAACTCCATATGTGGGCAAACTGGTTCTCTGATTGCTTCAAGAAAACTTGTTATTCCCTCTGATTCATCATACCACTGACTGGGGATTCTGTTCGACAAACATTGTTCGTGAGAATATCCAACATCTGATACAATAGCATCAGAAATATGACTAGAATACGACTCATTCGGAACATATTTGTCACATTCATTAGAGATATCTCTAAAAGTAATTCCATGGTGACGATGAATAACATTTAATAAAATATCAGAATTTAATTTTTCTGAAATACTTTCATCAAATTTATCAAGAATTTCACTAAAGAATAATGGGTCATTAGGAAGACCAGCATCTACCAAAACTGAATCCAGTTTTTGATCATGATTTGACTCATTTAACATATTATTCTCAGAGTTTTCAGAACTTTCATCAGACATATGTGAATCATTATGACAAACCACATCTGGTACAGTAACACGAGTAATATGACAAGAAGTTGGTTGATCAGTAACATTTGTCTCACAGTGATTCTAGGTTTTGTTCAACTCTGGACTGATCTGTGACGTTATACCGCTTCTAGAAGTCTTGAATAAAGATAAGTGATCATTAGAAGCTGATATGTCTTGTAGGTTGAACGCTATATTCAGATCCTAAGCTATTTGGATAACCCAGGGCTAGCACTACTCTGCGACTTGAACACCAGAGAGAAAACACGAGTATCAGAGAAACACTTTACTGCAAGGTTCATTCTTGTACAGAAAATCATAGGTATTTATAGATGTTAGCATATGTTAAATCAACATCCTAATTAAGGCAATCCATTTAACGACATATTTGCTACCGACCAATAGTAGCATGCCACGTTGGAACTCTAGAATGTTCTATCGCACCCTGATTGTCTGGGGCTCTTTTTGAGCCTCTGCAGGCTCTGTTGGAGTTTTCCGGAAGCCAACTCAACAGAAACATCTGACTTGGTACAATCACTAATTGTAGTATTAGTTTCGGCGAAATGAATCATGGTATTGGAAACTGACTGAATGTGTCCAGTTTTATCATATTTAAAGCATTTAGAATTACGAAATACACACGAATTACATAGGTAAAACTTGTCATAGAACAAGCATTTATCAAACTTGTGCTCATCTTCGTGAACTTTTACACAACTCAATGAATTGTTATCTCAATAACCTTGATTACATATTGAACTGGGACGACGTAGTAAAGTAGTAGAGTTCCCGGTGTCCTAACGAATCATTTTTTGAATCTTTTCTCTTTTACTGCTTTCGAAATTTGAATACTTTACATGTTCCAGAAGTAGTTGCTTGACAATTGGATAAGGGGGTGAAACCGGCTTGTCTGGAAACGCCAAAGTCTGTATTAGGCTGTATGCTTCTTTTCCGATGAATGTAAAGAAATAGGCCACAATATTAAAATTCTCATCATCTTCAATGTTCATAGCCCAGATTTCAAAACTTTCGACTGAGGATGGTGAGAGGGAGACTGTAGATGCGATATGCCATTTTCACTGCAAAACTGTTTAAAAACAGATGACATGAACTGAGTGCCGTTGTTGGTTACTAAGATCTCTGGAAACTTAAAACAAGCTAACGGTCCTGACAATCTTACTGTACTCTCTGATGCCGTTTTCGGCATGTCATATACTTCGGGTCATTCGGTGAACGCATCGACAACAACCAAGTAATTTCTGCCTTGTATTGGACCGACTATATCAGCGTGTATTTTTTGCCAAGGACCGTCTGGTTTCGGCCATAATTGTTGTTCAGCCTTAGTTGGGCTCTTAGCTGCCTCTAAACAGGACGAACAACTGCGACATTATTGTTCTATATCATAATTCATTGGCGGCCAATATGCATAGCTCCGAGCTAAGGACTTAATTTTGCTTATCCCCGGGTGCCCGCTATGGAACCGCTTAAGGACTTGTTGTCAAAGATTTCTGGATATAACAATACGATGGTCAAACTTAATGCAGGGATCGACACATGTCAAAGAATCTCATCGACAGAAATATTGTAAGAGCTCTCCACGTAGTCTAGATGAATGTCACTTTTTGAGTATGCAGCGGCAAATAACCTTCAACGCATTATCCTTATCACTATTTTCTTTAATGACTTCGAACGTGACCGGATGTCCGGATACTGTGTACACCTCAGCCTCAACATCTGCGGCAGCTACAAGCACCTCCTCTTCTTGTTGACATGGGAACTAAATAATCTTGAGAGGGCATTTGCCTGTCCAAAGTCCGTTGTTGGTTGATACTTCATCTTGAAATCATGGCCCATCAGTGTAGTCGCCCATCTCTATAGAAGTTTTGCTGTATATATAGGGATACCTTTCTTGGATCCAAAAACTCAGTAGAGATTTTGGGTCTGTTATTAAGGTGAAAGGTCTATCACACAGCATCTTACGAAATTTCCTTTCTGTCATAATCAGTGATCGTGTAGCATGGGCGATTGACTTATCAGATCCGTCAGGGTAGGTATGTGAAATTACTGCTCCGATTCCGTAGTTTGACGCATTTGCTGCGATTATAATTGGAAGATCTGGATCATAGTGTGTAAGCGGAAGGTTTGATGGTAAGAGCTGTTTTAGCTTTAGGAATGCTTCTTGCTATTCGGTTGACCCGAACCATTTGGTATCCTTTTCCAGTAACTTATTATTATGAGCACCGAGGAGATGAAGATGTAGGAGAAAAACGCCATAATGACTAACCATTCTCAAGAAAGAACGTAAAGTTGATACATCAGTCGGTGTAGGCATTGACTTGATAGCCTCGACGTTTTCAGAATCAGGTTTTCTTCCGTTTTTATCGATTATGAATCTCAAATAGCGGACTTGCTTCATGTAGAAATCACACTTTTCAGCACGCAATGTGAATGCATAATCTACTATGCATCTAAGATCCGTATCCAACTTCCCTAAGTCAGCATAGTCTGTACTCATGGTTAGTATGTCATCGAAATAGGCCGCAATACAAGAAATATATATACAATATATACAATATATATAATTAGGGTAACATGGTGGTTGGAGGTGGTCAACAGGAAACCCTGGACCCGGGTTTCGTGCTACTTGGCACTCGTCAGCAAAGTGTACCTGTAATCTTGAGGGAATTGATGCTCCCTGGCGGATTCGATCCCGCGTCACTCAGCTTCACAGTCAGAGACGTTACCACTGAGCTATTCGGGCCGCAATATATATAAGCAATATATATATATATATATATATATATAAGCAATATATATAAGCATAACATGCATAACATGCATAACTTGTTGGAAAATTGAAGGGGCAGTCTTTAATCCAAACGGAAGTCTGTTGTGTCGGAACGACCCTTTATGAGTGTTTATTGTCAAGTAGTGCTTACACTCCTTCACTACTGGAATCTTTAGATAAGCTTCTGATAGGTCCAGTTTTGCAAAATACTTCCCCACCATCGGTTTCGCAAGTACGTCTTCTGGTAACGGCAAAGGGTACTGATGAGCCTCAAGTGCTTCATTTATTCCAGTAGAGAAACCTGCGCATAGCCAGATACTTCCATTAGGCTTTTAAACAATAAGTGTTGGTGCTACTAAATGGGGAAAGCTCACATTCGTGGTTTACTAAACCGGTATGTTCCACCCAGTCATCATCACCTGCTTTTGTTATCTTGAGACACTGATAACGATTATTAAACAAGGATAACTTTTCAGCAGAGATTTGCGACAAAATATCAACCGTTTTATCAAAAAAATCTTTTTGATTCATTCAAAGAATGAAATTACAGAAGCGTTCATGTTAAGCCGTGCTAAGCTTTCTGGGGGTATTCTGACCTTGGCGGCGTAATCAAGTTTTCTGAGTTCGACCTTTAACAAATCGTATTTCTTGAATCACGATTCAAACGTGATGTCAGCCGAACCATCGAAGTTAAATTCATGGATAGAATTATTATTCTGGTCGACATGAGATTAGAAAGATTTATCTGTAACTTCATTTTGTTGTTGGGTTAGGTTTTCTATAATACGAACCTGGAACTTTTTGAAACTTTTTTGATGCTTCATCAAGGCTTCAAATTGTTCAAAGATAAATGACATCTGGATAAGATAACTCCGTCGTCAGTTATTATGTCTGGAACATAGATTCTGGTATATCGCGTATAACTTGAGCACTCGAATGCTAGAACCTTCCCAAGTCGCAAAATGAGAAGACAGAATGCAAATGTAAGAAATCTTATTCCAAACAGAGTCAATTATGGTGAAAAAGACTGTCAGGTATTTATAGTTATTAGTTAAAACGAAATCATCATTATAATTATCCAATCCACGGGTATTATCATTTGTCCAGTAGGGAAACCACATGTAATGATTCTGGAATATTCTTCCAAAATCTGATTAGATGGAATACGTTCGGCTCCTTCTGGGTTTCTTAGACTTTCCTCAAGTTCACCTGTTGATCGTCCTCACAAACAGAAACTGCGAAAGTTTAGATATTTCCCAGTCCTGATCGGCTTTAGATAAACTGATCGTTTTATAATTCTTTCCTCTCTTGATTCAAAAGTATATTTGGAAGCGGTAATCAGTCATTGTTTTCTTCTTTATAAATAAGTAGAATATGGTTCTGTGCACTATTAAGTCTATTTTATTATCCAATCACACAGAAATACCTATCAAGTATGACTAGTATATCATCCATTTACCTCCTATACGGGGTTTACATACCTGGTCAGTACAGTCGTCATATTTTTAGCAGTTTGGGATGTACATAAGCTAAGGGAGGTTCCAAAACAGTGGACATAATAATATCATCAACTTGTCAAAAATGTTCATCTTTAAAATGAATTTTGTCAGTAGATAATGAAAGTGGTACTTTCAATTATATTGCTTCGGAAGAATAAAAGAGGAAAATCTTCGTTTTTCGTTAATCTCATTTCCTATACGTTTTCCGTTTTTTTTAATACAGTTCCCCCATCACTGGGTTTTTCATGAATTCTAAGTGAAATAGTCTGATGGTTTCATCTGATGCGTTTCATATTATTTCTGTGAGAAAATAGCTAGCCCTTGTGTTCTTCAAGCACGAAAGCGTAAGAAAACTTTTAGTTTCACAATTACCAAATCTTTATTATCTACACTATGGCAAATTTGTATTAGCATTCATCGATATACAATAACGATTATCTTAGCATATGCCATTATGTTACCCATAGATTGAATGAAATAATCATTATACTCCATCACTGCCTGTGAACTTCTTTCCTATGAAAAACAGTTCAGTCAACTCTGATAAAAAAGTTTTTTGACCTTGAAGCGTTTACCAAAATTTAGTGTGAATATGTTTGTTTTCATTAACGTTGAATTACTGTACTATCAGTTGGAAATTATGTGCTAAGATCAGTTCATTAGAACAACAACATTATTTTATGAGGAAGGTCAGCTAAACTAGCACTGGTAAATTATAATCAACCCCTATTGAATAAGCTATATAATCATTTGAGTAATAATTTTTTATGGTTTCTCAAATGTCTATGTCATCTAATGAACATCGATCCTTTCATTAATAATACACGCAAACTTCAATAACACATTTTTAATATTTTTTTACATTGTTCAGCTATAAAAATATAGGCTACGTGATAGACCGACTAGAGCAGTAAAGAGAACGTTTAGTGCAAGTAACATCTGTCTATCGTACTCAACTCAATCTATGGTGATTCCTCAACTAAAGGATAAGTTGCCTGGTTATGCCACTTCCTCGTATACCTACGAATTCAGCTGCTCATGTGGAGAAAGCTATATTTGGCGCATTACCAGAGAACTGAGCCAAAGAATTAGTAAACACCTCCCTTCGTCGTTAGGAAAGGGTATCGTCAAAGCAATACGCAACTCTGTTCTATTACACTTGATCGATAGCGGTCAAGTAGTAAACAGAAATAAGTCATTTAAAGTGATTTATCATATTCTTACTAGTTTTCCTTATGGCGTTCGATCTCGTTCTTTACACATAGCAGAAGCTATAGGAATTCGATCCAACAATCGAAGTCTTTGTGTTCGTAAGAAATTTGTAACACCTTTATCTCTCCCTTGGCCTTAAAAAATGATGTTATTTATCATTGCTTTCCATACTCTTTCCTCGTTTATTTCTCTTCATCCCCTCCTATCATTTTCTTTCTCTCCAATATACGTTTTACGGTCCAATTATCTAAACATTTCTTATTACGTAGTCTTATAATTTTTACGAATGTTATTTCAGTGTCTATATTTTTCTAATCATTGACCTGTTTCTCATTATGTAACATTGATTCAAGCCTTTATTATTCTTATCACAACTAGTACACCTGTCATCACACTACCAATTTGTACTTTTCACTTATTATGTTTATTTATGTAATCTATTCCACTGTTATCATTGACTCATAAACTGCCTTGACTGGTTTAATAATTTAGTATTCACATGTAAAATTACTGTATATTAGAAAGAAGCCTGATGAGGATCTAATCGAAAACAATATTGTTAGCTTGTATATGTTGTTCTAAATCACAATATAAGAATTTCCCATATTTTGTAAACTCTTAAACGTTACATAAATACTTCTGACTAGTCTGTATTAGTGTGGGATTTCATGAACTATCAGACATTCAAATGAACTCTCGAATAATCTATTCGATGTTTTTTGTCTTATAGTTTGCATACATGCACACTGTTTATGTCGGAAATAAACTGTTCGATAAAATATCATTTTCGATTTCCTAATATTGAGCTGTCAAGTAGTGGAAGACTTCAGAAAGAGTTTAGCTTCAGAAGATAATACGAGCTTTAACTTGAAGTTTGTATGATTGATGTTAGTTTGCATTTAAAGTAATTATTACGCTACAGAATGCCTATTTATATAAGTCAGAAACTGAACAAAGCAAAATGTAGCCAGCTTTTGAATAGATCATCAGTAACATTTATTGAACATTCATTATCAATAGAAAGAAAGACTTACCAAAGACAAAGTTACATCATTCATTTTTCTTAATCCATCTATATTCCATTCTCTCTTTCTTACAACATTTTGTAATATATGTGTAATCATCTTATTTTCAATAAATCGATTCATTAAATTTAATAAATAAGATCTTAATCGAAAATACTTATTCAATGTTTTATAGTGAAGTAAATATATAGTATTATTGATTGTCAATAAAATATCACCATTTGATGGAATACTGACTATTCTACAAACAGCTTTAGAGATTCTTGATCCGGTTGGATATGGTAATCTAAGTGTATTTATCAATTGTAGACCACATTTTAAACTGACGATATCAGTGTCTCCACTATCAACTAACATTTGTAAACGCTGCAGTGTTTTTATAGATGTTCGTTTCAAACCGTTAGAGTTTCTGAAATGATATTCATTTCCCATATTGTAATCAAATATTGTTTGCCATACTTTTAAGTAAAGGCCTTCTTGCTCAAGAGGATCAGTGGTTATTGTTAAAAATATTTGTTCAATCATGGGCGTTTTTTCAAAATGTTTATTTAATATGCTTATATTTGTTGAGCCAATACAAATATCTTTAACCAAAGTTGTATTCTCATGATTTAAATAAGCTGAATCAAAATAACGTGTTGTTATGAAATCGAACATAGAATAAATATCACCTGGATTAGTCACTTCAGCACAGATTGCATTGTAATAGCAAGAATTAGTTACACAATTAACATCAGTTTTTCCTACTTCGGGTAGTGAATAATTCTTAGCTGTATAAATACAATAGATGTCAGTATTATTAATAATTTTAAATGGAAAACGTGTGAAATATACACGTAAATTTGATTTATCCCTTTGAAAAATATCCAGTTTTTGTATTTGTATGCCAATTGGTAAAGGTGTTATCAATTGCCATACTTTTAATGTTCCATCTAAGGTAATGGTGTATAATCTCCCAAATATCGGATTTGATTTAATCGACGATATATGTTGTTTCTGATCAACTTCTGGAAGATTGTCTGATTTTCAAAGTAAACAAAAATGAGTTATTAACTTGCATGAGTGATGGGTCTGTCATTTAGAAAACAAATGAAAGTCAAGGAGATCTCGATAATTATTTTGTTTTAGTTTTCAATTGCTTATCAATGTACATCCTAGCTTTTATTCGGGACTATGAACAGGATAAATTTTGGTGGTAACGAGTTTTATAAGCAGGATAGTCTAGTCATGAAGCCTTTATTTTTTTATAGACATCAGCACTGATGTAAGCGAAGATATATTGTGAAGTTTGACAGTGAATTGGTGTTTGTGCAGAAGATGAACAGTGTAACTCTTTTACCTGATGTAAAGTTTCTTTCGGCCGCAGCTTATTTTTACCCAAATTTTGATCCGATGATGTTATTTAGGAAGATAGTGAGGGCTTCACGATCAAACCGTTCGGCTGAGGGAACTCAATTTTACCGAAATCATCCTCTTAAGCTACAAATATGCACCGCCTCAGGATAAGCTTTATAACAAATAACATATCATTCAGATAGTAAGTTAGTCTCCTATTCTCTACGATACCTAGATACATTCATATATTTTGTAATTACAACTGTAAGATCATCATTAGCCGATATTTTATTTGGTAAATCTCTCAACATAAATATATCGAATTCGTGCAGTGAAATTTTAGTTCAACTTCATAAAATAAAAAAGTCCACACTTTGGAAATTTGTATGTTCTATGCTAAATACTTTAATCTCATTTCTCCTGGCTATCCAGATATTAATGATCACACTTCTGGAGAAAAGTTTGTATCGTGTTTGGACATTGGATGATTTGAAGGTTTAAATAGTAGAGCATAATCGCGTTACTTATAAACTTCAAGTAATATAGCATTTGACACAAAATGTTTTTTCTTTGGAAATAATTCGCATAAGTTTTTTGCCCCCAAATGCCCTGGTACGGCCGAGAGTGGGGAGAGTCTACTTTCCCTCTCGAAATGCTCTCACATGGCCAGCGAATATATAGCCTCTGCCAGGGAAGTCCTACTCACTGCCTTCTCGTGGCGGGAGTGTTGTTTACGAAAGTGAGAGGACGAAAGGCGAATGTCCGGCGCTATAACCGGATTGGTGGACACGGAGGGTCCACCTAGGGGAGTTGGAAAACCCTGATTCCAAACCAATGGTGCACATGGGCTCCAGTATCCTGATGGAACGAATGGCGGAAGAACCTGCTGTTGGTCAACGGCAACCATGGGACTGCATCTCCTCACGATGCTCCACTGCCTTGTGGATCAGACCTTTAGGTCAAAGGCTCGGGGTGTGGTCCCCTAAGAAAACCACCTGCTTCGGTTTGGGCACCCGGGCAGTATCACAGCCCACACACAAACAAATGAATGAAATTATGAACTCTATTGACGATATCCCTGGTCATACTAAAAGCAAGACAATTAACATTATTATTATTATTACCTTTATTATTATTATTATTACTTACCATATCGCTAATTCACCCCCTTTTATCCCCAATTTGTGTAACCTTACTCTTCAACTTATGCAGCAGCTCGCTCTTGGTGGAAAATCTGTCCTATCTAAACGATCTCCAGTCACTGTCTGGTTGAAAGTGAATGCTTCCACCGATTATGAATACTGAGGCAGTCTTTCTGAAACCACGTACGCTGTTCAAACTGGCTTCCTTCAACGTTCGCACACTAATGCAGATCAGACAACAGATAGGGCTGGCTATGTCGTTGGAAGGTCTTAATGTTGACGTTTGTTGTCTATCCGAGACCCGTATTCAAGACTCTAGTGAAGTACTACAAGTCCGCTCTCCATCTGTCGCCTCGAAAAGCTTGTTCCACGTGCACTTATCCGGGGACCCTGTGGCATCTTCGTCTGGTCTTGCTGGCGTTGGTGTCGCACTAAGCGCTAGAGCTGAGGCAGCACTAATCGATTGGATCCCCATTAACAGTCGGTTATGTGCTGTTAGATTAGAAAGTTTCATCAAAGTGAGAAGAAATCGGCGTGAGAAACGGTGTCTTTTCGTCATCTCCGCCTATGCCCCGACAGATTGCAGCCCGGATGCAATCAAGGATGAGTTTTACCATCAGTTAACAGTTCTTCTCCAGAAAGCGCGTTCGACAGATATTGTAGTACTAGCCGGAGACTTGAATGCACAGGTCGGGCGTCTAGGCACAGAAGAGAGTCGTCTAGGTGGCCGATGGGGACTTGTTGGTCGCTGGACAGATAACGGGGACCGTTTGCTGCAACTGTGCACAGACCACAACCTGTTTCTGGCTAGCACTAACTTCCGGCACAGTCATCGCCGGTGTGCCGCCTGGCGTCCTCCCTCTGCATCCCAAGCCTGGACTCAGATTGATCACATCGCGATCAGCTACCGCTGGCGTGGTTGTGTACAAGACTGCCGCTCCTTTTGGAGTACCTATCTGGAGTCTGATCATGCCCTGGTCTGCGCCAATCTCACCTTACTTTTCAGTGGCCGAAGGATTGACCACCACCAACGGATTGATATTAGTAAACTGGCTGCAACTTCTGTTGCAAGTAAGTATCGAGCTGAGCTAGCCTCTAGGCTAGCTACCACCCCACCGAAAAGTATAGACGAGCATTGGTTGCATCTTCACGACGCCATGAAAATGGCGAGTAAAGCCGCTTGCGGCTTCGCGAAAAGTCCCGCTTACAAGCACTGGGTTTCTTCTGGCTCCTTACAACTGATGGAAGCCCGTCGGTCTACTCCGGGTGACCGTGAGTTTGACCACAAACGAAGGCTGTTACGTAATGAAATCGGGCAAAGCTTGTGTAAGGACCGGGAAGCCTGGTGGTCGGAGCGTGCTAATGAGATGGAAGCAGCAGCTGCATCTGGTAACTGCCGGAAGCTCTTCCAACTCATCCGAGCCACTGGCAGCAAGAAGTCTGGTGTGAGTGAAACAATCTACGGGGATGACGGGATGCCAATCACTAACATCTCCCGACGTCTTGGACGATGGGCGGAATTTTTCGAAGGGCAGTTCAACTGGCCTGCTGCTACGGCAACATCAACCAGCTTGTCCTGCTCCCCATGGCCGGTGACGACTGATCCACCAAACGAGGCGGAAGTCCGCAAGGAACTCCAACTCTTGAAACGTTATAAATCACCAGGCCCAGATGACTTACCTCCGGCTCTTTTTAAAGATGGTGGTGACTTTCTGGCTAAGGAACTGACTGCGTTGTTTGGAAAGGTCTGGGAGCAAGAAAGTGTTCCAACATCTTGGAATGAGTCAATAGTCGTCCCTATCTTTAAAAAGGGTTCACGTTGTTCCTGTAGCAACTATCGGGGGATAAGTCTACTTTCGATCGCGTCCAAACTATTGGCTTCTATCATTCTTCGTAGGTTGTTTAAAACCCGAGAACGATTGACTCGCGAGGAGCAGGCTGGTTTTCGTTCTGGTCGAGGATGCATTGATCACATCTTCACCCTCCGCCAAATGTTAGAACACCGTCATACTTATCGCAGGCCAACAATCGTAGTGTTTCTTGATATCAGGGCGGCCTTCGATTCGTTGGACAGGACTGTTCTCTGGGATTGTCTATTGAAGAAGGGTGTGCCTGAGAAGTTCATTAACATCTTAAAGGCCCTGTATACGAACACCTCAGGCAGAGTGAGGGCATACAACAACCTTTCTCCCTTGTTCCATTCGAGCAGTGGGGTTAGGCAGGGTTGCCCGATCTCCCCATTCCTCTTCAACTTTGCCATCGACGACATCCTAGAAACAGCTCTGATGGATGTAAGTAATGGCGGTGTGGATATGTTGCCTGGAGAACGACTTCTCGACCTTGAGTATGCGGATGATATTGTCTTACTGTGCGATAATGCCTAAGGCATGCAATCAGCACTTAATCAGTTGGCAATCAGTGTCCGCAGGTACGGCATGTGCTTTGCACCCTCCAAGTGCAAAGTACTTCTACAAGACTGGCAGGATTCTCATCCTGTACTCACCCTGGATGGTGAGGAGATCGAAGTAGTTGAGAAGTTCGTGTATCTAAGTAGCTATATAAGTGCTGGTGGTGGCGTGAGTGATGAGATTGATGCACGTATAATGAAAGCCAGAGCGGCTTATGCCAATCTGGGCCATCTTTGGCGCCTTCGTGATGTTAGTCTGGCTGTAAAAGGTCGGATCTACAACGCGTCGGTGAGAGCAGTTTTGCTCTATGCTTGTGAAACCTGGCCTCTCCGAGTTGAGGATGTTAGACGTCTCTCTGTGTTCGATCATCGTTGTCTCCGAAGGATTGCTGACATCCAGTGGCAACACCATGTTAGTAATGCAGAGGTTCGGCATCGTGTGTTCGGGCGCAGAGACGATAATTCAATTGGTGTCACCATCTTGAAACACCGACTTCGGTGGCTCGGACATGTTTTACGAATGTCGTCCCAGAGACTTCCGCGTCGTGCATTATTTGCCGACCCTGGGACTGGTTGGAGAAAGCGGAGAGGAGGTCAGTGTATGACATGGTGTCGTGGCATGAAAGAGAGCTGCAAAGGGCTAGCTTCCGTTGGTCCTTCACGACTCCCTGGTTGGGGTCCGAGAGATAGTGCAACACAGTGGCTAGAGACGTTATCGGATATGGCTCAGAATAGAAGCCAGTGGCGATCCTGCTGCAACCTTCTTTTACTTTCTACATAAAGAATGGTTCTAACTTTCCTAACTGAAAGAATCTTCTGGTTGTACATTTCAGCCCGCCTTATCTTTTCATCCTTTATCTACCTACTTTCATTATTTTGTGTGGCGCATATGTACCTGGTGCCCTTTTGTACCAATATATATGTGTTTAAATAAATAAATAAGGTCAAGTGCGTTGTTTAGTTGAAATAAAATAACGACGAGTTGAAATTTTTGCGTAATATACCTGGAATGAGAAACTCTCAATCATTTGATGGGTGATATTTCTAACTACATTAAAAATAAATTTCAGTGGGTAGTTACAGAACGGCCACTTAAAATAAAAAGTATTGATCAAACCGTATTTGGATTGATGTTAATATTTACTTATTTACTGACTTGTAATTGTATTTGGCACATTTAAATTTCAATATGGTTCCTAAAAGATGTATTGATGCAAATTAATGATCAAACTGTCCAAGTACAATATCACGATGTTTACAAATTCTCACAGTCATTTTTTGGTGAAACGTCGTCCCTATCATACTTAGGGAATTTTAATGAATTGTCTTAGTTAATTGGAACCGCTTCTTAGTAACATTAGTTTTACGTATTAGTATACTTTAGTAGCTATTTAGATACTAAGTTATTCGTGTCAAGGTAAAAACTTATTTTTAAACATCTGATTTTTATCTCATACATCATTGTCTAAATGATGTCATAATTTGAAGGCGATCAAATAATTTAGTAAAGCAAATACAGTTACTTACTTGAAGATTGAATTGTTGAATACTTTGGAGTTTTGCTCATTATGATTCCCTCTTTAGTACACAACACAACTAAAGATCCATCAGATTGACCAACCAGCAGTAACAAAATAACGGGTGGTAAATAATCACTGGATTTTTCATCTTCCAAAAATAGCTTGAAGTAATCTGGGCTGTGTACTGGGTAAAGTAAGAGTGGACCACGGTAAAACACATCATCTTCAGATGATGACCATATAGAAAGCAGGCTACACGGTCGACTACAAGTGGAAAATACAGCGATGTCTCCATTCTGAAAGTGTTAATAAAATGTAATAGGTTCAAGTAAGTAAACTAGATGTAGGCGATTTGTTTACAATCAATTCGGTGGGCATAGCTAATGAAATTTGAGCTGTTTTTTCACCTAGATTAATTTGAGTGCTCAAGTGTACTAAACCGAAAAGGAAAACAATAGTTTATGGGTGGATTTTATGGTAAAGATAAGAAAACGTTTTGTGACCGTGTCAAATAAACCAGTGAATTTAATGATAAATTTATAAAATGATAAAAAAAACTACGTGGTACTTGTAAAACATTTTTTCCCAGTTCAAGACACTAAAGTGATACGTATTTACAATCATCATCGAAACAATAGTGTAGTTTTTACTTAGATTTTCGATGGCTTAACAAAAAGTTATCTACTGAGAAGTATAATATAAGTTTTCTCTTGAACCAAGTAGAGTTACACTGAAGACTAAATTAATTTTCTTAACATCTATACCGAGACCATAGTCATACGTAAGTTCGAGCCAATAAGAAAAGGGACTAGAAGATTCCGTTCAAATTTATGCAAGAGCGTCATCGGTTACATTGTATTCTTCCAGATGTTATAAACTGTCAGATCTGCAGTAATAAGACAAATGACTAATGATCAACGCTTTTAGAATAACATAATCAGAACTTAATAAGCTACCCTTTACATCCAATGAAACAATTTAAAACTCAGAAACTCCTAGTTATAGCATTCGTAACTGCTTGTCAGTGAAACAGTCTCACACTAAATCCGCTTTCCACATAAATTACTTCACCAAAAAAATTTTGAGACAGGAAAAATTTATCACAGCCTATCCACGAAGTAAAATCACTCCCATCCATTGTTAGCTGGATCGATGCTTACATCTCCTTGTTGGGACGGCTTCCAAAAATACGACGGAGAGACCAGAGGTTCCAAACAAGTCAAAGAGACTATCCAGTCAGAATCTGATAGGGCTTCCTAGAACATCAATGTGACATGCAGCGATTGGACAACAGCATAACTTGCCTCCTTACGGATTGGCAGAATTCAGTTCCCCTGCTTCTGATTTGCAACTGCGGCGTTCTACGCGTCCGATTACCGTCATTTGTATATCGTTTTCTTCCGTAATCAAGTATAGGAAGTAACACTCCTCTGAAATTGCTACAAATGTGCTTACACCAGTAAGTGTATTCCGATCCATTAGTGAGATTACAAGAACTTTAAATGTTTATTCGTTTTTATTTCTGAGCCCACTAATGAAACCTCACTATCCTACAGATACTTTACATTAACATCATCCCTGGTAACCTTAACGAACGTGAATAATATCTAGCACGAACAGTATACCATAATATAACTTGGGACATGTATTATGATAAGCCTGAAAAAATGACCTATTAAAGTAGTTATTGCTTTTGCTATTACATCCTCTTTGCTTCCGTCGTATTTTCTCTAGATGTAGATGATTATAATCGAACATCGTAAAACGCACGGCGGTTTTTGTATTTTTAAAAAAATACAAGTCAACATATATAAGCTAACAATATTGTTTTCGATTAGATCCTCATCAGGCTTCTTTCTAATATACAGTAATTTTATATGTAAATACTAAATTATTAAACCAGTCAAGGCAGTTTATGAGTCAATGATAACAGTGGAATAGATTACATAAATAAACATAATAAGTGAAAAGTACAAATTGGTAGTGTGATGACAGGTGTACTAGTTGTGATAAGAATAATAAAGGCTTGAATCAATGTTACATAATGAGAAACAGGTCAATGATTAGAAAAATATAGACACTGAAATAACATTCGTAAAAATTATAAGACTACGTAATAAGAAATGTTTAGATAATTGGACCGTAAAACGTATATTGGAGAGAAAGAAAATGATAGGAGGGGATGAAGAGAAATAAACGAGGAAAGAGTATGGAAAGCAATGATAAATAACATCATTTTTTAAGGCCAAGGGAGAGATAAAGGTGTTACAAATTTCTTACGAACACAAAGACTTCGATTGTTGGATCGAATTCCTATAGCTTCTGCTATGTGTAAAGAACGAGATCGAACGCCATAAGGAAAACTAGTAAGAATATGATAAATCACTTTAAATGACTTATTTCTGTTTACTACTTGACCGCTATCGATCAAGTGTAATAGAACAGAGTTGCGTATTGCTTTGACGATACCCTTTCCTAACGACGAAGGGAGGTGTTTACTAATTCTTTGGCTCAGTTCTCTGGTAATGCGCCAAATATAGCTTTCTCCACATGAGCAGCTGAATTCGTAGGTATACGAGGAAGTGGCATAACCAGGCAACTTATCCTTTAGTTGAGGAATCACCATAGATTGAGTTGAGTACGATAGACAGATGTTACTTGCACTAAACGTTCTCTTTACTGCTCTAGTCGGTCTATCACGTAGCCTATATTTTTATAGCTGAACAATGTAAAAAAATATTAAAAATGTGTTATTGAAGTTTGCGTGTATTATTAATGAAAGGATCGATGTTCATTAGATGACATAGACATTTGAGAAACCATAAAAAATTATTACTCAAATGATTATATAGCTTATTCAATAGGGGTTGATTATAATTTACCAGTGCTAGTTTAGCTGACCTTCCTCATAAAATAATGTTGTTGTTCTAATGAACTGATCTTAGCACATAATTTCCAACTGATAGTACAGTAATTCAACGTTAATGAAAACAAACATATTCACACTAAATTTTGGTAAACGCTTCAAGGTCAAAAAACTTTTTTATCAGAGTTGACTGAACTGTTTTTCATAGGAAAGAAGTTCACAGGCAGTGATGGAGTATAATGATTATTTCATTCAATCTATGGGTAACATAATGGCATATGCTAAGATAATCGTTATTGTATATCGATGAATGCTAATACAAATTTGCCATAGTGTAGATAATAAAGATTTGGTAATTGTGAAACTAAAAGTTTTCTTACGCTTTCGTGCTTGAAGAACACAAGGGCTAGCTATTTTCTCACAGAAATAATATGAAACGCATCAGATGAAACCATCAGACTATTTCACTTAGAATTCATGAAAAACCCAGTGATGGGGGAACTGTATTAAAAAAAACGGAAAACGTATAGGAAATGAGATTAACGAAAAACGAAGATTTTCCTCTTTTATTCTTCCGAAGCAATATAATTGAAAGTACCACTTTCATTATCTACTGACAAAATTCATTTTAAAGATGAACATTTTTGACAAGTTGATGATATTATTATGTCCACTGTTTTGGAACCTCCCTTAGCTTATGTACATCCCAAACTGCTAAAAATATGACGACTGTACTGACCAGGTATGTAAACCCCGTATAGGAGGTAAATGGATGATATACTAGTCATACTTGATAGGTATTTCTGTGTGATTGGATAATAAAATAGACTTAATAGTGCACAGAACCATATTCTACTTATTTATAAAGAAGAAAACAATGACTGATTACCGCTTCCAAATATACTTTTGAATCAAGAGAGGAAAGAATTATAAAACGATCAGTTTATCTAAAGCCGATCAGGACTGGGAAATATCTAAACTTTCGCAGTTTCTGTTTGTGAGGACGATCAACAGGTGAACTTGAGGAAAGTCTAAGAAACCCAGAAGGAGCCGAACGTATTCCATCTAATCAGATTTTGGAAGAATATTCCAGAATCATTACATGTGGTTTCCCTACTGGACAAATGATAATACCCGTGGATTGGATAATTATAATGATGATTTCGTTTTAACTAATAACTATAAATACCTGACAGTCTTTTTCACCATAATTGACTCTGTTTGGAATAAGATTTCTTACATTTGCATTCTGTCTTCTCATTTTGCGACTTGGGAAGGTTCTAGCATTCGAGTGCTCAAGTTATACGCGATATACCAGAATCTATGTTCCAGACATAATAACTGACGACGGAGTTATCTTATCCAGATGTCATTTATCTTTGAACAATTTGAAGCCTTGATGAAGCATCAAAAAAGTTTCAAAAAGTTCCAGGTTCGTATTATAGAAAACCTAACCCAACAACAAAATGAAGTTACAGATAAATCTTTCTAATCTCATGTCGACCAGAATAATAATTCTATCCATGAATTTAACTTCGATGGTTCGGCTGACATCACGTTTGAATCGTGATTCAAGAAATACGATTTGTTAAAGGTCGAACTCAGAAAACTTGATTACGCCACCAAGGGCTAGCTATTTTCTCACAGAAATAATATGAAACGCATCAGATGAAACCATCAGACTATTTCACTTAGAATTCATGAAAAACCCAGTGATGGGGGAACTGTATTAAAAAAAACGGAAAACGTATAGGAAATGAGATTAACGAAAATTTCCCAATCAAAATCGACGATTTTTAGAAAACGAGTTGTCAAATTCATTTTATCAGTAATTGCGAAGATAAGGTATCGAAGATAATCTTCTTCATCAATTTTGTACTCACAATACCCAACAAGTGACATGATTTGAGCTTCCAATTTGACGTAATCACGTGACACAATATAAGTAAGCACATTGCTTATCGGGAAGATTGGCCTGCGAGATCACTTTGTGGCGCTTGTTAATTACATCTTGGGGATCCAGGCGCTTCCCATAAGATTGGTAAACGAAGTGCACAATATTGAATACTGTTGTCCCCGAAATCAGCAGAGGTCACACTGTTTCAATTTCTGCATCCGTTGACATGCGCATCCAAGAATTGTTGTCGTACCTCAGGAATTTGTACTCATGATTGATATGCACAATCTCACGAACAACAGTCCAATAAACTTCAATACACTTGAAATAGATGAAGATCGGACGTTGAGTATTCATCGCAGCCGTTCATGAACAATATAATAACACTAATCACATTTGTGCCTTTGTCTAATCGGCTGTGAGGAGCCACTAGGTGTTCTACGACCATTTCTCCAACATATAAATTTAATATACGGCTTCTGGTCCTTATGGAAATGAAAATCGCTCAATGCTCAATGGCAGTACGTCGCCCTTTCATAAGTCCTAATAGCGTTCTTTAAGTGATTGGAATACTACCAGATATAATGTATTTAAGAACACGTTATCCGTGTCCATAACAACGTGGGAAACGACAGAGCTTGTATTGTGTGCGTTATTAGCGTTCGTAATTTGAAGAAAAATTGCTCTGCCCACAAGTGCTTACATTTTATTATCAGTTTTAAGAAATAAATAACCAATCATTTAATTGAACAAAACGGAATGAAAAAAAAATTGAAAATGTGATAAAAAAAAGTTTTTTAAAAACATGCAAAAATAACCATGCGTTAAATGATATTCCCGTTACGGCACTGGAAACAACCTTAAATATACTGCTCATACATCAACAGGTTGTCCACTCAAACAGAACTAATAGTTCCTAACTGTTGCTTTGGATTGCTGAAATATACGTGAAAAATGTACTACTTAAACAATTTTTTTAGTCAGAACCCTTCAAATAATAAAATATCCCGTATGTTCTGTACGTTTAATATTGCCATCTATATCAAGTTGATGATGCATGTAAACTGGCATAAATTTGTAATTATTATTTTCAGAATATATATCATTAATGTACAGACTTAAAGAATCAGTGAGTTAACTAATACTATACAACACTAGTATTAAATCATTCGAATATTCATTAAGACGAACAGAAGTTTATGAAAAAGAACAAAAATCAATTTAAATTCTATAGATGTCCGTGAGTCAGATATATTGGAGGCAATTACTAGGCTTAACTCTGCGGAAATCAGTCATATAAAGTAATTCAGAATGTTAATATATTTTTATTTAGCAAAACATTTGATGTGCTAATGAGTAGATCGTATCAAAAGAAGTTTTCAAAGAAAAGTATAACATAATGACTGGATTTATTCATTGTAAAATTACCATCTGAGGATATAAAGATGCCTCAGGAGTAAATATACGAATGTTTAATACTTATTGGAATAAGTTAAGAGAATCATATTTACATTTTTACAGACTGTTACTCACATTCAATCTTTTTAAATATTTCGTTTTTTTGTGATTTCAAAAGAATAACATTTCCATTAGTAAACCATAACTTACGTCTAACAGTTAGGACATAAGGCATCCTGCTAAATACTGACTTACGTCGTTTTTTAATCAATAGGATATTTATGTGTATATTAGAATACATAGTCCGCCAATCTCTTATACATGAGAATACAAGACAAACTTTGTTAAAGTTGGTGTGATGAATGTATAATAGATTTTCACTACCTATGGTCCCAAAGAATAACTCATATAAAGTTAAATGAACAAATGAAACTTAAGAAATTTGGCTCATGTTTTAGAAAATGATAGAAACTTGAATCAGTAATTTTTATGCTACACTAGAATCGTCCTCAAAATAAAAGTGGTTTGTGAAGTATCGTCAGAGTGATGAAAATAATTCACGATACAAAAAGGATAAATTTCTAAGATATATGGATAGCTGGAAAATTCATGCATTTATGGATTACAGTTCTATTCCACAATAATAGTAACAATATTTATACTTTAAGTATGAATATCTGTAACATATATCTCGGGGAAATAAACTACATAATTAACTTACACTTTGTAAAATAAACAATTTTTCTAGCATCCAATGCCAAGTAGCATCTTCAACTGTATCTTCACATACAGCTGTTGTTAAAATGGATCCGTTCAATGTGGAAAGTAAATGTACACTTCCAGGTTTTCCTTCACATATAACAACTGCTATATTAATCGAATTATCATTTTGATATTCAGCTAGATTAGATGATTTATCGGCCGCCGGATTAACAATATCATATAAATCATTCAATCTTATAAATGAAATATTTTTAACTATTTGTGGAAATTCGGCCATCGGTGAACAAGGCTGTCCAATAATTTGAAAAAAGGAATAAAATGGCAAATTTATATGAATCCTATATTTTAACAAACACAACATTATTCACTAACCAATTATATATCATGTAAATGTACATACTACTATGTAGCTTTAAAATTAAGCTCATTGAGAAGGAATCCTTCGCTAAATTATTTGTTTTATAAACATTTACCCCAAACAAACGCGAACTGACAAATCCTAACTTGGTATAAATTAAAACAAATATACACTTAATTTATTTTGTTAAATATAAATCTGAAATAATTTAATATTCTGACTATTAATCAAACTCAAGAGGAATTGCTTGATTGAATGACATCTTTTTAATCTAACAAGCAAACAGAGGTATCTCGTAAAGGTTTCATTATGTACTTTGAAGTTATTGATTTGGACAACATAACTTTTATTTTTGTAGACATTAGAGAGTTTTATCTTACAAACAATGTTAATTAATATGATGAAATTGATTTGATAGGTAAAATATGACGTTTTACCAAAAATACTTTCACAGTTTTAAATTATCTGACAGAAGTTAAGAATGCAAGCAAACGGATTCCAAGTTAATGATCAAAAGAGATCATGCATGTTTAGATCTCTGAAGTCTGTGAATATCAGGCAGTGTACATTTGTGGGAAAACACTGCTTTAGAGACTCAAAATAGGATCAAACATCAGCCCAACACTTTCAATTTTTTTAATAGTTCTTAATTTGACATCGGTTCGTGGTAAAGTTCACCTTTAAATTACTGATTGGTCAAAACTCCAGATGAGTCAGTACAAAACATCATTTCAGGAATGAAATAAATAGATTTTAACTTTTCAATGAAATAAAATGAGTTCATTTTTACATCAATGAACGAAGAAAACCAGACAAGCTCGTTGGACGAAACGTTAGAATTATTTAAATTTCAATCGCTGAGATTATTTCAAATATAATTTCCACATATAATGAATGAGTACTTATGAAATGATAAGTGTCTGATGGCTTTATTTGACGATCTGTAACAATTAGATATTTGCAAAAGAACAATAAATAAGTAAACCCGTGAAAATATGGGCACATCTAAATTTGTATTACCTCAGATATTGTCCAGTGTTCCAAGTAATACTCCTGTTGGCATTTCTCATGAATCTTACATGAACTGATATCTCCACATACTCCAACCAAAACAATCTCACCAGTGTCTCTTTTCACTGTAATGTCATGAATAGTATGCACTGAGTTTGATGCCGAAGTCTTTGTAGACAGAATCTTTGAATACAAGTTCATTAGCGTCTGTCTACTATCTACTTCTTTGATAGTATTCTCCATAGTTCCATTATCTGATACAATTCTTGACAGGTTTAGAGATTCCGAACCACCATTTTTTAGATATATATAGTGTGATTGCCAGAACTGCCAACACTTCATCAATCCATCCTTACTTATAGAAACGAAACTTGGAGATGTGGAATAAAATTTTTGTGGTCTAATTAAATCCCACCTATGTGCCGAAAAATGAATAATTTCTCCCAAGTGACCATGAAGTATTGATAATTGAACTTGGTCAGTATTCCATGTCTGAAAATGAAAACGTCTGGTGAATTTATTTGTCTAGTTGCCATCTGACCTAAATGTAGATTTTTAATAATACGTGATACCTGGGTTTTTAGTAGTTTCAAAAACCTATCAATGGTAATTTGACACCTTTTAGAATGTTTCATAGCATCCAATATATACACTTAGTCTAGTTGACCTGAATCTTCATATTTTAACAGTTTAGTAAAATAAGATTTTAACGACTTCATAATAGAAATAGCAAAGGTTGTATTTGGTGGTTATAACGATTTTCCTGTACTCAATTTCTCGATACACATTTCATTTAGTAGTGAGTGGTCTGTATGCAAATCTCCTCACCTCGAGGCCATAAGGTCTTGGGTTCAGTTCTTAATGAGATTTCGGATGAGCACTAACCAAACTAAGACGAAATAGCTGTTTGATAACTCCTGATTTCAAATAGTTATCTAATTGGTCAGTTTCCTTTGTAAACCATGTTTACATTGAAAGATTTCCATAAGATTCCCATGTTTGGACAAATTGGAGTTATAAAATGCAGAGAGGAAAGGCGATTTGTATATGAAGGGTATTGTGACAATTTTATAGAGATTTGTTCTAGTTACATTTGTTGTTAACCAATAGTGAACTGTTAGCATTTCCAATTTGAATTGTGATTTACTAATTGGATGCAGTTACACTTCAATATGTTTTAGTTCTCGTCGAAATTATAGCTTATTACCATTTTACATATTATCACTGAAATTATTTAAAGTGAGCCATATAGCCGAAAAAATTAACTGCTAGCGTCAGCATAGAGAACACCATTCCAACACATTTATGAATAATGAAATATATTTATGTTAATGACAAGTCTAAAATGAAACACGAAAGTTATGATGTTACCACTTTGGCTGTGGAGAGTGTTGTATTCAGTATGAGGGTGTGGAGGTTGTTGAATCGCACTGGACTCATAAATTAGTCTAAGTAAGACCACCATTGAAAAGCTGTAAGCACTGAATAGGCATTTCATCTTAGTATAGAACTAACCAGTAGTGCGAACCTACGACCCTGCAACCGGGAATCCAACCCAGGACCTCCGGCCTCGTTCGTGAACCCTTGACCTCTGAGTCAGCATAAGATTTTAGTCAATTCAGTCTCCAGTAATTTAGTTGTATGGTTTTCCTTCTCACTTATTTGTACAAATAGTCATATTTATCCATTAATTATTTTCACAATGGAAAATTGATCAAACGATATTTTACCGATTAACGACATCTGCGGAGAAATTAGTGAAGGCAGACAAAGGAAAATTATTCCATTGAACATAACTTCAATTTACGTCTGGATAATTAAATTTTATTGTGATATAAGTTATCATTAGTTACTGAACAAAAAAATAATATATCAAGTCTGTGATTACTATATAGACTATTGTTACATGTAAAAGATTGATTTCACTGTAGTGGTCCTGTAATCCAGTGTATGATTAAGTAGCTAGTATCCCATCGGTAGGATAGTATCTATTATTTTGTATCGGAAAATGGTTCTTATTTTAACCGTTATAAAACAGTTAGTTCTCAATATTTGTATCGAGCGCTAATACTTTGAATTCGTTAGTCCTATCAAACAACTGAAATGAATCATTGTGTTTTTCGTTTAGCAAATCAACTTTAGAATATGTGACACGCTTTATAAAATGCATACTTTAATTGTCCCACATTTATCACCAGTAATCAAAATATTTAATGGGCTAATGTAAAGAACAGCTGTAATTTGTGATTGATGGTTGATCACAGAATTTTCAAAGGTTTGAAAATTGATCATTTCCAATAGTTTTGCATCATTCTCATCATAATAATTATTGTAGGACAGAGAACTGAAATGTCTATTGAATTGCATACAACGCAGCCAAGCTGAACATTTCCAACCAATTAAAAGTTGACAGTTATGACTACATTTCTCTTCGAAACTGATTAATTGTGATGGAAATTCATATGTCTCAAGAAGAGTTTTAAGTAGAGGACATGTCACGATTTTTGTAAATAATTCTTCTCGACAACTTGGAGAACTAAATGAGATACAATTCCTAAGTATCAAAACTGGTACACATTTATTAGGTATAAGTTGGATTTCAGTGAACTGAAACTGCCAGTGTCTTGCAAATATAATCCAACAATAGTCATTCGAAAATGTTTTAAACGATTTTAATTCCAACGAAAATATGCTTCCTGAATCGAAGTTTGAAAATACACCAATCAACTGATTTTTAGTTGTTGATGGGATGCCAACATTCTGAAAAATAAATTGATGAGATAATATAATAGTAATAAAACGTTGCTACGGGGAATTCATATTATTGATGAATGACAATTAGTTCCACAATAACTTTATGTATCACCAACCGGAAGTAATGTCAAGGGACAAAATTTACCCTGATATTAAGTAACAGATTGCTAAACTTATAGTTGTATTTATCCGTATTCAAACAACACTGAAGTACAGTAACAGATTGTTTGAATGATTTAAGCTTATCTATCCAGCACCAAGATAACGTTATCTAGATTGCATTTCCATAGACATAGACGTCTGAATTCGGGAAACTGTTCCATCACTGGTCTAATTTAATCACTTCCCGTCAAAGATTTGAAAGCTTCACATAACGTCAGTAAAATTTAAATATATAAATAAGGTTAACTACTGAAAATTTCAGAATTCTGAATATCATGTTTTGTGGACCCTTAGTAGTGTTGATCAACAAAAAGTAATTTAGCCTTTTTTCTTAGAGCTTAGCTTATATTCAAGCCCATTTGTGGTGTGTGCTACTGATGTCGACAAATATAAGTAGTATGTATCATCGATTGAAAGTGAAATACATGGAGGCAGAATGTTAAGGTCGAAGAGAAGAGCTCGTGAATAGAAAATGATTGCTACAGAGACGAGGGAACAATGAAGTCTGAGATGATTGATTGACATTTTGCAAATGAAGTATTTACTGTACGGTTCTCAGATTTTACTAAGACGTGCCGAAATTTTGTGTTAAATACATTTGCTTGTCCACACTGATGTTCTCGTTCATTACACACTTACTTATTCCCAGTGAACGATATATTCGATCGCTTGAGATCTGCGGGTAAAATGGAGTTGCCGTCTTTGTCAACTATATTGTTAGAACCACAGACGCATCGAGTAACGTTGAAAATTTAGAACAGCAATGAGAAACTTGATTATTTATACAAAGTGAGTTCTGATCTAGCCCTAAATGGCAAATTCCCTCGTTTGAAATGATCTCTAACAATCCAGGTGTTCGAAGAAACTTGATCATTTCGAACTTATATAGGTCAAGTAACGTCCATCGTTAAAATCAGTATGACTTATAAATGGTGAATTATCACCCGGATGATGGTATAAAATTTCTTCAGTTTGTCGCAGTCTATAGTGACAAGTGTCAAGCAACCGTCAGACTAACACAACGAAAGGAGAAGGAGCTGCATATTTAAATGAATATATACATGAATATACATAAGAAAAGTAATAATTTTTAGCTGTTATCCAAGTTCGTGGTGGCACAAGGTGACGTTCTGTGGTTATCTGAGTCTGATGTTGATATGTACAGGCTTCCTGAATGAGTGCACAGACCAACTACATCAGTAAAAACATCAATTGTGGGAAGGAACTTTTTATTGGCCAAGCGAATGGAGGGCATATGCACAGCTTATTCATAAATATGGATATATGTCCTCCATAAAACGGAGCCGAAACCTGAACAACAACATGCGCTCGTGAGCATCTCTCACTTTGTATTTAGTTACTGCCTGACCGCCCGGTGTAATATCTTTTTTTCGCGAAAAACTAGTCTTTCTTTTGGATTAAAATAAATGGATTGAATGGAGGGTCGATCACAAATATACTTAGATTACGTTAGATAATGTTGTGGAATATATAGCGTATGCATTTTTATGAAAACATATGCTTTTGTGTGACGTTTATTTACTTGAACGTCTAAAGAATAAAACATTCATTTTTTGTTCACTATTGTAAGATTTTAATTGAGAAAAATGACAGTGACACAATCATCACTGAGAAAAGTAAAAATGCAATGAGGTTCAGTTGTCATTTATTTTAAATATCTCACCTCAAGATCTTCACATGATAAAGGCCATAAGGTATTTCCACCAGGTTTCCAACCGATGAAAACGTCCACTTTTGATGCGTATGCTAAACGGTTATAACTTTGACTAAAAGCATTTTCTGACGATTAATTTAGAACGGACAATTCAAAACGTAAGGACATGTAACAAAATAAAATGGTATTAATTTACTTTACCACTTGGAAATTTAATGGATTATCAAATTAAGTTATTGTACTTGCCAAATCAACATGTCCAAATAACTCAAATATGTATTTCAGTTAACAAATAAAAATTTCATTTATTTTGATAGTTTTACTGAGGGATTTTTACACCAAAGACAATTTTTACTTTGGATTCAGAACCATTTAAAACCATAAGAATATTAACTGTTATTTTGTTATGTGGGAATACTTCAATGACCTAACTTGATTTTGGTTTTTCGAGTTTTTCAGGACGCTTATGTAAAAAATGTTTGGATATAAGGCAACATCAAGTACTTTAAAACTGAGATATCAAAGCGGTCGATATACGCTTATTCACATCCAAGTAATTTTTCCGGAATGTCTAGACGTAAAACACAACACAAATTCTTTACAGCATTTTTTCTAGGATCTATATTTTATGTAGTGAAGTGGATGAACAAACCAAGACCCATATGGTTAAAGATGAGCGCTTCACAGACATTGTTTCAGTCAATTTCAAGAATATGCTTTATTTATGCAATCAAAATGTAGACCAAAGGAGAATTTATCTCAACATCAACCACACTGCGCTGATAGTTTCTTAATGTAACTAAACCGGATGCAAAGTGAACTAATTGCAGCTTGTATTTTTGGAAACACTTGACAATGTATAGGATCAAGCGTATTCACATCGGGTCTCACAACAAGCATAACATTTGAAAACCACTAGTTCGGGACTTAGTGGTTTACATCACGCAATAGTGCTATCCTGGGGAAACTATAATTTATGAACGGAACAATGAAATTAAAGATAAAAAGTCTTAGATTTGTAGGTGAAACTTAGTCATTCATATGGCTAACTGGCACTTTTGCACTATAGCTGATATTCATTCTTGGTGAAAACCTTTATTTTAATTATTAACCTTAAATCCCAATCCTAAATCCTAATCTTAATTCCTAATATTAACGTAATACTCTTTTATGCCACTTTTAAGTGGGTGAATTGTCTCATCGTCACCTTAACATTGCTCAAAGGTCGTCCATAAATTACAGTTCCACCGCTATCCTTACTCACGTTTTTGAATTTCATAAAACTATCAACCTGATTGACACAAAAGACACTGCCTTCCAGTGAAGGTCTAAGGAAACCACCGAATGTATAGTTATTAGTTAACACATGATTTTTCAAAGATTTTTGTATATCTTGATTGCATTTTACATCACTAACTGACCCCCAAGGCCTATTGTTGTAAACAATCCCCTATTTCATGACCGTTATATAATAAAAACTATTTTCTAAAAAAAGAAAAGATGTTTTAGTCAATTACATCAAGACAGTAGCAAATAGATTGTTATTGCGGAGAGCTAAAAAAATTGATTGAGGGTTAGCAATCTTTAACTAGTTGTACTAAAGATTGTGAGATGAAACAAAGTGTGCTTTTTCTAGTGAAGATGCATGTGATGTACTGTATGATATCCGATTCTGATAGTGACATATACGTTTTCTGTACACAAGCCAAGATCAGCTATTTGAGCAAGAAGACAGACGGAGAATTTATTGATTAAATCCGAATTAGGAAATATCGGTACATTCATTTACAGATGTACGTCATCACTCTTTAGAAGACAAAAGCTCATTTTCAACTAATGGCGTGTCTCATTCTATCTTGCCCAACAGCGAACGTTGTTTAGCACAAGTCTGATTTGTCCAATGTACTAAAATTTTATCACACAGCTGAAAAAAACTGACAAAGTTTCATTGAACAATTTGGCAAAAAAGTAAAACCATAATTTAAAGGGGGAAACATCGTTATAAAAGGGTAAAGTTGTACTAACTCAGCGTTTACTTTGATGTTAACCACTTGGTGAGTCTGACATTACTGATCACTAACGACTTGAAGATATGATACTACTTTCCAATCACCTCTTATTTTAGTGTCCGGCTTTCCAGTAAGTTCACAAAGTTTTTAAATGACATGTTACAATAGTAACATTTTTATACAACAATTTTGTTCTCATGAAATGAAAACTCTCCAATTCCGATTGTTGGTTTTTAATTTTTAAAATCATAAATAGAAGAAAATAACTTGCATCCTCAGATTGGTTTACAAAACAAGACGTACTATTTTCGTTTTCCGTCAAAAGTACTTCGTTAATCAGTTTAAATTGTTTCAGATCGTAAAATTTGATGCTGTAGGGTGTTTTAATTGCAATCCGCCCATTTTCTCGAGGTAAGTAAAGAACCTGTTTTAAAAAAGCACAAAGGCTTCAGATAAAGTAAAAGTAATGCAGACAGTGGTTATATCATTTTAAAGTTGCACGACGACATTCTTTTTGTTTATTCAGGTTCATTTTGTTTAAGCCACAAAAAATATAAAGCAATTAATTTCAAGTGTATTTGTCAGATGACATGGTTAACGTACAACTGACTATTCAGTTGAACTGCTTTATCTTAATAAATGATGGACATTGATTGTCGAAAAATATTTAAAGTCATTGTAACTTACGTAACACTAAAAGAGTTTGCCTATATCAGCTGAGTGAGGGTAGGTCTTTCTGTACTATCGTATCAAAGACTTACTCCTGAGCTTAGCGAAAACCTACTTGGTAATTAACTGAACAAGCCTCTGGTGAAATGACACCGTAAATCCCCACAAGCATGTCGCTCAATTAGGAAGTCCTAAACAAAAAAAACAAAGATTTAAGATTATCCAAAAGTAGCAGTTTTGCTTCTATTCTATTTTAGCATAGAGAGTAATAACAAACCCAAACTGTTAGAGCGACGTTTGCTTATCTAGAACTGCCTGTTATTATGGTTTATTTCGAGACTGATATCAACTAAGGTTTTCATACATTAGTTTCAAGCTAAAAACGGTATTAATACGGAATGTAGTTGAGCAAATGAATATTCGCAATGTCTCATAACTGAAAAATGCTCATGACTGTGGAATACATAAGTTCTGAAAGATTGATAAATTGTGATTATACAGAAAAGAAAATTTAACAAAACAATTACCTGTTCTATTATACAAGAAGAAAAAGATGCCGACCTTTTGAGAAGACTATATCCAAATATTCTGTCGACATTCGAACACACACTGGGTTGACTGTAGCTATAAGATTTATATTGAAGTATTCGGTCTCTAAGTAGCCTCCATCTATCTCTTGAACAACAATAAATTATAATTTCAAAGTAAAGAAAATGCTCTATTACTTTGCCTTAATTGAAAATGTATCGCCTCTGTTCTTAGAGTCACAAGGAAGGTCACAATTTTGTTTGTGATCATTAGTGTTCATATTGAAAAAAGGTTGATTACATTTACAACGACCTAATATTGGCAACCTCTAACTGGTAGAGACAAACAAACTAGTTTCAGTTTCAGTTTCACTTTGGAAATTACAGGGGGCTTAATGGCCTGTGTTAGTTTTGGAAATGATGGTCTCTCAGCCGATCCAACTTTTTTTGAATGAGTCGACGGATGGAGCCTCAACCACGTGCTGAGGTAATGAATTCCACTCCTTGATTATTCGATGGGAAAGTCGGTAGTCAGCTGACAAGTAATTCGTTCTGGGATTGTGAACTTTTTTGGAGTGTCTTCGTAGATTTTCTGTTTTGGAAGACAAGAAAAATGAGGGCATATCAGGTGCAAATTTGTCATTAAGCAATTTGAAAACTGTAATCAAGTCGCCTCTGATTCTTCGATATGACAGCGGGAATAGGTTTGGCCTGGTCAGTCAAGCACCATAAGGGAGCTTCGCTATTCCGGGAATCAGCTTAGTTGCTGTTCTCTGAACCCTTTTCAAGAGTCCACTGTCTTTTTTAGGCAGGGGCTAGCTGCTTGTATGCAGTACTCAAGTTTAGGGCGTACGAACACTGTATACAAAGTCAGAAACGTTTTGGTGTCGAGATGACTAAAAGCCCTGCGTATGGACCATAAAGTCCTAAAACATTTGGCGGCTATTCCACGGCAGTGTGCAGTAGCCTTTAAGTCTTGACTAACGATGACGCCTAAGTCATTGTGTACCACAGTTCTAACAAACAATGTCCAATAATAGAAAAATATTCCTTATAGAGATTATCCATAAAACAGGTTTCTGTGTTTCACTTATCTTGTTTAAAATAATTACTCTTCAGTTGTATAAATAATGAATTTGTTCTATTTTTCACATTACAGTTGTTGGTCTAATGTAACTTCAATGAACACATAATCCGTCAGGCTGAACCATTTCTGCGTTGGATGACAAAACACTTATCATCAGGCCATTTGGTGGATATCATCTGCGTTAGAAATGATTGCATTCTATGGACAATCGCATAAAGCAGTGGTTCCGCTTTGTACTTCTATTCCCAATGAATATTGATATATATATAATGTTGCCAATAGAGTTTAATTAGTCTAGACATTCACTTAAGAAGCTTATTCATCCGGTTCATCAGGCTTGTTGGGCCAGTGAAATGTCACTGAACCCTAGCCAAATCATTCCGCAGTTGGGTCACTAAATATCGAACAGATCATCGATCCATGTCAAGGTCAAGGACAGTTAACGCACATCAGTTAATCATACGCCATGGACTGGCCCATGCGGCAGTGGTTCTGCTTTCGCTTGCGTCTACTTTAACCAATATATTCCTGTAATAACGTCCTTTGTGTTGTACAGTCTTGATCCATGGTCCCTTGATACGTACATGGGGCAATCCACATAAAGTGCTGATCGCGAGGTGTGACTTCGGAGTTAGCTTGTTCGTTACACCGTTCCCGTCTAATTCGACATAGATCACCAATGTTGATAGTCTAAAGGCTTAATATTAACCACAATGTGCGAATTTGAAGTCAACTGAAAGGTGACACCATCCACGTTCAACTTGACAGAAATCATTTGAATTCGTTACTTAAACAGCTGATAATACCCTGTATTCAATAATGTGATGACTGGTGGCTCAAGAAACCCTACCGCTCCGAGATGGACGCCTTCAGACACATTACTATATTCATAAATATATTAATAACTACCAAATCCACTGGAATTGCTGCAGTAGAATGAAGGGGATACTACGCATTGAACATAAAGGAATACCTGAAACCGCAACGGAATAACAAGAAGAAAGCTCAGAGAAAGCAGTAGGCTTGTAAAAGGTCGTGAGAGAGATGCTAAATATTGTATATATGTATGTAGAATTATGGTCTGTTTCGTTATTAGTGCTGCTATAATAATAGACTTAATCATAAAATTGTAAATTTGTCATGATGTAACTACCCAATCTATAAGATCTAACGTGAAAGTCACAACACACAAGAATGATCACGCTTTCAAGGTCGACCCATGTCATTCAATGAAGTTAAATTCATTGAGTTCATTTTTGCCGTCTTCTTCACCGTTGGGTCCTTAACCACGTTAAATCTTGAATGTTTGTTTCCAAAGTTGTCTCGTCTTCAACCTTGAGGATGGTGTAGTCAGGGCTCAATGACACTACACGTATGTACACAATATACACAATAGCTTGACACTAACCAGACACAACCAACGGATAGGATGGATGCCTTGGAGTAAGAAATTATTGTTATATTGGGAATTAATGGCACCAGGATTTTTGTAAGCCGCACTGGTGTTATTCTCGAAGCAGGTTCAGATAACCTGTATGACAAGTCCACCTATTGTTGATAAAACCGGAAGTATAATGACCTCAATAAGCATGCCTATGTCTGCACAATCACGCAGAGCGAAAGTATCAATTAAACTGGGCTACAGTATTCGAAGTGGTTCTTGATGAGCATTCGTTCCAAAGTCGACCTTTAACAACTCCCTTATTTTGTATAGGCATTATGTTAAGATCCTGAAGGGAAAAGGAAAGGAGGGAGACCAAGGAGCACATTGTGTGGACAAATTCGCAAGCAGACATCTAAAGAATTAAGTGATTAAAAGTAGCTTGAACGGATTGCCAAGGATGGAGTCCGAGTGCGAATTCGGTTGGGAGACTCATGCTCCTTTATGAGGGGTAACAGACTTAAGCCAGAAAGTAAAATTGTAAAACGTCGCATTGCTGAAAAAGATGACCTCGCGCCCCTACCGTTTTTCTTTATAATCTAAATAAAGACCTGGTCACTACTAATCTGGTTTCTATCTATCGATAGGACGACGAGTACCCGCCGGCACACGATCGATTTTATTTCTTTGTAAAAGTAAGCCTGGTTATCTTTACCATAAATTTCGTATATAAATTTATATATCGTTTTCCATCCCAAAAATTTCGTGTTCGAATCATTATTTTATCACATTATTATTATATAAATGTAATGGTCATATAACACACATCAGACTCAAGCTAAGGTGAAAGACCTGAGGACAAATGTATTTCGTTACCGGTGGAGATAGACACTCTTATGTCTATGAAAGTCGGATTTTCAGAATTCGATCGTATTGGTCTTGAGTTGCGGTTTGCCCAAGTACATAATTATTTCACGGGACAACGTTAAATCTGAGGGAAATAAATACTGAGATTTAATAATAATAATATATTTTTGCAAAGGCAGGCAGACGCCATTTTTACAGGAATGATCTACAAGTTACAACATATACTGGTTCACAGTATGCATCTCAAGCATGGCTGTTTTGAGAACATAATCTATAAAAGTTGATAGCAGTTCATTCGTTCACATATAATGTGTTTTCACCAAAATATTTTCCAAAGTGGCATCGCGTCCACGTTAAACATTCAATCAAATCTCGGCGAAATTGTGTTAGGATTTTGGGATTTTTGACTTAAGCTTGAAAGTAAATCTCGTATCCGCGAAATTTGGGCTTATTAAATTTTCTGTGCTTCTTGAAATCATAAAAACAAAAGGAAGTCGTTCTTTATTGCATACGTTTCACCGATCTTTTTACAAAAACTACGAAAATGGTAATAGTCCTATGTTCTTCGTCAGATCTTTAACTTCCGGTCTATGAGTGCTATGTCCATTTTCTATGCTAAGTACACAAGATGTTTATCCCTCCCAAATCAGCGTAACTTGAATCCAACAAGACTAGGTCAGCACAAATGATTGGTTGATTTTAGAATTCGAAATCAGACAGTCATTAAATACAAAGGAATTATTAGATCATACAAACATCACAACCACCAGAGCTTAAATTGGGCCGTAAGTTTCTGCAACTGAGTGAATTTCTCCTTCATAGGTTTATCATATATCTGTCCAGGTGTGTATTGGATGTAAACTTTGTAGGATCTAGAATATACTCATTAGCATTAGGTTCAACAACTGAAATTGGAACAGATTCACCCGAGTCCTGGAATTGTACGTGATCAACATATCGGTTGTGTACTGGAACCACTAACATCTAGAATTTAAACCATAGATTTTCCAACATAATCCTCCCCCACAAAATAATGAAGGTCCTTATGTGTCAATGTTATGAAAATGTTGATGTTCTCAACTTGCTTTATATTTTCATATTTCACATTTCCACTATTATATGTGAGTGTTTTGGAATACACACTAGCATAATTTGATGCAATCCATCATGTGAATTTGACTTGCATAAAAATATGATACATATTCCTTTCGCTTTCCATATTGCAATACCCAAGCCCTCTGTTCCTGTTATCAGATTATTATACATAAATGTGTGTAATTAACATATAAGATTCATCTAGGCTTGATTCGCCTGCCAAACGATTAAATGGAAAATATGCGTCTACCTCGTACTCATTGGGATAATCTTGGATTTTATTTGAATTTTCTGTCTGTGCAAACTTCATATCTGTGCAAACCGGTTCTCTGACTGATTCGGAAAAACTTACTATTCCTCTGATCAATTATATCACTAACAGGGAATTCTACCCGACATACATCGGTTTTGAGAATATCCAACATCTGATACAATAACATCAGAAATGTGACCGGAATTCGACTCATTTGGAACATATTTGTCACATTCATTAGGAATGTCACGAGAGATAAACCCATTGTGAGGACAGATAACATGTGATGTGACATCATAAAGACTGTAATCAGATTCAGACTAACTTGGAGGTTTTCCCTCACATCTAATTAAGCTTTAAGTAGAAATAAATGAGTCATTAGCAAAAACCAAATCTCATAAAATAACATCACTCAACATATCTATCACATATTTGGAAATAATTTCATTAAAGTACATGAATTTTGGGAACAGCGCATACCTGGTAAAATAATATCAAAGATCTGATTAGAGTATCATTCATTTGAAACATTCGACTTAATAGGAGCGGAATTACAAACTTTAGCATTGATTGCAGCTAAATGAACAGTTTTAATACAAACTACCAGTATGTGTTCAATCTTACCAAATTTAAAGCATTAGGCATTACGAACTTCACATGACTTACATGAAGTAAATTCGCCACAGAACAAACTTGTGTTCATCTTCGTGACCTGCATCGCAACTTCGTAATGAATAATTATCTACATGAACTTAAGTAAGTTGTAAGGTTGCGAAATTCTTGATTTCCTGACAAACCATTTTGTGAAATCTTCCACTTTTACAGTATTCAAAGTTTGTACTTTTTACATGGTCTAGTGGCAGTTCCCTGAGCGTGGCATAAGGAAGCGAAAAAAGCTTTTCTAGGAAATGCCAAGGTCTTTTATAAATTGTTGTCTTCCTTACCGAAAAATATAAGGAAATGAGGTAAAATATTTATATCCTCATCATCTCCTTTAGTCATAGTCTAAATTTCGAAACTTTGCATGTAACCTTCAAACAAACCGAAAATTGAATGTATGTTCAACTGTTCTATCGCGACAACAATGTGGTAATTAGAAGTATTTGAGTTATTGTAAAAACTAGGAGTCACAGAAATTATGCGATATAGACCAAATAGAACTAGATGAACACAAACGAAGTAGTATATTTAGAATTCAAAATCAGACCAACATCGTGTACAAAAGAATCGTTAGTTCATACAAACACTACATAATTAGGTACGTAATTACATAATTAGTTCCAGCATACAAGAAAGAACTTGAAGGAAAGTTTTCTTCCGTAATAGTGACTCCTATGAACACTATCAGCAATGCAGTTGATGCCACCTAGATATTTTACTTTGAGAAGTGGAAGCAGTATGCGAAAAATATTCAGCTGAACCTTAATAAACGTGATTAAAACCAGTTATCGCAATAATTACATGTGTTCAATTACACGGCAGTAACTGAAGAGAAAACCCTCGAAAAGCTCTACAAGTAGCAATGCTGAATATTAAGCATCAACAAGTTTATAGCAGTAAATAAATCCAGTTCCTCTAAAAACTCTACCCATCATCTAAGACGTAAGTAAATGTTGTTGATTAGGCTCCCATCATCTCCACAAGTTTCTTCACCTACATCAAACTTCTTGCTGCTAGTGACTCGAATGAGTTGGAAGAGCTTCCAGTAGTTACCTTAAACCACTGTTGTTTCTAACTCACTAGCACGCTTTGATCACCAGGCATCTCGGTTCTTTCGCAAGCTTTGTCCAATTTCATTACATAGAAGTCTTTGTTTGTAGTCAAACTCGTGGTCAGTCGGAGTAGATCGACGAGCTTCAGTCAGTTGTGAGGAGCCCGAAGAAACCCAGTGTTTATAAGCGTGACCTTTCGCGAAGCCACAAGCAAATTTACATTTTTATGGCGTTGTGCGATCGCAACCAATGCTCGTTTCTACTTTTCTGTGAGTTGACAGCTTTGGACCTATCTCGGTTTGATATTTAGTTGCAACAAAAGCTGCAACCAATTCAATGACATTCATCCGTTTATGACGATGGAGTTACTGGCCACTGATACGTTAGGTAAGCTTAACGCAAACAACAGCACGATCATAATCAAGATAAGTACTCCAAAAAGAAGCGACAGTCTTGTATGCAACCATGCCAGCGGTAGCTGATCGCGGTGTAACCAGTCTCAGTCCACGTTTGAGATCCAGAGGGAGGACGCCAGGCACATTATCGGTGATGACTGCGCCGGTAGTTAGTGCTAGCCAGAAACTGGTTGTAGTCTGAGTACAGTTGAAGTAGACGGTTACGTTAACTAACCTGAGAGCAACAAGTCCCCATCGATCACCTAGACGACTCCCTTCTGTATCTAGACGACCGACTCGAGCATTCAAGTCTCTGGTTCGCAAATCAAAATCTTTCGGACGCACTTTCTGTAAGAGAACATCTAACTGACTGTAAAACTCATCCGTGATCAGATACAGACCGCAATCTGTCAGAGTGAAGGTGATGATGAAAAGACATCATCTCTCATACCGATTACTTCGCACTTTGATGGAACTTTCTAATTTAACAGCGCAAAATCGACTGCTAATGGCGATCCAATCGATCTGTACTGTCGAGGCTCTAGCGCTGAGTGCGGAACAAGCAAAACTACACAAAGATGCCAGATAAACGCACGTTAAACAAGCTTTCCGAAGTAACAGATGGAGAGGGGATCTCAATTAGTTCACTAGAGTCTCGAGTACTGGTCTCCAATAGACATTGATGTTGAAACTTTCTAAAGGTATACTTATCCCTATCTGTTCTCCAATCAACATTGATCAGTGAACGTTGAAAGAGACCAGTTTGAATCGCATACGTGGTTTCGGAAAGGCCGGTTAAGTATTCGTAGTCAGTGGTAGCATTCAACTTTCGACCAGTCAGTAACTTGAGATCACTTATACAGGACAGGGTTCCAATCATAGACGAGCTGCCTTATAAGTTGAAAAATATACAACTATGAGTTTAAAAGGGAGTAGATATGTAGTGTGGTATAGAATAAATAAAAACGAATGTTGTCAAATGATTGAGTGGATTTTATCTGGATGCAAGAATAATTTCTCCAGTAGTAATCTATGATAATTAGAAGTATTTGGATTGTAGTATAAACTAGTAATCCCAGGAATAACGCAATTTAATCAAGAAGTATCAGATGAGCCCGAACGAATGTATTGTATTTGGAATTCAAAATTACAACAGTCATCAATACTAAGAAGTCATTGATTTATTTAAACACCACAACCGCCACAGCTCGAATTGGAGTGTAAGTGTCTGTAATCGATTGTTCGTCTTCTTAAATTCATCTTACATCGGTCCGAAAGCGTATTGAATGTAGACTCTGTATTATCTAGAATGCATTCATTAGTATTAGAATTAACAACCAAAATTGGAACAGACTCACCTGGGTTCTGGAATTGCATACAATCAGCATGCCGGCTTTGTAGTGAAACCATTGATATTTAGAATTTGCATCATGGGTTTTCCAACAATATCCTCCCCCACGAAATAATGTTGGGTCCTTATGTCGCAATGTTTTAGCCAATATGACATTTCCAATTTGCAGTATCTTCTCAAATCTCACGCATCGACTATTGTATATGAGTATTTGGGAATAAGCACTGATATATAATTCAAGGTATTCCATCATGTGACTTTGATTTGAATAAAAATCATGATACATATACTTTTTGTTATTCATATTAGAATATACAAATGGATATGCGTTGATATATGTAATTAACACATGTGATTCAACTAGGCTTGATTTACCTGCGAAACAATCGAATAGAAAACATTCATCTGCCTCATATTCATTAGGATAATCTTGGATTTGATTTGGATTCTCTGTCTGTGCAAGCTTCACTTCTGGGCAAGCTGGTTCTCTGATTATTTCGGTAAATTTTGCTATCCCCTCTGATTCATCATACCCCTGACTAGGGATTCTATTCAACATACATTGTTCGTGACAGTATCCAACATATGACACAATAACATCAAAAATATGACTAGAATTCAACTCATAAGAAACATATTTGTCACATTCATGAGGAATATCATTAGAGATAAATTCATTGTGAGGACCACTGACACTTGATATGATATCAGAATTTGATTTCTCTGAAATACTTTCCTCAAATGGATTAAGAGTTTCATTAAAGAATAATGAATCAACAGGGAATTCAGCATCTACCAAGACTGAATCTCGTTTTTGATCATGATTTGACTCATTTAACATTCTATTCTCAGAGTTGTAAGAAATTCCATCAGAAGTATGTGAATTATTACGACAAACCATATCTGGTTCAATATCATGAGAAATCCGATAAGTTTGTTGGTTAAAATTTTTGTCTCACAATGATTCTGAGTTTCAGTTAACTCTGGACTGCTATGTGACGTTATACCACTTTTAAATAAAGATAACTGATCATTAGAAGCATCCATCTTAGCATTACTTTCTAATTTAACAGCGCAAAATCGACTGCTAATGGCGATCCAATCGATCTGTACTGTCGAGGCTCTAGCGCTGAGTGCGGAACAAGCAAAACTACACAAAGATGCCAGATAAACGCACGTTAAACAAGCTTTCCGAAGTAACAGATGGAGAGGGGATCTCAATTAGTTCACTAGAGTCTCGAGTACTGGTCTCCAATAGACATTGATGTTGAAACTTTCTAAAGGTATACTTATCCCTATCTGTTCTCCAATCAACATTGATCAGTGAACGTTGAAAGAGACCAGTTTGAATCGCATACGTGGTTTCGGAAAGGCCGGTTAAGTATTCGTAGTCAGTGGTAGCATTCAACTTTCGACCAGTCAGTAACTTGAGATCACTTATACAGGACAGGGTTCCAATCATAGACGAGCTGCCTTATAAGTTGAAAAATATACAACTATGAGTTTAAAAGGGAGTAGATATGTAGTGTGGTATAGAATAAATAAAAACGAATGTTGTCAAATGATTGAGTGGATTTTATCTGGATGCAAGAATAATTTCTCCAGTAGTAATCTATGATAATTAGAAGTATTTGGATTGTAGTATAAACTAGTAATCCCAGGAATAACGCAATTTAATCAAGAAGTATCAGATGAGCCCGAACGAATGTATTGTATTTGGAATTCAAAATTACAACAGTCATCAATACTAAGAAGTCATTGATTTATTTAAACACCACAACCGCCACAGCTCGAATTGGAGTGTAAGTGTCTGTAATCGATTGTTCGTCTTCTTAAATTCATCTTACATCGGTCCGAAAGCGTATTGAATGTAGACTCTGTATTATCTAGAATGCATTCATTAGTATTAGAATTAACAACCAAAATTGGAACAGACTCACCTGGGTTCTGGAATTGCATACAATCAGCATGCCGGCTTTGTAGTGAAACCATTGATATTTAGAATTTGCATCATGGGTTTTCCAACAATATCCTCCCCCACGAAATAATGTTGGGTCCTTATGTCGCAATGTTTTAGCCAATATGACATTTCCAATTTGCAGTATCTTCTCAAATCTCACGCATCGACTATTGTATATGAGTATTTGGGAATAAGCACTGATATATAATTCAAGGTATTCCATCATGTGACTTTGATTTGAATAAAAATCATGATACATATACTTTTTGTTATTCATATTAGAATATACAAATGGATATGCGTTGATATATGTAATTAACACATGTGATTCAACTAGGCTTGATTTACCTGCGAAACAATCGAATAGAAAACATTCATCTGCCTCATATTCATTAGGATAATCTTGGATTTGATTTGGATTCTCTGTCTGTGCAAGCTTCACTTCTGGGCAAGCTGGTTCTCTGATTATTTCGGTAAATTTTGCTATCCCCTCTGATTCATCATACCCCTGACTAGGGATTCTATTCAACATACATTGTTCGTGACAGTATCCAACATATGACACAATAACATCAAAAATATGACTAGAATTCAACTCATAAGAAACATATTTGTCACATTCATGAGGAATATCATTAGAGATAAATTCATTGTGAGGACCACTGACACTTGATATGATATCAGAATTTGATTTCTCTGAAATACTTTCCTCAAATGGATTAAGAGTTTCATTAAAGAATAATGAATCAACAGGGAATTCAGCATCTACCAAGACTGAATCTCGTTTTTGATCATGATTTGACTCATTTAACATTCTATTCTCAGAGTTGTAAGAAATTCCATCAGAAGTATGTGAATTATTACGACAAACCATATCTGGTTCAATATCATGAGAAATCCGATAAGTTTGTTGGTTAAAATTTTTGTCTCACAATGATTCTGAGTTTCAGTTAACTCTGGACTGCTATGTGACGTTATACCACTTTTAAATAAAGATAACTGATCATTAGAAGCATCCATCTTAGCATTACTTTCTAATTTAACAGCGCAAAATCGACTGCTAATGGCGATCCAATCGATCTGTACTGTCGAGGCTCTAGCGCTGAGTGCGGAACAAGCAAAACTACACAAAGATGCCAGATAAACGCACGTTAAACAAGCTTTCCGAAGTAACAGATGGAGAGGGGATCTCAATTAGTTCACTAGAGTCTCGAGTACTGGTCTCCAATAGACATTGATGTTGAAACTTTCTAAAGGTATACTTATCCCTATCTGTTCTCCAATCAACATTGATCAGTGAACGTTGAAAGAGACCAGTTTGAATCGCATACGTGGTTTCGGAAAGGCCGGTTAAGTATTCGTAGTCAGTGGTAGCATTCAACTTTCGACCAGTCAGTAACTTGAGATCACTTATACAGGACAGGGTTCCAATCATAGACGAGCTGCCTTATAAGTTGAAAAATATACAACTATGAGTTTAAAAGGGAGTAGATATGTAGTGTGGTATAGAATAAATAAAAACGAATGTTGTCAAATGATTGAGTGGATTTTATCTGGATGCAAGAATAATTTCTCCAGTAGTAATCTATGATAATTAGAAGTATTTGGATTGTAGTATAAACTAGTAATCCCAGGAATAACGCAATTTAATCAAGAAGTATCAGATGAGCCCGAACGAATGTATTGTATTTGGAATTCAAAATTACAACAGTCATCAATACTAAGAAGTCATTGATTTATTTAAACACCACAACCGCCACAGCTCGAATTGGAGTGTAAGTGTCTGTAATCGATTGTTCGTCTTCTTAAATTCATCTTACATCGGTCCGAAAGCGTATTGAATGTAGACTCTGTATTATCTAGAATGCATTCATTAGTATTAGAATTAACAACCAAAATTGGAACAGACTCACCTGGGTTCTGGAATTGCATACAATCAGCATGCCGGCTTTGTAGTGAAACCATTGATATTTAGAATTTGCATCATGGGTTTTCCAACAATATCCTCCCCCACGAAATAATGTTGGGTCCTTATGTCGCAATGTTTTAGCCAATATGACATTTCCAATTTGCAGTATCTTCTCAAATCTCACGCATCGACTATTGTATATGAGTATTTGGGAATAAGCACTGATATATAATTCAAGGTATTCCATCATGTGACTTTGATTTGAATAAAAATCATGATACATATACTTTTTGTTATTCATATTAGAATATACAAATGGATATGCGTTGATATATGTAATTAACACATGTGATTCAACTAGGCTTGATTTACCTGCGAAACAATCGAATAGAAAACATTCATCTGCCTCATATTCATTAGGATAATCTTGGATTTGATTTGGATTCTCTGTCTGTGCAAGCTTCACTTCTGGGCAAGCTGGTTCTCTGATTATTTCGGTAAATTTTGCTATCCCCTCTGATTCATCATACCCCTGACTAGGGATTCTATTCAACATACATTGTTCGTGACAGTATCCAACATATGACACAATAACATCAAAAATATGACTAGAATTCAACTCATAAGAAACATATTTGTCACATTCATGAGGAATATCATTAGAGATAAATTCATTGTGAGGACCACTGACACTTGATATGATATCAGAATTTGATTTCTCTGAAATATTTTCCTCAAATGGATTAAGAGTTTCATTAAAGAATAATGAATCAACAGGGAATTCAGCATCTACCAAGACTGAATCTCGTTTTTGATCATGATTTGACTCATTTAACATTCTATTCTCAGAGTTGTAAGAAATTCCATCAGAAGTATGTGAATTATTACGACAAACCATATCTGGTTCAATATCATGAGAAATCCGATAAGTTTGTTGGTTAAAATTTTTGTCTCACAATGATTCTGAGTTTCAGTTAACTCTGGACTGCTATGTGACGTTATACCACTTTTAAATAAAGATAACTGATCATTAGAAGCATCCATCTTAGCATTACTTACAGCAAAATGAAGCATGGTATTGCAAACTGACTGAATGTGTCCAGCTTCACCACAGTTAAAGCATTTAGCATTACGAAATGCACATGAATTAAGAGAATGAAATTTGCAACAAGATAAGCATTTACCGAAATTATTCTCACCTCTATTGCTTCCTTGGCAGTCCCTTGTAGAATCATCTTTCATATTTCCACGAGAACAGAAATCACGATTAAATGAACGCAAATTTGATCGACCCTGAGATTGTATTTCATCATGACAACTAAGCAAAGTATTAGAAATATTCATCGATTTAATATCAAGTTCATTCACTGCTTCGTACTTAATACATGCAGTTCTAGCATCTTGAAAAGAACAGTTTGGCATTCTTAACAGCTCCTTTTCCAGACCTGGTATGTTAATTCCTGCAATTAACCGATCTCTCAGCTGTACATGAAGTTGATCACCAAAATTGCATTTGGCAGCTTGTCTTTGCAATTCAAGGATGAAGTCTTTAACCTTCTGGTTATCCTGACGAATCATCTTATGAAATTTTGCTCTCTCACGACATTCAAAACTGGTTCACTTCACATGATTTAATAGTAATTCCTTGAGAGTTGTATATGGGAGTGAAATCGACTTATCTGGATATGCCGAGGTTTTTAGTAAACTGTAGGCTTCTTGACCGATGAATGTAAGGAAATGGGCCACAATATTAAAATCCTCATCATCTTCCTTGGTCATAGACCAGATTTCGAACCTTTCCATGTACTCCTCAAAAGCATTAAAATCTGAATTTATATTTAACCGTTCCATCACAGGCTCAGTCGAGACGCCAATATGATAATTAGAAGTATTTGAATTGTAGTATAAACTAGTAATCCCAGGAATAACGCAATTTAATCAAGAAGTATCAGATGAGCCCGAACGAATGTATTGTATTTGGAATTCAAAATTACAGCAGTCATCAATACTAAGAAGTCATTGATTTATTTAAACACCACATAATCCTCATTTGAATTGCAGTGGAGCTGGGACGCCACCTGGGCGCTCAAAACGAAGGTGGTTTTCTTAGGCGACCACTAAAATGGTGAGCCCGGCATGGTCTCTCCCCTATTTAATCATATGGTCGAAGAAAGCTTTGTTTATCGATTGAGTGAGCTACGTTGAGTTCGTTCGTCGAAAAAACGGAGTACGGAAAGTTCTTCATCGACGTAGTTTACCGTGTTAGGTCCGTCATTGGGCTAACCACTTCAGTGTTTCCCGTGTACATAACTCCGGTTAAATAGTGTGAATGATTTTTATTGAAATAAACATCCCTGCCATCTTCGTATATAATCATCGACTTAAATCGCATTAGTGAACAACGGAATCATATAAGTCAAATACAAGAATGAATTTTGTATATTTCATACACTCGTGGATCTGGACAGACAATCAAGGAAACGGGATGGAACGGATCGGTGAAAGCATGTGAACCAACTCCATTTAATCAAGTGTTAATCGATATTAATATTCAGACAAAAGTAAGTTACAGACATATGATGAATAGGGTAAGCAATACACGCACACACGACCATATAAAATGGTCAGGATTATTTAGCAAATAAGTGACAGGGTAAAAATGTGGCTTCAGAATAATAGATTTCTCTGTCTGGAGGCTAGAATAACCCATGTGAGTTGACATAGTACCAGCCACCATAACAACACCTTGGCCGCGGGAAGGCAGTTAGTTGGACTTCTCTGGCAGTGGTTGTACATGCGACCTGCTTCGGTTTGGGCGCCCGGGCAGTATCACAGCCCTCACACAAGTTAAATAAGACTTGTGTGGCGCATATGTATTCGGTGCCTCTTTGTACCGATATTTATGTGTTCAAATAAATAAATAATAAATGTATACGCGAGCATTTCGAGGGAAAGTGGGATCTCCCCAACCTCGGCCGTACCATGGAATTTGAGGGCAACAAACAGAACATAAGAAAAGTTTAACAACCAATAAAATATCTTTAATAGTGTTGTAAGATCATCTACGTTGATGATCTATGTCAAAATGATTGGGGGCCTAGCTGAAGTTACTCCTCGCGATCGGCCCTTACGTGGTTTGAACTATCGACGCACCAAAGGATCATGGACGCTATGGAGACTGTACAACACAAAGGACGTTATTAGAAGAATATATTAGTTAAGGTACAACTACGACAATACAGAAGTGGAAGAATAACCACTGCCGCGTGGGCCAGTCCATGGCGTACGATTGGTTTGTGCGCGTTGACTATCCTTGACCTTGACAGGGATCAATGATCTGCTCGGTATTCAGTGACCCTACAATGTCAATTGTTGAAATCAATCGCTACCGAGATCGAAAATAAACACGGACGATTAAGTTTGGATCCGTATGAATAGCCTGTATTGAAAATGACCCATTGTTTTAGGTTACATGTACTTAAGATATTTATGGTATCCAGTATATGGTCAAAGTGAATAAGTCAAATTCTGAAAATACCTTGATTGAAATGATGGGGAATCGATATTTCTTAGAATTTTCTTTCCAATACGAATTTCAGTTAACAGAAACTATTTGTTTTCTAACTATTAATGAAATGATAAAAAAACTACTATTTTAATTCACTCTTGTGCTTACCTAATTTACATTAAAATAATGACCTACGGAACGCAAATTTACTAAAATAGTTCATGTTCACGATAAATAATTATAAAATATTATCTTGACCAGTTTTCTTTAATATTTAGAGAATACTTCTTTGTATTATAAATACATATAATGATGTTCTCAAGGTAATATGCTGAACAGGATTAAATTTCTAACATCTGGAAAATTTATTTAGTATCACGATTCTATGACCTAAATAAAACGACTAGTGTTTCTATATATCCGCTGAACTTTTAGGAATTTATTATTACGCATTGGTCTCAGTTTAATTTTATGTATTCACAATACAAAGCTAGACCTTAAATGATGTAGGTGTTCTTAGAAAAACCCGGTGTAAGTTATTTTCCGCTTTTGGATTTATTAAGAATAAATAGAGTTGGTAGCAAGTTATTTTGACTCGGAATTTTAATAAAGTCACAGATATACCAAGGATTCATAAGTCCATGTTGTTCGGCAGAAAATAACGTGAGTTGGGGTGGTTGAATATGCATGTTTTTTGCAGATAAACATAAGCTAAAATAGATAATTACATTTCATGAGTAACCACAGCATAACAAATCACAATCAATATAAGTTTGACTACGTTATCACAACATTCGGAAAGATTCCATCTGTACTGTGTTTAAAAATGTCGAGATCGATTTGACACCCAATTTATATCAATCCTAAATGTATAGATTTTTATGAATTTTCGGAGAAGTCTGGAAATGATGTGCTATTTTCATGCTTTTTGTTGCAACTGAATTTAATGACTGGATATTACTAAAATAAAATCACAAATTTCCAAAGGTATAACTAAAACTTTATAAGAGGAATTGATAGAAATCAATAATCGTGCAATGATTTCGATTGTCTTCGCAGGAGCGATCTTTTATTAAAATTAACGGAACAACCAATTTTGAACAAGCATATCGTAAGGTATTTTCAAGTCTTAAAGTGTATCAGTAATAAATTAATATTCAATGGATTTCTACTAACCGTTTGTGGCTGAAATCAACAGGAAAATAACAAAAGAAATTTAGTTAAAACTAATAATATATACACATCATTACTGAGTTGGATTTATTAGAAAGGTTAATGGGATGCCAAAATATAAAAGTCAAGAGGTGATTAGTCAATAGTTGCTAGTACATCTGTTAGCTGGAATTACATCGTGAACTGATCTCATTCAAACAACCATTGAAAGCCTGAAAGTACTGGATAGATGTTTCGTTCTAATATAAAATTATTCAACAGTGAGCATCCACAACCTCACCGAGGTTAAGCGCTCGTCGCGAGACCTGAAAGTCCAGGACTCGATTTCGGATGTTGTCGTGTACGTACACAGCTTAGGAGTCCGATTGTAGAGTGGAACAGATGTCTAATGCTAACTGTTTTTCAGTGATTATTTGAGATCAATGAACGCTATGAAATTCAACAATTTTTACAACTACCCTATACTAACTAATATTAATTTTCATGGCTTAAATTATATGGAAGTTAAAAATGTAACCACGTGCGCTGTTAAGCAAATAGAATCAAATTATACTTAAAGAAAGATACTAAGATTAATTAACATCGAAGAATAACTTTTGGAAAAAAATAATTCTTTGTACTCTAATGACATGTTTTTAAAATGAACTAACAATAGCATTTTATTTTGAGTTACTGAACTACGAGTAGGATAACTGGAGTTGATCTAATCATTGAGTCATGTAGACTTAAGTTTATAAAATAAACAATATGTTTGAGTGAAATAAGCATAAAATCTTATACTGACGGTGATATGGTTATCAAAGTAAATAGCGTACAGCGACCGGTTCAAGCTTAGAATGAAATTTTGGAGGAAGTTGATCGTTACATGACAGGTTCACTACCGATATCTCTAACCGAATTTCAGACATAGTACAATTTTCAATATAATTGTAGACATAACTGGTTAATATTGCCCATCTACAGTCAGACAAAATCTGTTATTAATCAAAATAGTAGTGCAGTTTGTAGGCGAAATGATAAACTGAAAAAATAGAAAACCTATTGTCTTCGAGTAATTACTTTTCTGGAATATCGCAGTTACACAGAAAACGTAGAAAGATTGTGCAATTAAAGAGAACAGTGATTCAAAATAAAACTGTACACAGTATGGGATAGTCTTGTTAACAAACTGTCATCAAATAACTCAAAAAATAATTTGGGAAATCAGATTTTCAGAATACACAAAGCATAAAGCGTAGATGAAAGACTTAAACTGAAATATTTCAAACTAAAGCTTTTCACATTTTTATCATGTGAGAACAATGGATACCACCAGTAGTGAACTCTAGCTTACAACAGCATTTATAAAACTGAGTTGAAGAATCAAACGCCAAACGATCACACAAACAAATTTGATGAAAAGACTGATTTTCAGTAAAGTAAAAATTTCCTGCAATTTTTAAAATTCCGGTCACACTGAAAGATGTACGAGCATTAGGTGAGAAACCTTGAAATAAAGCATCACGATTGTTTTTTTCCTGACGATATTTAGAATTAAGTAAAGTCATATGTAATTTTACATTATTATCTGGACGATAAGACCCAGTGCTGGTTAGATTTTTTTCAGCAAGTAAATTGAATAGTTCATTGGCAATTGTTTGTAGTCTTTGTGAATCCGATGATTCCATCAGCTAACGTAAAGCAAAGTGATTAAAAACAGGAACAGGGATAATCATTAGAGATGAAAAAAAGTCTAAGCAAAATCATCATATTAGTCAACATATTCAATAAATAACGATCAACCAGTTTTATGCAATGTATATGTGTATCGGTCAACCATGAAGTGCATTTTATTAGTTCCATTTCTCAATGAAGTGTGGAAATGGAGTCAATGTATAGTGCTCCCGAACTCCACGTTTTTCTCGACTGATTGACTAATACGGTAAAATATGTATTAGCTGGAGTAACTCATCCCCCCAAATGCCCTGGCACGGCCGAGAGTGGGGAGAGTCCGCTCTCCCTCTCGAAATGCTCTGACATGGCCAGCGAATATATAGCCTCTGCCAGGGAAGTCCTACTCACTGCCTTCTCGTGGCGGGGTGTTGTTTACGAAATTGAGAGGACGAAAAGCGAACGCCCGGCGCTTTAACCGGGTTGGTGGACAAGGCGAGTTCACCTAGGGGAGTTGGAAAACTCTGATTCCAAACAAATGGTGCACATGGGCTCCAGTATCCTGAGGAAACAAATGGCGTACGAATCAATCGTTGATCACCGGCTATCATGGGGATGCATCTCCTCACGATGCTCCACTGCCTTGTGGATCAGATCTTTCGGTCAAAGGCTCCGGGTGTGAGCCCCTAAGAAAACCACCTGCTTCAGTTTGGGCACCTGGGCAGTATCACAACTCTCAAGCAAATCGAATGAGATTTGCGAGGCGCATATGTATCTGGTGCTTCCTTGTACCAATATTTATGTGTTTAAATAAATACTAACTCATTTCCATATAATCGGTAAAAATGACAAAGCGTTTATCTTATATATCGTTTTTTATACGGTTTGCCACTTTTTAGTTGCAGAAAAATCAAATAAGGCGGACTAATAAACTGAGACTTTTAAGAAGTTAACAGACTGATATTCTCGTACTTCTTTCCATATAATCACTCTAATTTAATTTCTAGGAACTTTCCTACAGAACATTTGTAAAAGTGTATCGCAATTAGAGTATATTTCACATGCTAGTCACTAATGTCATGCCCTAGTGGTAACAAAAACCAGCTGAACAAACCGAGAAACAAAAATCTAATATTCTGAAATTTAACATCAGACTATTCAGTAGAATAATAAGGAACAAATTATATATATATATATATATACTCGGCCTTCGGTAACATTTTGTCTGAGATCAGATGATACCATTTGACTGATAAATCCAAAGTCAGTAGAGGAGTTCAAATCTAGGAACTCAATGATCGAAAGCTAAATACCTTAATCAGTAAGCAATCGATTTAGATCATTCAACAATTTAGTGACAATTTATTCAAGTTTCACTCATACAGTCAGTCAGTCAGCCACAACGTATGATCAGGCACATTTATGCATCTGTCCAAGTTGCCATACCTCGTTAGCATAACAAGATCAACACCGGATTCATAGTAGTTAATTTGGTGGTGGTGGTAGTATATAAATTATAGGTTGTATATAAGGATATAGTATAGGAGGGAAGACAGTTATGAAGCAATTTTAATATCAAGGTTTAAGGCAAGATAAGGAGTGTATACACCTACGCCATTGTGATCGATTCTGAGCCATGTCACCTAGAGTCTCCAACCATTGGTTACGATAGTCACGCAGACCCCAACCAGGTAGTCTGCATCTGCCAACATGGCTCAGGCTAGAAGATAGTGACTTCAAGCACTGATGCTATGTTTTGGTTTGGCCGCCCCTAACTCTCTTCCAACCATCCCCTACACTAGTCAACATTGCGCGTCGTGGTAATCGATGTTCAGGCATACGTAACAAGTGGCCCAAACACCTCATCAACTGATTTACCATCATTCCCTAATATCCTGCGTCTAACCTCACTATTACTTACTCGGTGATCCCAGCAGATGCGAGCAATATTTCTAAGGCATCTGTGGTCAAATACTAGTAACCTACGAGTATCTTCTACTCTTAATGGCCATGTTTCACAGCCGTAAAGTAGAACAGAACGAACTGCTGCGCAGTATATTCGTCCCTTAATTGATAGACGGATATCTCGTCTTCGCCATAGCTGATGTAAGTTGGCAAAAGCCAAATGAGCTTTTTGAATCTGTAATGAGATTTCCTCAGACACCAACCCATTAGGGCTGATCAGACTTCCAAGATAAGTGAAGTTGTCCACACGTTCGACTACTTCACTCCCTATCCTTAGTCCGGGTGTTGACGCAGGCCAGTCCTGGAGTAACAATTTACATTTGGATGGGGAGAAACGCATCCCAAACATCCTGGCATTATTACTGAGTTCCAACAGAAGACTCTGAATTTTGTCAACGTCTTCACCAAACAGGACTATTTCATCTGCGTATTCTAAGTCGATTAGTGGTCCCCTGGTAGGAGATCAATTCCTGAAAATTCAGTCGACGAGAGTGTTATTTCCAGCAACAGGTCTATAATGAAGTTAAACAAAAATGGGGATAGTGGACAACCTTGTCGGACACCACTTGAGGTTGTAAAATCATATGACAGTTCGCCATAAGCTCTCACTCGACTGGTAGTGTTCGAGTAAAGAGCCTTCACAAGGTTTATGTACTTCTCAGGTACACCTTTCAATGACAGACACTGCCACAGAACCTCTCGGTCTACAGAGTCAAGTGCTGCTTTCAAGTCAAGAAAAACTATCATTGTCTGACGTCGATAAGCATGCCTGTGTTCTAAAACCTGACGAATAGTGAATACAGCCACGACCAGGTCTGAAGCCAGCTTGATTTTCTCGTGTTTAGAGTCCACGAGTGTTAGTTAGGCGCCCGATAATTATTGAGGCTAGTATTTTAGATGTTATGTTAGTCAAACTGATCCCTCTATGGTCATCACAGGATGATTTTGACCCCTTCTTATATATTGGGACAATAAGTGATTGTGTCCAGTCAGATGGGATTATATCCAACTCCCAGATTTTAGCCAAAATATTAGTCAACCTAGTCGCTAAAATTGGACCACCATACTTAATGACCTCTGGAGCCAATCCATCAGGACCAGCTGCTCTTCCTCGTTTCAGATTAGTTATAGCCTTTTGAACTTCAAGTAGGGTCGGGAGGCCTACTTCAATGTTCCATTCAGGTTTTCTGGGAATAGTGGGTAGTTGTGCAGTAGCTGAAGGCCAGCTAAACTGCTCCTTAAAGTGTTCATTCATACTCTCCATATCTTCATGAAAACATGTTATCATATAATAATAAGAATCGAAGTAGGATAGAAAATTAAAGCATTCATACTTTGTATTGAGTGTGAAGCTGTAACCGGCTAACATATTCACTAGTACAAAAAACAAAATACACTAACCTTTGCGTAGAGTACATGTACAGAAGTGGGGTCGTCATTCATATATTCAAGGTCTTTAATTGTAAGTTTGAGAGGACCAGATGCAAACAACTGAATACCTCTTTGAGATTTGTAGAAAGTCTTTAATATTTCACACGCCTTTTCAACTTCAGATTCATCAGCCAACACAAGGGTTACCAAAGTGAAGTGTAACGTGGACACTGAGTGAAAGATAGAACTATCCACGCCCATAAAATCATGAGAACATTCACTAGCGGCTTGTAAAACAGACTGTCTGAATGCCTGAAAATTATCTTTAGCAGTCGAACAAGTAACTGGTAAACAAATGAAATGAGTTGGTTGACAGCGATTACGTGCATCAGTCACTATCCAGAGGATACGACGACAAGCATTTAAAACGTTAAATTTTGACGTCGCAGTAACAGAGATTGTTGAAGAATTAGAACCAGAATTCGGGATATCAATGTAACAACGGAATTCATCTTCTAACAGTTTCTTTTTCGAGTGTTGAACACCAACAATGAACTTGTGAAACAATGGCGAGACCTTGATTGAAGCAGTATATCCATTATCAACCACCATAATTTTTCTATGTATTTCCATAGTTTCTGGATCATTTTCATCTATATCTACTTCTTCAGCATCTGGAATCTCTTCTATTTGACTAATAGACGTAGGAAAGGACTGAACAAAATATTGATTTGATGCATTTTTTCTATAATGACGAGGGCCGATATGTATCATTTCTGGTGTCAGGACTGGATCCATTTTTTCTAGACACTACTAAAAATGATATTGAACAATGAGACGTGGAACTATGGGGCAATTTAACAAATAAAAACTAAAATCCATAAATAGTGACGAAAACTTATTTGAACATGTTTGCAAGTAGTTTGGGTAAACTGTTTATCCGGAATGGGCTAAACTTATCCACTGACCTCCAATTACTTAAATCTCACAATCAGAGATTTTGAATATGAAAACTCTGGGTGTCATTCAAAATCATGTCATTTAACATATAACTGGGAATAACATATAAGGATTCAATATAGAAGCACTAGCCTCTGGATTCCTTTCAGTCTTATACTCAACCGTATATTCATTGGGTGAATGCTTAAAATACGTTTGAACACAATAAATACCGACTGCAATTTGAATAAGAATTCATTATAAGGGGATGTATTACGTCCAATACATGGAGAGTTATTTTGTACAATAGTGCCGGTGATCAGATATACTAAGAGATGTTGAAGCAGTTACAGCTACTACTTGATAATTTACATGAACGACCTACCACAAAGTATTTTTCAAGATTCTTACTTCAGACAATGTAAAGCTATGGAGAAATCCATGAACAAAATGATGAATCAACTCTTTGGTGATAGCTGTCTTGATTTAACTTTCAATTCTGAACAATATTTTTGAATGACATGTTGGCGGTATATATAGACTGAGTAATTTTTGCAAGTATCTCTACTAAAAATAGATCTTTTTACAGTATGATAGAACCTTATAACGTGATAGAAAATCATAATTGGCCAACTTCATATCTTTTACTTTGTTCATTTGAAACCTAATCCTTTAAACTGGTTTTTCAACAGATCTATTTGACCTCAAGGTATGGTAATTAAATTTAGCTTTGCACGTCAAAGGGACAGTAGTACTTAGGTCCCAGATTAGAGACAAGCAACAAGAACAAATTCGAATCTCAAACTGATAAACAGAGGACTATTTTAGATCTATGTCTCTTGGAAAAATTAGGTAACCTCGAGATGATATTGTAACGTTCAGCCGTTGGTAGTTTTGTGTCTAGTCTGAAAACATCTTGTTTTGAGGGTGTTAGGAGCAGTAAGTGAGATTATCTGGAAGAAAAAAGAACAAGAGGAAAAATAAGCCGACGACCCAGTAAGCACATGGAATGCACTTACATTTGAAAATGGAAGCAAATTACATCAATCACAGGTAACACAAGCGTGAGATTTAGAAAACCTAATAATCGAAACAAGAAGTTAGTAGTGTAAAATTTCAACCGTTACAAGCTATAAATACTGGATCTTTTAAATTTTAACAGATCGTTTGATGTTAACTGATTGAATTAATGTTAATCCCAGTACTCCAACCTACGATATTAAAGCTGATCACCAAGTTGATAAATGATACGATAAACAATTGAAGTGAGGAGAATGAAAAGAATCCTTTTCATTTCTGACACAAAGTACTTGGCTTTGTATTATTTTATTCCCTAAAAACAGCACTATGTGAAGAATAGTCTTCGCAAATCATTACTTATTACCATATCAAATAAGTTTTCCAAACATTAAATTGAAGACTTTCGTCATCTTCAACTATTATACAGTTCTACAAATGGTTTGGAATGAGATAATGCCTCCATAAGATGGATTAAACCTGTTTCTCTCTTTCCAGGTATTTTCTATGGTACGTCTACTGAACCGAACATCGGACACTGATACATGATTGCTGTAAATAGAGACATTCGAATTCATTCAGTCAAGACAGTTTCGTAACTTTATCAATACATCTAACTCGCTTATATTAAAGTCTGGATTCTGATTACATAAACAGAAGATTGAGCTTGGGTGTGGATGACTATTTACAAAACAGCAACAGTAAATCATCGATTTTAACACACAGAAGTCCCACCTATCACATTATTATTCCATGCTGTCTAGTGATACTGAGTTCATATTTTACCGCCTAAGTTTATATAGAAGCGAGAAAATGATTATTCAAGTTTCCTAATAACTCCATTTGTTCAGGTACGTTAAATAGCACAAGTTTTTGTAAATCTATATGTGGCCAACCTGACTGAGTGGATTGTAAACGGAGCCTAGTTCAAATCCTAAAATCCCTTTGTTACTATCTATCAAAGTAGCCAAAACGCTATCACTGTAGGCAGACTTGAGGGAACTTGTTTGCCGTCCTATATCTTCCATAACTGAAACAACAGAACTAACCAGCTTCGTAGTTATATCTTTAACACTCTTCCAAAGTATTCACTCTGAAGGGTTGAAAATAATCATAGTCTTGATGGAATGCTAACATTTTACTAATCGCTGAACTCAGACTCTACCTCTGTTACTTTCGAGCTGATACGGAATAAAATATCACGACCAGTAGACAGTGCAGTTGACATTTACCAAATCATAAGAACTTATGTTTCACTGACCATATCTTCTAATAACTACTAGCATCTGGTCACACTATATATGTAGTTCGGTCATATTTTCAGACAGACGAATGATCTGAGGTGAAAGTATGAGGATGACTTATCCTCTAAATTCATTCAAGTTAATCAGATATGTAGTGTAGAAAATAAAGCTAAATTATCGAACTGGATACTTTGGGAGTTTTCAAAAAACACTTATTTTTTTAGTAAATCAGGGGTCATATATTTGAGTCGATGTCGACTGATACTATGAAATCTTAAACAAATCTAATGTATAGAGGGTCCCAGATAATAGTTGAAATATAGCACAACTATTTCACTTACTTGTGGTTATCACCAAAAAGTCCACTAATTCTACTTTCATGAAGTCAGGTAGATATTGATCACACATAAGTTATTCAAGCTAGCATGTTATGCGAAATAAAGAAAAGGTCAACCTATCAAATTGACTACCGAAACAAATTTGCATAACGAAGCTTTTATTGAAGTGTCCTGGGTTAAAATGATGATTTTTATGCATTCAGATATATTCTGTAGGTGAAAATGTGCTTCCCGACTTTTCAACGGTGGTGGTTACTGCCTTATCCATATTTACCCTCCACTTTACGTTGCGAGATTTTTCTATTAATGTGACGTGATACAAAACTTCTTTATGACTTAACTAAATGGTGACAGCACACTTTGAGCAGTCATGAAGATCATCATCTTCTAGCCACATTTATTTAATATTACACTTCTGACCGCATTTTATTTATTTAGACACATAAATATTGGTACAAAGGGGCACCAGATATATATGCGCCGCACAAATCTCATTTGATTTGTGTTAGCGCTGTGATACTGCACAGGTGCCCGAACCAAGGGCCACACCCAGAGCCTTTGACCTAAAGGTCTAACCCACAAGGCAGTGGAGCATCGTAAGGAGATGTAATCCCATGGTAGTCGGTGATAAACGATTGACTCATACGCCATTTGTTTCCTCAGGATACTGGAGCCCATGTGCACCATTTGTTTGGAATCAGAGTTTTCCAACTCCCCTAGGTGGACTCACCGTGTCCACCAACCCGGTTAAAGTGCGGAACATTTGCTTTTCGTCCTCTCAATTTCGTAAACAACACCCCGCCACGAGAAGGCAGTGAGTAGGACTTCCCTGGCAGAGGCTATATACGCGTGACCATGTCAGAGCATTTCGAGAGGGAGAGCGGACTCTCCCCACTCTCGGCCGTACCAGGGTATTCGGGGACCGTATAGTGCTGGGATACGATACTAATTTAAATTGATTTATTCCTATCTGAATGATAACATGAATCCAAATTGATAGCAGCTATCAACAACTGGCAACGCCAGATTATGTAGGTGAAATTCACTTCGGAGTGTATGTCATTGCTTTCAGAATTTAACAACTTATTACCTAGGTTTAATTAGTAATTTACCTGCATATTTCTTGCTTACAAATCGCACTAATCTGAAGTGAATAAATTCTATTCTTGGTATGTAGTCAACTAGTTGGTTTGTAATGCAGTTAATTAATAATATGGATACAAAGATTGGTTCTGATTAAACATAAGAGACACTAAAGCCGTCATGTAGTTGAATATTAGAGGAATGGTTTCGCGATCGCAGGTATGAATTTCGCCAACATATACCATTGGAGAGTTAGATATTGTCACCACTTCTCATAGAAAGTGCATGAACCTGAACTCCACAAAAGTAATTATCCTAGATTTTAATTGCGTACACGAATCATAAATGTGCAGTAAAAATTACACTAAAATAATTTAAAGAACGGAATAAAATATATGTCGATTTCGCACGTCAGTGTAGTTTATCTTAAACTTCAATATTATCACATGTTAGAAAGAAACTTGACATCTCGACGGAAGCTACCGTAGATGATGTCCGAGATATTCAGTAAAATAATACAACTATTTTACTTGTAATTACGACCAACAAAGTCCCCAAATTCTGCCTTCGGAAAGTTAGTTCAGTATTTACGATATACATGACCTATTCTAGAACACGGAGCATCGACCATACGTCCTCCACACATCCAAATCTTGAACGATAACTCATATTGCTCTCCGCCCCAAATAACAAGACCAGGATCATAGCCTCCAAGTTCCCAGAACCACTTCGCACTGATAGCAAACAGACCTCCTGCCATCACTGGACTATCAAAAGGCTCTTCAGGGTGATATCTATCTTCTGGTAATCGTGGAAGCCGCTTGTAGTACAATTCCCAGTCAAATGCTCCTCGAGCCCCTTCATCTTGTGCACGATACTTAAAGGTATCTGCATCTATTACAACAATAAATGGACAAACGACTGTTTTGTAGTTCGCAGCAATCGGATCAAGTAGCGGCGAGAGCCAATTTATTCCGGCTTCACGATGAGAATCCAGGAATATCAGTACTTCTCCGGTAGCTTCTCTGGCACCCGCTGTTTTCGCTCGAATAAGACCTCCTCTATGTTCCAAGTGAATTACACGTACTACACCACCTGAGTACGCAGTTGCAAGATGACTATCAAGTCTAACTTTCAAGTATTTTCGGGAGCTTCCATCATCAACCAGAATTACTTCCTTTATTAATCCTGAGGGAGCTCGATTCAAAACCGATGCGACTGTGCGTAGGAGAGTCTCCCAATGCTCTTCATAAAAAGGAATAATCACTGAAACAGTAGGAAGGTTGCTGGAATATAGTTTTCCTTTACAACGTGGATGGCGGATGTCTTTAATAGATCTATCTATTTTGATTTTTCCACTGACGTACACACTAAATCCATTCTCATTTATAGTTTTATTGGATAGTTCTTTATCGTGATAGGATAGTTTAAAAGGCATACCATTCTCTCCAGGTTTCACTCTCGAACTTTCAAGTGCAGTCAGTGAGTAGTTTTCCCAGTCATTTTGAAATGGCTTTGTATTATGTTCGCTAGCAAAATCTAGATTTCGGATAAGTTGGCTAATAGAATTAGGCCCAGATAGGACTTTATCCAAATATTTATTATATTTAATAGCGATACATAGTAGAAATAGTAGGGAGATTAAAGATAATCGAACTAACCGAGAGGGATACACGCGCATTTGCCACACAGATCAAGCAACCAAGGTCAAACTTAGTGTTTAACTGTATATACTAGACTGAGTTTACGAGCTTCATTTTTGGTATGTGCATGCACTCCCAATATCCAATATATTTGCAGAAATCGAATGATTTCTTTGCACTCACTTCTTGCTGTTTTCGGTACGCTTCCAGGTATTTGATGATGTCCAATGTATGGTAGTCTAGGCACCCGACAATACTAATTGTAGTCAGTTAGTCAGATATTTGTTTTGGAATAGAATGAATGTCTTGGAATGATGTCAGTCTTCTTGTTACCACGAGCGGCGTTATCAGCTAACTCCAAAACTTCTACAGTCAGGTATTCGAGAACTTCATCTAGATAGACTGAACTTGTATGTCATGTAGTTTGAGTGAGTGCGTTTGTCTCAGGACAGTAGTGATCCTAGGTACTAGAAGCTATCACATCAACAGATAGGAGGTTGGTTGGATAAAATGTGATGATCTCAGTACTGTGAGAAGACGATTGACTCAGGAATAAGTAAATCATCTACGTAATTGGTAGTGTGTAGGCAAACGGAATCGAAAGAATAAGAGTGGGGACGGAGATGACAACAAGTGAGACAGAAGGTAGTTACCGATATGCGGTAATGACAGTCGTGGTAATTTTTGAGACACGAGTCAGACACAGCCAGTCCACGAGGAAGAAGTTTATTCATGACTGAGTACGTGTCTGTCAAGTCACTTCGTCTCCGATAGCATTCCAAATTTGAGCAGCTCCTAATGAGGAGAAGTGAGTGAGTACTTGTATGTTAGCTCTTTGACATGCAATCTGTCGAGGATTGCCTGGAGGAGTATGACGGTGATGTTCTGATAATGTGCACTTATTTAGGTGGATTGGTGTACTTAATTTATTGTATGCCATTATCAGATCACCCCATATTCTCATGCGGCTCATCGAGAACAATCCCAGGTGTTGCACACTGTCCTCCTAAGATTTTCGCTTTTTATCCCTATCACTCACTTGGTTGCCCATCTACGTACTTCGTCAAAGGGACTTACATCTCTTTTGAAGAGAAGGGCGCAATGAAATTATAAACCGGAAGGTAGGGCCATTGTACGTCTCAAGTGATGTTAGGAAAAACTCTGGGGTGACGGCGCCACGTAGTCTTCGCATACAGTGGAGAGTTGTGTGTTGCCTTGGCCGAAAACTCATGTAGTTTGAGTACATGTCTAACCAATCCGTGGTTGCAAGCCTGAGATCGGAAGAGGATTTCTATGCAGAGTGCAAGAGCTTTATGTCAATTGAGGCAGAATTCTTATGACATCAAATTTTAACAAGTCAAGTTTCAACCAATTGTTTACCGTTCATTACTCTATTGTATTAAGGTCCTTCTTAAGCTCTAGGGAATCCCTTCCTCTTCACATGGAACTCCACATCTCTTCATCGTCTGCATAGATCGGTGCCGCTTACTTCATTATACCAAACAGATCGTTAATAAAGATCAAGAACAGCAGCACGCTTCCGTGAAGCGCTTCAACTCTTATAGTGAGCATTTGAGTCTTACTAAGACTCATATTCTAGTGCATGAAAGTTTGTCTTCTGTTTCTATGACCAGTGTGTATTGTGACATGTCAACCTAACTTCCGACTGGCAAAAAAGTTGAAAGGTGCTCAGAGCTTGTAGACTCTCGGTTTGGTTGGCATTAAGCGTATTTGCTATCTCTAAGGCAGCAAGATCTTTGCTATTTAGCTTCGTGAGGTAACAGATCTCCTGGTTTATAGGCTTTCTCTGGGTCGTGAGTCTGTAGATAGCTTGCATTTTAGCTGCTAGCTCGACCTGAAAACAACTCTCGCTGAGGATTTGGGTGTTCATCTGTTTCTCAATGACAAGTTGCAGCTACAACCAGAGTTTTCAGAGATACTTTGTGGTGGTTAACATTGACCGATTATCTAATTTGAACCCAAGATAATGCTAATTTCAACACTGTTACAACCTTGTTATTCTATTTCGGTACTCTTAGTCTAATCACCAAATACTTTCGTTGTTCATGAGTCAGGTTATTAAGGACCGGCAATTGTCATATATTTCAACGTAACTGTTAGATATCTTTGTACTGAACCGTTCTATGCTATCACAATTCCAACTTATTTAACTTTAAAATAATTTGTACGCAAAATTTTCATTTTGAGTGTTTGGATTGAAACCAAACATGTTGAAATTGCTACCTTTATCTTCCGACCAGTTGGTGGTATTCCCTTTTTCATTTAACTCCAGTTTATCATCATCCAGAGGATTCTTATTAATCGCTCGATGACCTCCGGCGCGCACCATTCCCACTTGATTTCCTATCCAACCAACGTCACATTGATTCTGGTGGGAAGGTGATGTAGCTTTATAGGTTCCCAGATGCACGATCATTGGAGCTGAACATAAGACGGCTGAAGAGGTTTAAATTTGACATTTAATGCAGAAGGAAGTTCAGGAGCGGTAAGCGCGGGAGCACTAAATCGTAATAGCATGAACCGGTCATGCAGGTATTAACACTCTATGTCACTTTCTTTTTGCATTAAATATGTTGTCCTATCTCCAGACCAAATGTATTCTCCAGAGGTCTTAAACAATATGTATCTGACCGTCAGTAGGGCGAGTCAGTACAGACAAGGACCTGACTTCCACATAAAATCTTATAGGTCCGATAGCCACATCGTGGGAAATCTGTCATTTCAGCATTATACCAGCAGCAAAAATAATTACACCTTTACACTTGTCCCAGGCTTTCCGTTTGACCTGTAGCAAGCGTTCCATGTCTTGACTAAACTAAGACCTTTGCTTTTCTGGTGTGTACTTACCTGAGGTGCATTGTGTTGAACGTCATTCTGAATTATATCTCTCACTATCTTCCAATGGTCATTGACTGTTCGTGTTCACCACTTTCGTGGACATTGAGTGTTTTGAAGATGTTTCTTCATCGTTGTGTAATTTTCTCCAATGTAGCTACGACAGGGCAAATTCTTGTATCTCCGAAGTATAACATCTGTGTCAAAGTCAAACACAACTTTAGCAGGATCACTACTTCCTATTAGTGTGTGGGCATGAGCACTCTCAACTGAAAGCTGATAATTTGTAAGTGAACTAATTTTGAGGATTTTCCATCACTGTCCCATTTCGTGGCCCCACCTAAATCTGCAGTCATTCTTGAACTTTTAATGCCTATGGCGAAACACTTATGGAACCAATTTGTAGGGGTTGTTTCCTACTTTGCCATTCACTTCATGACCTGGTGCACCTCTGTAGCATTAACTGTCTTCTGGGTTTTTAGACAGACCGTTTAAAGTGTTTCGATCAGTTTTGTGAGAACCGGTTAGTGGTTTTGCCTGTATGGCGCATCCAATTAGTGAGTCCGCGATCCCTGTGTTCTGCACCATGTGTTGTCGATCATGGTCAACCGACACCAATGTGTGTTTAATTTGGCTCTTCTTCTGTTATCTTACCGATCTAGGTTGACTACCGCAAAATGTGGAGTGACTGCAGAGACCATGTTACGAGCTGTACGAGGCCCGAAGAACACCAGCTAAGTTCTCTTACCTTCTGAAGTTTACAGACTTTAGGCAAGGAGACCTAATGGTTCCAACTTCCAAATACCAAACGAAAGACAAAAGGAAATCAAATATCCAGAGATCAAGGTATAAACAAACAAGTTCAGAGCTTGAGTAAAACGAACGCATCCGAAACATAGTAAAATTCATAATATCCAATACAGTTCTTATCAGCCAAATGTCTTCAGTTCTCCTGTAACAGTGGAGTTGGACGCTTGCTACGCCTTGGCCGTTATGCAGGTGGCATCGCTTGGCTGGAGCGACATGCTTTCTCAGCATTGCGCAGTATCTGTTCCAACGTTTTTTGAAAGGCTGGCCTACCTTCTTATAAGCTATTCTTCGATACTGGAAAGTTGAGCGAAATCAGAGTTTTTGTCCAATGTCGTTATCCCTTGTTTTGGCGTTTTTGAGAGCTATGTTCTTGACACTATATTCCTCAACCCTCAACCACTACTCCTTACTGTTAACAAATACTTGAGTATTAGCAACGGTCATTAATTTCATTACTGTTTGAGCTCGGATTGTGGTAGGCATAGTCATACGTTTGATAGGGTGTGTTGGACGAACCAGGTATACTGGCGAGGATCGATACGGTTACTTTTGTAGATGTCCCGTGCTTCCCTTTTTCTACTTCCGTTGGTGTGTCTTTTCTACACTGTGGGTGAACGTACAAGAACCAATGAGAGGTGATATGACACAAACCCATAGTACTGCTTAGATGCTGCAGCATAACAGCAATAGTGAACCCAACCACTTCGTATCCCTGGTTTAAACGAGAGGCGAGTATGTGATGCAACCATCGTTTATGTGTTGCTTCGCTCTAGTAGTAAGCACAACGAACATACTATAACCCTTCCTTCTCCTGTTTCGCTTACTCCCACTAGGCTTACTAGTTATAGGGACCTGAATAGGAGTGTGATCACGATTGTTCAGTAGAAGATTCGGTTTCGGTGCTTGAGTTGAGCAACCCACATTGCGTACATTACTTTGTGGTTTGTTTTCTAGAGTTATTCTGTAGTGGTATTGGGCCATAACCACACAACCCTCAAGACTGAAGACGAGACAACTGGGAAAATAGATATTCGACATTTAACGCGGTGAAAAACTCAACGATGGAGAAGGCGGCAAGAATTAATTAAATTAATACAACTCATTAAATGGCATGACCCGGCCTTCCAGGTGTGGTCGTTCTTGCGTGTTTTCCTATCACTTTTATTCACAATAAATATATTGTTCTATCTCCAGTCTGTGTTCCCATTTGTATATTGAGGATTGTTACGATACGATGAGTCGGTGTGAACAATGATGTGACTTCCACGTAAGATCTTATAGACTAAGTAGTAACATCATGAAAAATCTACAATTTTAGGATTAGGTAGAGCAGTACTTACAACGATCAGATAATAATATGACAACCCTGATTCCAGAAACGGAGAAATCCGGCTGATTGTTAACCTCTGAATTCGAACCTCTACTTCTGCTAGTCGTTCTTGTAATTACAGTGCAAGTACTGGTGACAACGCTATAATTGTGTATGTTGCTCAGTTGACCAAAATGTGAAACATGAGACTATACAAGGAGGAAGTACGCGAGATGAAGGTTTAGAAAGAGAAGTGTAACGGAGATTAGTCAACATGTTCTTCATATTAATAGAACCTGAAAGGCACTTGGAATTCCAACATTGCACATGAACGACATGACAAGCATCTCCGCGTGGATCTAGTAACTGGTTCTTTGGTCCTGTGTTCCCAAAAGTGAATGTGTGTATGTTCCCGTTGAATCAGCTAAGAAGAGAACAGTTGATTGAGGACGCCAGAACTACTGCACAGTGATTCGACCATGGTCTATCCAACTTATACCTCTTAATTCTAATTCCTCACGCTGACTTATCATCGTCATTCGGCCATCTACAATGGTTAAATCATTTAATGTCACGTCATCATCACTCACAAGTTGACTGGAAGTCGCAGTCTCTCAGACTATTAATATTATGTGGGTCTTACACGTGATGTAGTGGAAAAGGATAATACGGACCAAAACCAACGTGTGTTTGATCGGATAAAATTGTAAATAGGTTTTTGAATTCCCTATTTTGCGCAAGACTCCGTCTGTAGCTCTCCTCGAGTTACTGTCAGTCCCAGGCCGGCGTAAAGGAGAGGATCAAGCATGGGGTCAGCCTCCTGATTCCGTTGAATGCAACATTTCTGAAAACACACTGGCCATAAAACATCATTTAAGCCATCTAAACTCTGTGATCGAATTTGAATGATCTCTATTTAGAAGAGTTATTGCGCTTCTTGATGAAAGCCAAGGTTATTTCAGATTTTCGAAGCTGGTGTCCCATCCAACACTCAGAGCAGAAACTAATATAGGTACATGGAATATCCGGACAATATGGGAGACCGAGAGGACCAATCTAGTAGCTGCGGAAGGGAATAGATACAACTCGGAGGTGCTCGAATTCAGTAAAACCCATTTAACTCAAGATTTATAGAAAAAGTTGGATTCAGGAGAGATGCTGTTCATTCTGGTCACGAACAAGAAAATGCTGAGTACACTCATAAAGTACTGGTGGTAACTCTATTACTGTGCATGCTACTCAACAGACTAAAAATAAAAATGTGATGCAATTTGAGGAGGAAGTACGTGAGATGAGATCTTTTCAGGAGAAAAGTAATAGAGGTGAGTGAATATATGCTACACTCCACACGTGAGTGAAAGAAAGTGAGCAAGTTACATTGATGAAGTTTTGGATTTCAGTTGGGAAAGTTCAGTAAGTTAATTGACTTCACTAGGATATACCCCGACGCCGCATTACCGGTATCACCTCATAAGATGAAATTTCGATATTTAGGTAATGCTGTTGTCGTAACTTTTCGCCTCATCGAACACCAGATGCAAGCATTGGCGTCTCGAAGTAGCCTCAGAATTCTCAGGTTTGGAATACCCGGAATATCTGTGGCTAGGAAATTTTGACCGACACACAAGATAGATCGACAAACAAATCCTAGCTACTGTTGATGGACTGGAACTTAATAGCACCTTTTATGCCTTAACATATCATTGGTGATTGATCCAAACTTTTGGACAGACCTTAATACATCGGACAGCAGGTTACTTGAGTCACGTTCACCTTCCTATCGACCCCATACTTGTCATAGGAAATTGTGACTTTCTGTATATGTACAGGACCTAAACCGATCACCGGTATAAGTGCACTTGTCTCTGCTACGGGGGTAGTTTACCTAGTCCAACGGTGTAGACTTGAATTATATGACGTCCTTAACTATAAGACGTTAGGTCAAAATCACGTCATTTTTTATACTAACTCGTCTTATATTGGAAATCCAAGGTATTCTCAGGGAGAACTTTTGAAAAACGGATTTGGGTTGGTGATAGAATAGTATATTCAACATAAAGATCACAAATGTCACGTTGATTGACCACACCTGCGTAGCCAAACCGTGTAGTCTCAACAGTCTTCCTGTTTTGACTTCATTGATCTTTGTTCTTCTTCGTTAAGTATTCAACGTCCTCTGTGCATCATCAAATTAGCGTATGTTCATCTTTGAGGTGATTTGTGGTGGTGTTATTCAAGTGTCACCGTATATTTACCTCTTGTGTCAATGGTCTTATAACTGTACGCTTATCCGCGTGTACAATTATTATTTCGTTCAATGTCTTTTTATTTGTTGTACCATTCATTGTCTGACTTGAGTAACATTAACTCCAGTAATGAGCAATATATTGAGTACGCACATCTGCGTCTCCCTTTCCTCACTCTAAACTTGTCTGTCAAAATGGACTTGTGACATACAAGCATTCTAAGCACAACTTTTCCACATTTTATATTCCCGTTGTCGCTAACGAGACATGTTGACGGGATAAATACGATGTAATTCGGATCTTTATTTCGTCTAAATCAATAACTGCTCGATCGTACCGGCGTCGGACAAAGAGGATCTAAAATTCCTCGAGACCCGCGGACGATGCAAGAACTTAGAAAAGCAGGAGGCAACTCAGCTTGAACTTACACATCAAGAATGCTGCGAGGGAATTGTTGTTTCAGTATAAAACCAATATGTACGTAGGAACCTTGTGCTTTATCATATCACCTCTACTTCCGTTGTGGTGAAGCGTGATCAATCGCACTTGTCAGAGTCAGTCCCCAAAAGACTTGTCCCTCCATCTCGTTGTTCAAATTTTCTGTCACCTCTGTACTCGTTCTGCGAGGTCATTTTTTATTTCGAGAATTGGGGATGCAAACTACTATTTTAGAGGTGTGGCCTTACGTAAGTTTGAAAACTTGCTCAGAACAATTTCCATCTGGTAGCTTCAAGATATCCTCGGATAAAGTAAAGCTTTTTTCTAGTTACATTGCCAATGCGGTTTGTCCTGACGTTCACACACTAAGCGGATGGAATGCCTATGTCAACCTTTATGGCGGCAGTTGGAAAAGTAATGTTGAAGAGAAAACAACTTGTTGGAGTCTCAAGGTGATTGACGCTCATAGCAAGACACTCAGGAAAGTTGAATTTCAAACCGTTATAGGATGTGATTCGTATTTTCTGGTGGGAACATGTGAGAAAATCTCTTCGAGTATGTTCATCGTCAGTTATTCCTTTGTTTACCTTAATGTGCATCGTTTCTACTACTGTTGTCTGTATTTATGTTCACTTTGTTTTCGTTTTGGCTTGCTGACAATCACCGTTGATATGTTACTTACAATTTATGAATTATGTTCAGTTTTCTGAAATCAGTAAGAATAATAATTACTATTTCATTTTGCTATTTGATTTCGGTGGCTACTATTTTGAGCAACTGTATTCTTGATTAGAACCGATTTGATTTTCCCTAGATAGTATTATTATCATTATTATTATTCACAAACATCTCATGAGTACATAAGTGCTGTGAAGAAACCATTTCTGGTAGAAATCATATTTCTCGTTTTTTAGAAACGGGTATCGCTGTTGAAAAAAATGGCCACTTTTCGTCTGAATGACACGATAAAGAAACCTTTTATGTGATTCTTGAGCTGTCATATAGTAATTATTACTTGTTTGATTGTCCACCTTTGGAATTAATCAAACTGATCTACTCAAGTTTTGGGCACCTGGAGAGCGCAAATATTTGGTTTAAAACTGTTCAGGTACTGTATGTTTGTGTCTTGTTTAAATATATCCACTTTCATTAGTACACCTTAACTGCAAAGTTATTTTGTTGAGTAAGTGACCGGGTAAATGCTTAACTGTAAAATATGCTTCTATACAGAAGATCGTTTCGAACCTATAAGGGTTCTGAAATTTACAAATTTCGTCAATTGTCTTTTCCCTGAAAGTTTAGTATCCCTTCGAAGAAAATCCTCGTCGTTATTTGTGTGATTCTGTTTCTTGTCGTTGCCAGCATAGATGAAAGCTAGTGGACTACTTTAATGCAGTAGTTCGCCAATGAAAATCAGAAAGATGAGTGGTCCCATGGTATTGCTGATGTTGAGTTCCTTCAGTTCACAGTCCATTTGTCCAACTCGCTATAGAAAACGTTTTCCCCCAATTAGTTACAGACCATAAAAAGCTGTGAACTTCAATACAGCGGCCTTCCCCATAAAGAATGGATATAACAAAGTGGTAAATGATATCTCAAAGCTGAAGAATATCACGTGTACTTACGACTTTTTGGTTCCAGTAGGAAACCTAACTGCTCCATATTAGTCAAGTATTGAACTTCCGAGATGTTGACTTCTGTATCTGCATGGGGCTTCATGAAGGGTGTTAGTTGTGTCCACATATTGTCTCAAGTGGTGATTAACTTACTCTTTATTATTCCAACACAGTATCAGAAATAATGTGGGTAGTCTGAAATAGGCAAGTGTTTCATGGTTTCTTATTTGGAAACTGGCAAAGGAACATCCTGCTTCTACGAATTCGAAGGCAACTGAAAATATACTGAATGAGCGAACATGTTAAATATCGTTGCACCAATGTTCTGCGCACACTACTTATGGACTATGGGAGATGGCAATTCCTCGATTGTGTGAACTTGTATTACCTCAATGTTGTTCCTGGAGTCAGGTTGATTTTCTCGAACCAAAGCTGATGTTAGAATGAAGATAGGCCTCAGAAATATCTGCCATTTCTCGGTTTACAGGGATTTCGCTGTCTTTTTTTATAAGACTTATAGATTACCGTCGGGTCATGAACGTATAGAGGTATTCAGAATCTTTTTGCACTTGTTGACTACAGTGGCCTAAGAATATTATTATTGTTACCTCTCATCACTCCGCAATTCAGAAGTGCTACGTCTGGAAGCCACGATAAATTTGACGGTCCTGTTCAATGTATGAGTCAGTCACGCCCCTCAGTTGAGATCTTTAGAGGGATTGAATGACCACCATTTTTATATAATAATTCTACAAGTATTGCACCACTTTTTAGTGCCACGTCGAAGAGACGGTCAGAATTCTTTAGGAAATCTCTTCAATTATGCCGGACCCGTTTTAAACGTAGTAGGCGTTTTGTGTTTTTTTCAGACTAACCTTTCCCTTTCCAAGTGATTTGGTCATTCAGGTCTAGTGCCAAAAAATGTTTGGATTGCTAAACTGTTAGTTCAGTCATACTAATGTCGACTTCAAATTATCTCTTCAGCCATAGAGTACATTGCTTAAAGATTCACCAAAGATTTAACAGCTCCAGTGAAAGTGTTAAAGGACTGTCTTCTCAGCGTTTTGTGTTGAAGATGAAAGTTGTCCAAGCTGATACAGGTCATTTGCTCTGCTTCCATATACACTATAATTTATAAACAGCCTGTCTAATAACTAAATATGGGGTAAAGTTGAATAAAATTATACCAGTCAGTAAAGATCCATACAACAGAAAAAAATGAATAAAAATTAGATTCTGCAGACAAATTATTCGTATTAACTTCAAGGATACTAACAGACAAGCATGAAGGAAAATAAAATAACAACGTTATACGTAGGCGGATGCAAAAGAATACTGTCACATTAAAACAGGGTTTGCCTCATATATGCACAAGAAGGCTTACAGAGAGAATTTCACAGCATACATGGAATACGATATTTTCAATACGTTGTTGACGGGAATTTTCAACATTAAGTTATTGAAGTAAAGCTTATCTGGAGGTACGTCTAAAATATTTGCAGCATTCTCTCTATTATTAAAACTTTGTAACCTAGTTACATCTTTTTGACTGGGAAGTCACATTACTTTTTCCAACAATATTGTCATTCATATATTTGTCTTTGATCACGTATAATCTTTGACATTTTTGGACATGTGCATGATAGTATGAGTGTCTATTCACTTTTCATGTTTCTTGCATGACGTCTGAATACTGACTGATCCAATTATTTTTCGATTTTGTGTAATAACGAACTTCATTGCATTAAACGCTAACTGGATCCTTTATTACTCGTTCGACGGTCCATATTCACATTTCTGGAATATGGATATCATAAATACAGTACTTATTCAGCTTTTATTACCTACTCGTATCAGAGTGATTTTTCAAGAGAATGTGTAGGAAGTAGATAGGATACATATTTAAACCCGATCCCTTAAAACTCAGCATTAATAAACTTCGCTTGAACAAGAGAACCGTGTTCTTCTACCAAATAAGTCCAAGACAGAATCTCTCAAAGTCGCTATCAATTGAGAATGGCTAGAGATATAAGAAACAAACTAAACATACCTGTGGGATAACTTTATGCTCTTACCACAACAGTTATTACCCCGTCAGTAGCTGTGCTACTGTTCGGTTCAGCTACCCTCAAATGCATGAGTAGCGTCAATTTTCGGTGGTACCGTACTAAACGTTCGATCACTTATGCGAAGAACAGCACTAATTATCAGTGCGGCAGATCTGTAGATCATTCATCATTCCAAATAAAATAAATTGGATAATACATCACCGAATAGGGTCAGAAATCCAATGTATCGCAACTGTATTTGTGACAACGATGAAAAGTACGATGAGCTTGTCACTGAACACTCGAAGAAAACAAGTAGCTGCTCATAATTTCATTCTATCAATCTGAATGGATTGTCACCCGTATCAGACACCCAAATCACATGTAGTCAGATAGATGTAGATAAAATAGTGGACTACTTTGACCACAGTCTTTTAGCCGTCATGCTTAGTGTTGCAAGCTCTTTAAAGATAAAATGACAGAACGTAAAAACTACCACAATTACCAATCGGGTAACATCTTAATTACGATAACATGGTGCCGGTCAACAAAACCAGATGTAGAGTTAGGTGAAGATGAGTACACAAGGCACCGTTTCATCTGAGAAAATGTAAAGGGTGAGAGTGTAAACCATAAGTTTATAACCCAATCATTGTGATAAGATTGTAATATATTGTTCAGAGCATAATTTCAAATTCGTAATAACTTACTTTAGGCAGCTTTGGTTACAAGATAATTCTGGGATTTCTTTATGACGTGCGCTTTATGTCGGTCGAAAATCCCGGTTAATATCGTGAATTCGTTTAGATTGAAGAATACGTTCGATTTCATGCAACACTAATGTAGAACTTAATGAAAACTGAATCTTACTTTAGCACAAACTACCAAGCGTGATAAATCAATATACCTGTACTAGTTCATGACAAATATTTCATGTATTAGATCTTGAAATATTTATTGTACTTTGAGCTTACAATTGTTTTATGCTGCTAAACTTAGGATTGTTGCCATAACTGATTCTCAAAAGGTGAATTGAAAATGTCTCTTCACACAGAAATTGTCAGAGATAGATCTTTTGGTATCCCTGACCCACACACTGTAACTGAACTGTCAAACTATGTAAATTCATAATTTAGTTTGTTACCATATTCCAGATGCAAAATATTTTCCAACAAATGCAAGACACATTACAGCAAACAAGTGAAAAAATAACCACAAGGAATATCCTTTTTATCGCTATTGCAGTCGTTTGCTATAACTAGTATTACAGTTTAAATGGTTTCTTTCCTGCATCATTTCTGGTTGTCATCTAAACAATTAGTCATCATTCGATAATATCGTTCATCTTCCGCAAAGTTAAATTTGCTGAGAGATGTATTACACTGTAGGTAAGTTATACTTTAATGTGCGTAATAGAGGTCTGTGATTGAGAAATTAGTACATGTGACCTCGAGTGTCAGTTGATGTGCATACAAATAGATACACATTTCTATTGGCCATAAAACCGTTTCCGTTACGCAGCCATACGTCAGCAACGTAAATACTGACATATGCGCACAGGTTCACGCTAAAACACTATATCAAAAAATATAACAAGACATATCAGGAAAATCCGAGTATAATTTCTTATAGTAATAACATCACTGTTAGTACGGAAGATCAAACATATACAATACGATTCGAAGACGAGTTTTCAAAATAGAATATTATATTATGATCATGAAGTTTGAAATCTGAGACGATGAGGAAATAATATTACAGAACTGTTGTGACCATCTCTGAACTATGCGATATAGCATTATTATGCACTGATTATTATAATTACAGAGGCTCCATTCAGGTAGCCTGCATTTGCGAACATGGCTCAGTCTCGAATTCGATTACTTCATGGACTGATAGAACACCCTAGCTTAGCTGATTGTAGATTTGTCCTAACTTACTCCAAAACCAGTATACATTGCAAGTCTAAATAGGCTGGTTATAAAATGACTAATTAAAATGCTGTCTCCAGAAGATGAACTACTACCAAGCCTGATAACTACAATAGTAGACAAATCACAGCAGAACAATTGAGCTTGTCTTTTAATATGCTTACTGCACTGTCAATATTGGAACAGCTATCAACAAAGTTGTAACGTCATACTAAACCTCAGTTCAGGGAAAAATTGTAATGGATGGTGGTCAACTAGTATGAACTAGATTGACTAATAAAGGAGCTCGAATTCGACAGCCCGATATTATCAATCTTAGTGCTGCACAAAATGAATGGACCATCAGATATATCCAAGGCAAATAGTATGTTGTAACGTCTCAAAATTCACATTTTTGATGCTGCATAATGTAAAAAGTATGTGCGAAAACTTTCCACAAGCTATTGTTAGTGAAATGTTTTCCAAAATCCACTTTATATATATAGCGTTAATTATCTCCCTAACTTGTTAATTAAGCTCAAAGCGGACTACAGTATGATGTTCACAGTAGTGAAGAAATAAAACTGTGAAGATAACAGCGATTCCAAGAGATATGAACAATAAAAACATTAGTGCTAAGAACAATCGATCCGGAGTTTCATCATGTAGTGTCTATAGGTTACGACTGCCTAGAGAAATCAAATTTAGGAGGTAGTATATTGAACGGGAACACAATTGGGGACAATCGTATTTGAACACAAAACATCTCAGTAGAATCTGAGAACCATGCAGTAAATAATTAGTTTGGAAAATGTCAATCAATTGTGCTTTTTGCAAATGTCAGTCAGTCGTCTCAGACTTCACTGTTCCTTCAGTTCTACAGCACTTATTCTTCGTTCTCTTTCCCCTAATCTTCTGCCTCCAGGCATTTCACTTTCGATTGATAGCACATACTACTTACATCTGTCGACATCAGTAGCATAGACCACACCAGAACTTTCTACAAGAACATATAAGAGCGTCAGCTCAACCTACTTTGCTTATTTTCCCTCTAATTGCTTTCCTGTATAGCAATTTCATCTACTTGTTCTTGTGAAGTATGATAACGTGAACCCATGGACTTATCCCTCTAGTTCGCTTAAGATTGACACTTTTCCTTAACCGTCGTTCTCTACTTGAAGAAATGGGATCGAAAATAGATTCGCTGGAGAAAAATGTTGCAGACCTCATGACACAAGCTGGAGTTCATGAAGGTTAACCCTTCAAAACTAACAACTTATTATATGATTTCTGATATGCTTATGTAACGGAAATTGATAATGATATTTTCAACTTTTTTTTCTCAAATAATCGAGGTCAGGAGTAACTAGTAATTGTATAGCTAGTCACTTTTGATAGAATACTACGAGTAATCAATTATAACTATTTACCGATTGGTAAATAATATGAGGTCGTTAAGGAGAAAAGTACGATCCGGTGACGTACACATAGTCAACTTGAACTCATTAGACCGTTTTACATTGGCATGATGCTCGAAAATAAAATATAGAGAAAACTTGATCAATCAATCGTCGAGTCGCACTGCACACATGGATTAATAGTGCCTCTTATGGGTCAAGATAAACTTGATGTAGTAAAAACCCGGTCAGAATGACCCGTAATGCATTGGTGACACGGAGCATGTAAATGTTTTTCTATGCCCTTTGTGACGTGGATTAGTTGTTAAATTTTACGCGGGGAGATTTCTCTCGAATATATATTGAAGACGTTGAACAACTAACTAAACAGATGATAATTTTCACCTGAATATACCCTGATAAAATTCAATAGTTTTAAACGTCTTTAAGGGTAAGGCAAGAAGTAGCTACGAAACACAAAATCTGAATTCAGTGGTGCATCAGCCATCTTTTGATTCAATGAAAAACTTTGCTGCTGGCTTGAGTTTGTGGTATTGTTATGGTTTTTAAAGTTATATAGACACACCAGGATGGTGGCGACTATATGTGAAGTACTGGCATAGCTATAAAGGTGACAGGTAATTGCCATCAACATCAAAATATACCCATTCTTTTCTGTTATGGTCAATAACTTCAAACCTAATATCGTTGAACACTGCAAGGGCCTAGAGATACATGTGGATGAGTCATCAAAGACCTATTTGGTAGTGATTCACTTTCCTAAACGCATAATAGTATTTTACATCTAATCATAACATCGACAAACAGCTGTCGCTATGTAAATCACCGTGAAAACATGCGCATGAAGTTATCCCCTTCATTATACGCAAACACAAATTGTTAGCATTAATAAAACATAGTTGCTAATGAATGCGATCAAGATACAAGACAAGACCGAATAATCGAATATCCTCATTTAGAAAAGATCATGTTTCGTAAATATACAGCAAGCCATCTTGCGACGCAGGAATTACATCTGAATTTTTATTAGATAAGTAGTCTGACAGGAAATTGAACTGTTTCTGTAGTTACGTGACTTTTTATAATCTATGCAGTATGATGTAGGACGATATTTAGCATGGAAATAATAGATTATATGTTGGTTATTACCATGTGCATTAGAGTGACCATTTGTAAAGGTTGAAAAAACCACTTCATTAGTTTGCCATATCTCTGGACCAAACAGCAATTTATTCAAATATAACCCTCGTCATTTGGAGGAACAGGGCCGAATGGATTCTAAACAGACACAAGTCAAATATAAAGTATTAAAAAAATCAAACAGTTGAACATTGGTAGTCAAAAAGATTAACATAGAGCTTAAACCGTTTGCCACATCCAGGAAATACAAACAGAAGTGTTAACAGTAGTTATAATTATATTTTAAATGTGTGGTGATAAAAAACACTGCTCAAAGAGGTCAGACAATATTTTTTATGATGACCAAAACATATTTTATACACGGCACAAAAGGAAAGTATATATTTACAGTATCATCGAAAATATGTACGAATCTGAAACTGTTTTAGGCGAATGATATGAATAAGCTTGGTGTTTGGTGCAATGGTCCATTGAATGTTGAGCAATGAATCAGTAGGACAATCCTATCTGATAAGGATTACGTTCTATTTTTCTCAGTATAATAGTACGAGTTCGGAAGAGATTCGGTGAAAACATTACGAGCAGGAGTGACTGGTACTTCTAAAAACAAAACACCATTAACGTCAATTAACTACTTATCACACTTTATACAAGACGTGATGAAATGAAAATGTCTAAGCACGGTAGCAATAACAAAAGTACTTAGAAAAAATGAAGTTTTTAAAGTAGACGAAATAATTTTTAAGAAATATCAGATTATACTTAAGGAAGTTTAGATTTGTGGTCAATCTATCTGAATATTCAAAAACGCTGATCAATAATGTACAGTTTGACAATATATTTTTACCTATTCAAACCTCAAACTCGACGTAGCGTGAAAGCAAAAGGATGCAGCGATGGTATTATAACAATGTGCGACCTCGTTACACCAATACCAGCTTCCACTATACGAATCATTTGTTTCAAACGTACCTGGTTTATATACAAACCAAACAGATCACATACCATAAAATAGAAAACAACATTTGTACAAGAATAAGCGAAAAAGTGATAGTGGGAAACTGTAATCAATAAACCGGACATAACTTCAGAACAGGAAATCGTATAATGATAGTCTATCGGTCAAAATAAAGTTTATAATAGGAGGAATATAGAAATGCATAATTTAGTTACTGAATAGTTATACAATAAGAATATACGTATAATATTTGTCCATAAACAAATCCCAGAAGTTACCTATAATCTGATCTTTTCACTAAGATATAACAGAATGAACGACAATGATAGTAAAATATAGATCCTATTTACTTCCTATACACTCTACTGACAAACCACGTTGGTAAAACGTAGATAATAAAGGTATAATAGGCATTATATTTAGGATACCTACATTTTAGATATGCTGAAGTTGAACGGTAGACAAGCAAATAGAAGATACAGAGTGTATAAGGCATTGAAGTTCGGTAGTACACCGACACAGAAAGTAACAAGGTGACCGATTTTTTATAAGTCATGAAGAAAATACAGGAAATTAAGAGATACAGACGTACTATCAAACACACGTGTATAAAACATGTTCACGGTTACATGTAACCAAACAGGGGCAAATACATAGGTGACATAAAACAGTCATCCAGTGCTTCCAGATTTTCAATGGTGTTCTAATATCAATCGATTCATGGTCTCAATAAAAAAATAACTGATTTTCAATGGCTAATTTTAGTGAAGAATAGTATCAGAAGGTTGACAGACAGTATGTATTGTGATGTAGTCTACTTATGTCAACAGACATAAATGGTATGTAACACTAAATAGGTCGAAAAGATTGCACTGAAGAAAATAGGAAGGGAGACATAGAGAAATTGAGGAAAGGAAGAATACTGGAGGGTGTAAAAGATGGTTGATGGAAGATTTGCAAATGAAGTAGACAACGTATGGTTTTCACATCATAAGAAAGTACTCCGTAATTTTGCACTCGACAACAAATTGGTTGTCCCAACTTGGGTCCTCGACTACCACAGTATCCTTCCTGGTACACGAAGCAAATCGTAAACAGATAAGTAGCTGAGCAGTGTGATATCTACACTCGACTTAGAGACATTATGTCCATTGTGTGGGCTGTTTGAAGATAATTCGATTAATGACAAAACTCACTTTACAGCAGTGAAGGCGTACGCAAAATTACAAAAATCGAATTGTCATTTTATTATTACCTACATTACCTAAACATGAGTAGTTATTCATTAATAAAACCTAGTGAAGTAGAACTTATTAGGACACAAAATATAAACTATTTTTGATTTCACAATTGCCATACTGAAGAATGAGAACATAATTTTAAAAATGGACAGATGAAGGACAACGTATTGGGTCAGTCAGAAATTGATCAAACGCGACTGGTCAAAAAACGGAATTCTATTTCTAAGGGATGAGGGATACATTATTGATGGCTTAATTTCCTAAGTGACAACATGTTATGTACATAAGAATGAGTAAACAAACGTTAACGACTTAGTTTAGTCAATGGACTTACTTTCCACTAACGAGGTGATAGGGCTAGTGTATAGTAATAAGATTGGATATCAGTATTAAAATCGGAGACTGCACTTCAACACAAAAGCAGCATTTATTCTCGCTCCTGGATAGAAAACGTTAGTTCATACATCAATAATGAGCTTTTCAGTAGGTTAGCCAAACCTGTTTATTATTTAATCTGCATTACAGTGGGGATGGAGAAAATGTCTATCTCAAACACCACACAAATTTGACGGCAACTAAGTAAGAAACTGTACTGTAGTTCTTATGACATAAGAATTCCCTATTATTGACTACATGTTATACCACTAGCTCGACAACTCAGAATATATATATATATATATAATTCTCTCACCATTAGTTTGGTGGATGGAAAAGTGAATGTAAAAACTAATAGCACTAAAGGTAGAAAATAAATTTTTAACGCCAACAATTAATGAGTTAGTTTTAAAATAAGTCTAAATTAACGTACTTAAGAAATAATTATACTCGTGATTTATAGTTGCTGTGATGGTTAAAAATGTCAGTGTCTAAACAACCGATCCTCAAACCAGCCTGCCTAACATATTAGGACCTAAGAAAGGATATCTTCTAGTCAATGAAGCTCTCGACTGAGTCATCCGATAGGCAAGCGCAACCACCACATCCAGGTGTGGCAGATACAGCCGAGTTGCAGGTGCACCAACTCTTTGTGTTTTCATAAAAGGCTGTTGCTGATGGTATAAGGCCAGTGGACGTTGAGTATTTTGCGTAGACAACTGCATATTAATTCTTGTATTTTCTTGACGATGGTTATAGTTCTCTACGTTTCGGCTTCATACAGTAGGACTGTCTTGACGATCGTATTGAAAATTCTGACTTTGAAATTAGGTGACAGTTGTTTTGAGTTGAATATGTTCTTCAATTGTAGCAATGCCATCTTTTGACATGGCGACCTACAAATTCGTCCCAACGTTGGACTCAAAGAAATCATATCGCTATCAGCCACCGATATAGGAGCTCGATAAAAGGCGATCGCTCATTCTTATATTCAAATCATGCTCTAGTGCGAGCACGTGTCTGTCTCTGTCTTACTGGACGTAGGAAAGACGCTGCAAGGAAGCCTCCCAGGGTTTTACTTAATGATAGACAAGCTAAAAATATATTTCAGGAACAACTAGAAAAACACTTTGGCAGCCATGTAAGTAGTGCCCACCCCGAAGCAGCGTGGAATGACATCCGAAAATCTGTGGAAACAGCAGTGATATCTGATAGTACGGTAAACCATAAGGTTATGGAGAAACACTGGATCTCAGCAGCATCTACCGCACTGATAGATACTCGAAAACTCATCGCACCTGGCTCTAAACATAACGAAGAGGGGAATCAACTTAAGCGCAAGCTTATAAGAAGCCTACGCAGTGATCGCGAACAATAGTGGGTAGCGAAAGAAAGAGAGATGGAAAAGTCAGCGGCAATAGACAACAACAGACAACTGTTCAGACTTGTTAAAGAAACCAGTACTACGAACCAAACTGTCAGCGAAACTATCTCGGAAAAAGATAGACATATCATTAACTCTCAATCCAGGAGATTGGATCGATGAGCAGAACACTTTGGGGATCACTTCATCTGGCCTTCAGCTACACTGCGATTTCCCACGATCCCCAGTCGATCTGAATGGCAAGTTAATGTAAGACCACCAACTCTTTACGAGATTGAGAAAGCTATAGGAAATCTGAAGCGACGGAGAGCAGTAGGCCCTGACAGGTTTACCCCTGAGATTTTTAAGGATAGCAGTCCAGTACTAGCAGCCAGAGTGACTGAGGTCTTAGGTAGAAACTGGGAGCTGAACGTAATTCCATCTGACTGGTCCCAATCACTGATTGTGCCAGTCTATAAGAAAGGACAAAAGTCCTCTTGTGACAATCACAGAAGAATCACTTTGACTAATATAGTGTCTAAAATATTAGCTCCAATAATACTTGGACGCCTAACTAAAGCTCGTGAAGAACAGACTAAAGAAAACCATACTGGTTTCCGACCTGGACATGGCTATACACATAAGATATTCACACTACGTCAGGTCCACCGACTACCCCAAAGTGCGATGTTTTATGGTTTAGGAGTAGGTTGGAAGGAAGCTAGGGGCGAACAGACCAATCTATTGATGTGGATAAAAGACTTCCTAATCTGGTGCCGAAAGTACGGGTGAACTACAAGTTGTCTAGTTGGAAAACTGTGCTTGTCGGAATGTCTCAGGGTACCGTTTTAAGGCTATTGTTATTCCTCTTATATGTAAATGACCTTTCTCGTCTACTATCGTCATCGGTCGATGTCAAGATATGGTGAGCGATAAGGGTGATAGCTTAAAACTTCAAAAAGACCTGGAGAAATATGAATGATCTCAAACCTGACAGTTGCCGATAAATACTTTTAAGTGTATCGTGATGCATAGTGGTCATCAAGGTACAGATACATACATGATGAATAACACTTAACACCTGAACTAATGATAGGGAGTGAAGTAGTTGAGCATGTTGACCGCTTCACTTATCTTGGGAGTCTCATCAGTCATTGTGGTCTGGCGTGTGGCGAAATCGCAGCACGGATACAGAAGGCTCGTCTAGTTTTCGCCAACTTGCGTCATTTATGGCGTAGGCGAGATATCCGTCTTGCAACCAAAGGACGGTTTTACTGCGCAGCAGTTCGTTCCGTCCTCCTTTATGTCAGTGAAACACGGCCGGTAAGAGTAGATATTCGTAGGCTACTAGTATTCGATCATAAGTGTCTTCGAAGCATTGGTCGTATATCCTGGGACCACCGAGTAAGTAATGCAGTTGTTAGGAAACAGGTACTAGGTAAGGATGGCAAATCAATTGATGAAGTAATGAAACTTCATCAGTTGAGATGGTTGGGACGCGTGTTACGCATGCCCAACCACCGACTGCCCCGACGTGCAATGCTTTATGGTGTAGGAGTAAGTTGGAAGAAAGCTAGGGGCGGCCAGACCAAAACGTGGCACAAATCCATGAAGTCAGTGACAAGTGGACTGAGCCATGTTGGTAGGTGTAGACTACCTGGTTGGGATCCGCGAGATGATAGAAACCGATGATTAGAGACCTTGAATAACATGGCTCAAAATCGTTTGCAATGGCGAAGGTGCATACACTCTTCGTGTTCTGCCAAATTCTAATCTTCTGAATTCTTCATGTCCCCATTTTTTCTCTTTTCAAATTTATTCCACTGGGTTATACTTCTTGAGTAACATCTTCAAACCCTAATCTTTCGGATTGCCGCTTATACTCTTACTACTTCTACCACTATGGGATTTGAATCAACAACTGCATCTCTGTGCTAATGTGGTATGGCAACTCGAACTGATGTACGTACGTACAGAGTTCTACGTTGTGACTGACTGAATTTACATCTGCATTAGATCCTCCATTTTCATCAATGATGCGTAACAGGCACGTAAATGATTCCACATCTTCCATTGTTTCACCATCAAGTGTGATTGGCTTGGCGTTCTCCATGTTTTATTTGGGGATCTTGCTTTTTCCCTTGTGTATGTTGACGCCTATTGATGCAGAGGCTACTACTACATTAGATGTCTTCACCTGCATTTGTTCGTGTGTATAGGAGGGCTAGGTTATCTGCGAGGTCAAAATAGTCTAACTGACTTTGAGATGTTTACTGTATTCCGTCATCAACTGAAATTCGTCTGTCGGCTGTCCTCCATGCAACACTTTGCACGGTAGTCCGTCATATGAGTTCCGGATAATATTGATAATGTTCTTATAATGATCCGAAGTGTCGCGATTTGGTCTGTGCACGACCGATCCTTACAGAATCCGGTTTGTGGATCTCAAAGTTGGGCGTCTACTGTGTCTTTCATCCGCTCCAGCAACACTCCGTTGAAAACGTTTGCTGGTATCGATAGTAGTGCGATGCTTCTGTAGTTCCTACATTTGTCCAGATTCCCGTTCTTTGCTTTCTTGATGAGGTATCCTGCCTTCCAGTCCATTGACACTTGTTGTTCCTCCCAAATCTTCTTGAATAGAAGGTGAAGCATGTTTGCAGTTACTTAACTGTCTGACTTCAGCTCTTCAGCTGGTATATCGTCAGGTCCTGCTGATTTCCTATTCTTGATTTGTCTGATGACCATCTTGATTACTTCGATCGTTGTTGGAGTGACATTTATAAGAAGGTCTGTAGGTGCTGCTTCTATGTCTGGTGGATTTAAAGTGGTTGGTCTATTTAAGAGTCCCTCAAAGTAGTCTACCCATCTGTTCTTGATTCTCGGTGATTGGCTTGCCTTCATTATCTTTGACCGGTCTCTCTGGTAGTTTCTTCGTTGTAATATATAGTTGTGTTATATTCCCTTCTCTTTTATGCATGACATATACGTGAGTTATTTGCAACTAGATAATGATAATCCAATTCGATCGATGATATTACGGAAATGTAAACTGCAGAAAAATAGTATCAAATAAAAACGACGAATTTATCAGCAACGTTTTCATTAAGGGGGTAATTTACGGCACATGAATTTTATTTCATGCAGCGGGATTTACCTTCAGTTATCTGCTATGAACATATCAGTGTATGTAACATTGAATGGCTTGAAAATGAAAGTCCCAATGAAGATGATACCCTTGTGCATGCAACACAGAAGGCGACTCAATGAGTGGAAAAAGCTGAATTTGCTAAATTTAACAGACCTACTTACTGAACATTGAAAACAGCGAAACAATCGTGGCAAACATTTATTTAAGAAGGCGATTCAGCGAATATTTCACTTAAGTTGGATAATCGTATTTGTAGTTAATTTGTACAGCTTAAATAAATGAAATCGTTTAAAAGAAAATTTTCTCCGATGAAATGCTTTTTTCTAACATGAGTATTTTTCACATTTTATGGCCCTTGATCTGACCCCAATTTGGATGGAAATGTGAGTATGCTTTGAACATAAATCAGCCTTTTAACTACGTGTATTACCTAGGCTAACACCGTTTGTATGACGGCAGTAATAATAACCCAAACACGGGTTGCGTTGGATGAATTTATTTCAAACACTCGTTTATGTGGACAGATATTCAGAATGAAAAAGCAGGGAGGCGAAAGCGAATGAGCCAACTCGTCTTTGATAAAGCGTCACTCAATATTTATAGGCAAACAGAAACAAACCAAACATGTGATGAATAGGAAAAGAGATATACACACATGCTCATACAAAAACAGTAACGTTAATGAACGAATAATTACTAAGGTCAAAATGTGACTCAATAAAAATAAGTGAATTGGTCTGTCCGTAAGCCAAAATAACCCATGTGCGCTTGACATAGTACTAAACTGTTTCGCCACAACGTTCCCAATGTTCAGTAAGTAGGTCTGTTAAATTTAGCAAATTCAGCTTTTTTCCACTCATTGAGTCGCCTTCTGTGTTGCATGCACAAGGGTACCATCTTCATTGGGATTTTCATATTCAAGACATTCGGTGTTACATACACTGATATGTTCATAGCATATATTCTTCGTTGAATTGCTTTCTTCCTTAATGATCTTTTGGTTATTTGAAAACATTCCTTTTATCTAAATTAATGTATGTATATCTTTTTTAATGTTTTAATTCCGTATTCTTATCAAAAAAGGAAGCTGCATTATTTTTTTACAATATATAATTATCAGTATGGGGTTGTGGAGATTGTTAACTTTTGGATTGAGACCATGAATCGATCGATGTTAGACCACCCCTGAAAACCTGTAGGCATTGAATTGCCGTTTCGTCCTATTATGGGACTCCTCAGAGGCACGCATCCACGATCCCGCGGACGGGGTTCAAACCCAGAACTTTCGGTGACCAGTGGAGCTAGGCCGTTCCAGAAATGTACCTCAGAAAATGGAAGATGGTCGCGCAACTTTGTGGATTGATTGAAGTTAGATATTAACACCGTTGGATGTCAGCTCAGTTGTCTAGAATTTAAGCGTTTGTGAGCGAGACCGAAGGTCCTGGGTTCGAATCCCGTGTGTGAGATCGTGGAAGTACACTGCTTAGGAGTCCCAAAATAGAACAAAACGGCCATTCAGAGCCTACGGGTTTTCAAAGGTGGTCTAACATCAATCGATTTATGATCTCAATCAAAAATATACAGGTAATAACTTGAAATTGGCATAAATTAGCGTTCAATATGACCGCCTAACATTATCATACTCATCATTGATCCTTATCTTGTCAATAGATACATGACGTAATATAAAAACGGAGTTAACTTGAAATAATATTAATTCTATATCCTTGGAAAGTAGAAAACCAAGTATTATTTCAACTAGAGAACCTACGCATATGCCAGAAGTTAGCTTTTTACACATTAAAAGTGTTGCTATAGCGACAGTTATATGGGAAACAAATGCAAAGTTATGGTAATAAATATCGTACATAAAAATATCATTGAATATATATATATATATATATATATATATATATATATATAGAGAGAGAGAGAGAGGACTACAAACTAAGAATTAGAAAAAGGTTAGCTAAATAATTAATTAAAATCAATAAAAAGGATCAAGACATACAAAACCTTGTATTATCAGTGTTCTCTTGATTGACTGTTATTTGTAATAAAAAATTAATATGTGATGGATAGACTCAAAAAAGCAGTCCAATCAATATATCGCTTACGCATATATATATATATATATATATATATATATATATATATATATATATGAATTATTCAACTGTAACAGGTAAAAATGAACTCAATGTATTCCATAGATTCGATGAGCGAGGTAGTAAGTAGTGTAATAATAATTATTTTTTGTCAAAAATGGACGGATTTTAGCATGTGATTTGTTTTCAGGACGGCAGTCTCGTCTATTTCAGTCTACCTACATCTCTTAGCTGATATTTACACTAAGATTCGCTAAATTGTAATTCACTGAGTTCAGAGAGCCATTGGCGTATTTAGTGGGAAAGATGTTTACGTCATTTAGCAATAAGTATTTGAATTATCCTGCTGTTAATATTTAGGACTGCGTCTTGATCAGTCTGTTGATCATAGTAAGTCAATCAGCACACAATGCACAAATGCCAACGAAGATTGACCAAAGTATAGTACTGAATATTACCAGGATAGTTTAAACACTTGTTAATAACGATATAGAGGGTTCAACTGTTCAGAAATAAGAATATATTATTTGAAATATAATCAAAATCAGTATGATCAGTACTGAACAGATGATCTCCACGGACATATTTATCATTATTTTGAGTTTCCAAAGGAACTTCAATCGTTTATTAAAAATTCATACAAAATTACAACCATATAACTGAGTCAGTAGAGAAAAGGACAGAGCATACAATAGCATAAGAATAAGAATACTAGTGTTTTTATCTATAACAAAGCATCATTTAGATGAATAAAATATAACGAAACGAATTGTATGTTTCTTGAAAAACATCATTCTCAATGTGAATGAAGTTTAGTGTCATTAGTTTCTATCTATCTAACGGATAGATTGCATTATTCAATACCGATGCTACACCTTTAAGTTATTTCCAATAAGTATAATCGCTTGATCACTCGATGGCTCTGAATGTTTTTGATCATAAGTGTATTTGAAGCATTGGCCATTAACCTAGCATAGAGTGCTGAGTGAAGGTAGGAAATCGACTGATGAGGTTGTGAATCACCACTGACTAAGGTGGTTGGGGCATGCATTACATATGCTTAACAACCGCTAACTCCTATGGGGCTTTTAGCCAGTGTAGAAGTAGGGGCACCCAAATCAAGATGTACCATTAGTTTATAAATTCATAGACTCTTGGTTAGAACCGTGTAAGTGCAGATTACCTGGTTGTAGTTTACATTATAACAGCGACTAGTGGTCAAAGTTGCATGGCTCAGAATCGGTCTTAAAGGCACAGATGCATTTACCTCTCATCAAACTCTAGATCTTGAATTCTAGTATCCTTCTGTGCATACCTTTTCACTGTCACTTCAAACTATATTCACGTTTAGTCTTTCTTAAAATCATTGCTCTTACATTTTCTCTCAATCAGTTTGCTATTCTCCTAGTTGTCCCAATTTAGTATGGCAGTTCGGGCCAATGAACATTTGTACCAGACTCGATATTTACCATGAAAGACTAATTATCTAGGAATTCAATGTGAATTATCTTTATAACGACATTACTGAATGGTTGTTCGTCTGAAAAAACTGATTACTTTGGAAATATTGAATGTCTAAATATATATAACGAGCTATATAAACTACGATCTTTTGATTTGAAAGAAATAATGATGTTTGCTCTTAACGTATCAAACTACAAGATGAAAATAAAGGTGTAGAATTGTTGTTTAGCTTTTAAAATTCAGAAGTGTAACAATGATCAGAGAACAGCAATAAATCACACGAAATTTATCCAACTAGAACGATATTTTGCTTGTTTAAGCTGTTTATTTCACTACGTGGACGGAAATGTATTAGTAGAAAGAAAACTACAATTTGATAATGATCAAGTATTTCACAAAAAGACGTCAATTTCCTTTCACAATAAGCAATGACAATAACATAATCGAATTTAACGTTTAAATTTGTGATTAAAACTAAAGTACATTGGTTAACGCTCTAAGGTTATTTTAGTTTTCTATACAGACGAACATTGTTCAATGCATAGAATAGATGGAATGTAGCTAGCAGTGCAATCCAGGACGTGTGTTTTGCCCTACTAAGGACTTGTCAGCTGGATGTACCTGCACCTCAGTTGAATTAACTAGTGTAGATAAAGCCTTGGTCTGTTAAGATAGTTAACTATCCTTGTTGCTATTTCTCAACAATGCCAACACATGAAGTTCACATTTAATCCTTCACCTTCATACATAAAAACTCACTTGCTTCAAATCAAAACCACTTAGATAATAAAAGAAGCCAGAGATTAATTATATGGAGAATAAAGTGAATCATCTGATGAATTTGAGGAGCTGCCCGTCTGAAATAGTTTCGAAAAAGACAATATGAGATGTAATGTAAAGTATGGAAACAGACGCATAAAATTAAACCAGAAAATAAACAAAAGATGACTTAATCCTATATTCCTAATACAACACAATACAACAATTGGGAAGATAAAATCAGCATTTAAAAACACTGACAGTGATAAACACCGAAACAGCCTTCTTAAAAATATAGTTTTCCAATCGGCAGTTGTGATAAACTTAGTTCTCCATCACTCACACACCAGGTTGGTCTCGCGTAGAGAGAGAGCATAGTGTTTCTGTATCTGAATCGGATGGCTGCAGAAGGCAAGTTGGTACCTTTCTCATGATAGTTGTTGAAGATGGCAACTCAGTCGATACAGGTTGGTCAAAAGGTTAAGTTCTTTAAAATTTAACACAGTGATAAAATCACCAGGCACTGGCACGAGTGATGAGACCAATTCACGTATAATGTAAGCCAGAGAGGCTTGTGCCAATCTGGGCCATGTTTGGCGCCTTCTTGATGTTAGTCTGGCTGTAAAGGGTGGAATCTACAAAGTGTCGGTGGGAGCAGTCTTACTCTATGCTTGTGAGGCCTGGTCTCTTTGAGTTGAGGATGCTAGACGAATCTTTGTTTGATTATCGTTGTCTCCGAAGGATTGCTGACATCCAGTGGCAACATCATGTTAATAATGCAGAGGTTCAATATCGTGTGTTCGGGCACAGTGTTGATAATTTAATTTGTCTCACTTTCATGAAACATAGACTTCGGCAGCTCGTACATGTCTTACCAACGAATTCCACGTCATGCATTATTTGCCGACGCTGGGACTGGCTGGAGAGGGCGGACAGGTGGTCGGTGTGTGACATGGTGTATTGGTATAAAAGAGAGCTGTACAGGACTAGCTTCTGTTGGTCCTCCGCGACTTCCTGGTTGAGATTTTAGAAATGGTACAAAACAGAGGTTTTAGATTTTATCAGATATAGCTTAGAACAGAAGCTAGTGGTGATCCTGTTGTAACTTTTTTTGACTTGTTTTATGAAAGTGAACGCAACTTCTTTCACTGGAAGAATTCTTTTTGATTGTACCTTTTTTAACAGAACTGCTCCTCCCATTGTTATTATTTCACTATCATTAACTAGTTTCTGTTCATTATCGTTCTCCCTTTTCTTATACACACCTTACATTCTCTATCTCTTTTCATATTCTCATTGTTATTGTGTGGTGAACATGTATCTGGTGCCCCTTTGTATCAATATATTTTTGTTCTAATACATAAGTTTCTTTCCAATTTTTCCAGTCGTGCCAATTGTTTGTTTGGTATTTTGACATCCCATTCATTTAAATGTGTTGAGGATCAATAGCCGGCATGGTCGAGAATTCATGTCACTGGTTCTCGCTCACATGTAACATGTTGTCGAGGATTTTGGATGTCGTTATCTATCAGCTATTCACAGCATTCTATCCGTCACACATCAATTTTCGTAATCTAGTGGTGATCCTGTTGTAACTCATTTTGACTTGTTTCATGAAAGTGAACGCAACTTCTTTAACTAGAAGAATTCTTTCTGGTTGTACCTTTTTCAGCTGAACTGCTTCTCCCATTATTATTATTATCTCACTCACATACACTAATCTCCGTTCGCTGTTTTTCTTTTTTCACCATGCACATATTACTGCTTTCTAAATCGGATAGAAATCTTCAATAATTAACACTCCAACATATTTTGCGTACGTGTAGAATTCACCTTTATGTATATGGGATTACATGGCTATTTCTCATTCGCTTCCTGATATGAAGACATCAGCATATCTGATTATTGTTAGTACACCATGGGGCTTTGAAAAAATCTGACATGATCATGAATCGCAACGATAGTCGTATGCAGTGTGCATGAAACTGAAGCAGATCAAGGATGAAAGTTTGTAGACACTTCCTTCTCTACTTTATAAAACGTAGATACATTCTTCCGAGCCTCTGATTTTATGACATGAGTGGGAAGGTTGAATTAAGTGAAAAGATACCCTGGGTTTAAAACCAAGTTTCGTGTCGAAGGACAGAAAGTGATTGTTTCTCGCAATTTCAAGTCGACAACCACTTGTCTACAGTTAGAACAAACGTAACGTATACGAACGCTAATACGTTCATAAATATAACATAAACAATCGGCACAATTGGTCATCACTATAGAGTCTGAAAGCACAAAGCTTTTAAAGCTCTCATTTTCAACAGTAACCAAACACACGTCTGAATTATTTATCTAACACATTTAGTTTACAAAGAAACTTCCTAGCTAATTTATGGGAAGAAAATGAAAACTAAAATCAGTACTAGTTATATTTCATCAATTTCTACGATAGAAAATCCCTACATACTTTATTTTTCTTTGAAATTCGAATACTGGATTCCTTCAATAATAAAGGAACATTATGTTTGTCAAAGTGTATTTCATTTTTCCCACCAAGTTCAGGATTCGAACTTGTAAAATTCAAAATTTTTAATTTGTCCAAATTATAACTTGAGAATGAAGGATCCTAAGTAAAGGGAGGATGGAATAAATAATATAAGAACATTAAAGGCGTAACATGGAACAGTACAAACAAGACATTGAATTTCTACTACCACTAAAGTAACGAGAATAAATGTATGATGATATTGGTTAGTATATTATAACAATAATAGCATGATCCTGATGGAGGATTGTTTACTTAATTATTTTTACAAAAAATGTACTTGATTGTCAATAAATATAAACGCCTGAATTATCTAATTGTGCAGAAAACAAAATCGCCGAGTATTTTAATACCACGTAAACATTTAAAAACAAGTTGAGCTGTCTGATTCGCCATTAATCTAAGCATTAGACTTTTGATTCAACTATCATATGTGCAGCTAGTTTTTCTTGTTTAGCACATTTTAATCACTTTTACTCAAATTGTAAATAATCAGGATGAAAATCGGTTTGAAATAGGAAAGCATTTCAAAAAGAATTCAGAACAACAACGTGCAGAAACACGAGGATTCACACAAAATTTATGTACGAAACTCCTTTTCGCTTCATCCACTAGCGCTAATTAGTTAAAAATAGATAAGCCAACGTATTCAGATTCTGTCTTGCACGATTTTGTCCTTAAGACACGCACACATTCTGGCCACAAACTTATACGAATTTGGCAATTTGATAATTTTATGGAATAGAAAATAATGTATCTATTAAGATTGACAATATATTAAAAAATACCTTAGGAAAAGCATCACTTCGTTATTTTGTAATACAGAATAGGAATAGTATAACTTCCCAAGGATGACGATGATTAAAATAATAATAATAATCAACCAACTTCGTATCAAGGAAGTGATACTGATTAATTAACCTCGTGTTTGTCTAGTCCTAAAATGTTGATCAAATCCTACTGATCAAGATGTGATGCGATTACTCTAGTTGTCTCAAAATCTCATAGATTGTTTGGATGAGAAATGACTGGGAGAAAGTCCGGGACCTAAAGAAGATTAGTTGTGGTCTCGACAGCTGAATGGTAACATATTTTACTGTGTCACTACTGAGAGAAGCATCTTCGAACCGCATGGATATCATCAGCATCCACGAGAGCGTAATACGCTCTGATGGAGAGTTTCAACCAGAACGTAATTCAGGTCCCAAGTGATATTAGAGAGACTAGTCAGGAAATCCAACAACTTTGTGAGAGCTTTTGAATTACTTTTTTTCAGGTATTGAATGATCATATAGACATTATCAATCTATTTTTCGAGAATAATTCTCAATAGCTATTCAAGATTGAGACACCCTGAAGAGCTATTTAGGTTATTAGCCTTAATAACAATTAGTCACAGCCTATCATAAATGAGAGTTACGTCAAGCTGGCACATCACTATTTGACCAGTCAGAGAGCTGACTCCAGAATTATAATAAAATAATTTATAAACTAAGTGATGATAACGTGAAAATTCACCACAAACAATCGGCAACAAAATTATAAGACACCAAGCTAAAATTAGAGACTGATAATAATTAGAACAAAAATGAACGCATTAATTATGAGACAATAAAACATGAGGAATTCCAGACTATAACAAAGCAATAGATATTCTGAATTATTTGATTTTAAATAATTACTTGACTATAACTATTATCTAAAAATAGGTTTACGTTACAGGATGATAGCGGCTAGAGAATGGATAAAGGCCAGACGGTAGTGAACACCACCTTTTTCCTACACTGACCCGGATACACTAAACAATGTGCACCAACAAGCTTACAGGAGATCGAACATGAAGTGTACGTCTTAATAAAGATCAGGACACATGTAAATCAAATATGTTCAACATAATTCACTTACCCGGCACAAAATTATATACCTGACTTTGAACTAAATTTTGATTGTGAAGGTTAGTGGTGTTATGGCTGCTCATATCAAAGCAGGTGAGGCTGATCTCGAAACTGACCGAGTAGTTTTAGGCTGATCACTTTAACCATTGAGTCATGAATCTAAACCTTTAGATCACTTGGGTTGAAACCATATTTTTAAATTCAACCGATTCATGATTTGACGAGACTATCCAATGTCATTTGTAACTGACTCACTCACTTTTGGCATGGTTAATTTCATAGATATAGTTAATATTAACTCATAATAAAATTACCTTCATATTGGACAAGCCTCAACAAACCCTGTGTATAAATTAACTTGTAATCGTTTACATCATTCCGTTGTCGATGTTGTAATTGAAACTTGATCAGTTACGGTTGGCATATGTGCAGATTGCTTCGATACTGTCAGTTAGGACACAAATTTATATACAATAGATGGAATGTGACTAGCAGTAGAATTCAGGACAAGCACTTTTATTCCGGAGTAGTGACCAACTCTGGGATTCAGATACATCGAGATAACGAGTCTTAGATAGGAAAAACGCGGGTCCTAAATTCCACTACTAGTTATTCCATCTATTCTATATAAACATGTATATAGAAACATTATTACAACATCCCAAACTAACCTCTAGAATCAACTCTTTTCCCTTTAATAAAGACTTACAACCGGTCAAAGAAGATTTTACTTCAGCCAATTGACTTTTTGATAGTTCCACTTCATTATTTTCATTATCTCCACCAGATGTCGGGAGGTCTACAAAATATAATAAGCGTATAAAAAACAAGGTGAATAAAGCTAAACACCCACACACGGAAGAGAGTTAAGTATATAGTATAGCAGACAATAAACAATATAATCAATTAATGAATAACTGTAGTATTATAAAAATCAAAGAGATAACGAAAGACTGATGTTTACCAAATAACTGATTGTGTAAAGGAGTGGGTTACGTTTATGGTATGAAAGTGAATTATCCTAGTCAACAAACGGGCAAAAAGTGTTGGTAAGTCAAGTCAAACAATAACACTGTGACCTGACAACTAAATGATTAAACATTAGAATCATAAATGCATTTGTATTGTAATTTAAATGTCGAATAGAGATAGTTAATTTGAAAGGAATGTTCTGTCAGATACAATTACGTTCTAAGTACTGATATTTGTCAATATTATATAGTTCGCAGCGCAGAATAATATTAGTTGGACAAACATTGAAAACAATAAATCCCTGGACAGTTGTTTCATCCCAATGTGAGACTTACTCGGTAGCCTCAGTGGTCTAAAATTGAAGTACTCATGCGGACCTGAATGTTCTGGTTTTGATACTCCGTTGGGTCTTGGGTGCTAGTTGCTAGGGGACCCCATACCAGAACAAAATAAATGTCCAGTGCCCTCTAGTTTTCAACGATCGTCAAACCAATGTTAGTTCATGATGCACACCGCAAAATTGTGCCGTTTTCATAAGCTCTCCATTATAATATAAAGATATTATTATTGTGATGACATTTTACGGGCTGCTCAAAAAAGTGAAATACATTTCATTTAAAATATTAGGAAAACATGATAGACTAACCTAATAGAAAAGTTTGTGAATTTACAACATTTTTTGTTACATTTCTCTCTGTTGTTATTCTTGTTTTTGCCGTATAGTGTTTGGCTAAACATTTTAATTTACACCAAAGACATCGAGATAAATAACGTACGCGTCTGGTAAGATCATCACGAATTACTGCATACGGTAATTCAAATAAAAGATTATTAACAAGGGCTGATTTTCCACGACCATTCTCTTTAGATATGGAAAAGTTTGAATAATCTTCGTCGGACGATTCTCGTTTAAAATACTCATCGCCGTCATCTTCCTCGTCATCAAGTGAAAAGAATTCATCATCAAATTCATTGGAATGAATTACATTATCATTATTTTGTACCCACGTAGTACAATGACGCTGGAGAAAGTCAGTGAATCGAATTATTCTTGAAGAGAGCTGACTGACAAGATCTCGAAGTTCACGATTTTCATAAAGTAAGTCATTTTGGCGACTTTCCAGTTGTTGAACTATTAATGAAGATAAGTCAGCCTATAAGTAAAAGTATGGAATACTTAAACAGCGCTGAATAATTGAACCATAGATTTTAAAAAGTGTCTTAACATTTAGTAATAAGATGAGTTACATGGCAATTCAGTTGATTTGCAAACATTAAGACATATATCTCAATATCACGCCACATATAACAACTCATCAGTGAACCAGATAAAGATGGGTCTCGTTTTAGTACTGTTCTTTTTTAACATACATGCTTAAAAAACTGAGGAAAATCTTATCAAGTAACCGGACATGAGTTCATGAACTAAACATTAATTGTTCAGATGCCATAAATCTGACAAAAAGGTCAGACTAATCTGAAACCATGACACAAACTTTATGAATTGAAAGTTCGGATCATTAGATGAAATATCTATATTACATCAGGAGTCTAAATACCTCATTACATATTAGTTGTTAAAAACTAAAGTTGTCCAAAATTCAGAAGACATTGACTTGTACGTCTTTTAAAAGTGAACAACAAGCTAGAAAATGGCCAAATGATAAATAGCTTCCTAAACTTCGTAAAATGACAGCACGAAATCCAAAATAAAAACTTATCAAGTTTTTTAATCATTTTCAAAATATGCGATGATTATTCTCAATGATATATTTTCTGTGTCTAAAACTGGCTTAATAATCTCAAGGCTTGCGTCTTAATCGTTGTGTCCGAGATGCACATTAATTTCGAATAACTATTTCTTTCACAATCAGGAACAAAAAATCATGTACGGTTAGGTGGCATTAAGGCACTCAACCTCATTGTCATAAAACAAAAACCTAGACAAGATATGAAAAGAGGTACGTCCATATACACCCTCATCGACAATGATAATGCATTTAGAATACTGAATTAAAATTCCTGACATTTTGAAGCTTCTCAACTTATACGCTCGCAAGTGTGATCATTACTCTCCATCCGGAAGGCAGCCTGCTTGAATATCTGGACTGTCTGTTTCTACCATCTGAATATTTCGACAAGCTAACTGTTTTTCTTTGTTTTAGCACATTACTATTTCTATTAGTCGCATAACTTATTCGGGGCGTTTATGAAGTTTGTGAAATTACACTGCACAGGTTACAAAAAAGTACAATCAGCGACATCGTGGTGACTGGCAGCATGCATTAAAAATAATGAACATTATTCGGATGTCAATTCCTGAACTGCTTACATCCAACTGGCAATCACTAAATATTTATCATCAGAATCGATCAAGAAATAAGAATAGGAAACTTGTTGAAATATTTTGTGTTGAGAATTTTATAGTTTACCAAAAATATATTGAATAAAGCCATTAATAATAATAAATAATAGAATTAATATGTATAACTTTGAACAAAATGACACCGAACTCCTCACAACTGCCATAATCGTTTAGAAAATTACTGGCTATCTGGACTCATTAGCTTAGTAGAGAACGAGTAGAGGGTTTAAGTCTCATTGTGAACATCAACACTCGTATATACGTCCACTCATTCAATGAATGAAACACATGTCCTGAATTTCATCTCGAGGTACAATTCAAATATATACTAGATCTTCCAAAAATAATATTAAATACAAAGGAACCGCTGAAAATACATAAATGCCAACAAAGATCGATCAAAATTCAGTTCTGAATATCAACAGTAAAATAATACAAACTCTTACATAAAAATATAAAGGTTCATTTAACAGGTTACTAACTGAAATTATTATTTGAAGGTTAAAAAGTAAGGTAGGTAAAGTAATTCAATTGTGAATTTAACCCCTAAACCATTAATCATTGGATGAACATACAGAGCTTCCATTCTTATAGACAAACTATCACATACCTTGGGAGTTTGAACATCCCAATCATATTTGATGTGAGAATTGAAGCTATTGACTGAAGTGAGTGACTCAAATTTGGTACTACCTAAACCAGAATTAGTTCGAATTGAACTTCCAAATCTCCGAGAACTGGATGGTTCTCCGTTTGTTATATCAGGCTTTTTACCAACTTCTGACGATAAAAACCATTGTGACATTGATAAACTCGTTGGAGAGCAAGACTGTTTATCTGTTTTCTGCCCTTTGTTCCAGTTAGGAGTGGCTTTGTCAATTAAAAGAGCTAAGCGTTTCCGAAGATCTGTTGCTTCTTTCTCTAGCTTACGACGTTCGTGTAGAAACTGAACTTCATGTCGTTGGAAGTTTGACTGAACTTTACGAAGCTATAAACAAAGGAGTAACAGGTATTTTATTGGAATTAAAAATAATTTTAAGAATATATAACAGAAATTACGAAAGTATGTATATCAATCGTCGTTGTCAATATATATAATACTCCGCCTGTGACTCTTTTGGATTAACTGCTGGTTTCAAGCCTGAGTAAAGGAGGGTTTGGCATGGGGTCAGCAATCTCATCCTGTAGAAAACAACCTTGATAAAAACACGTTATTCAGACTGAACAAATTAAACCACTTAAACTCTGCCCTGGGAGTTGAAGGAATAATTATGACGCCCCATGATGAAAGCCGAGACTTTTCGGAAGTCACGAGGCCGATGCATTTTTTAACAACCAGAGCAACAATTTTTATAGGTACATGGAACGTCTGGACAGTGTGGGCGACCAGGAAGACCAGTCAAATAGCAACGGAAATGAGGAGATACAAATATGCGGTAATAGGAATCAGCGAAACCCACTGGACCAAAGCTGGACAGCAAAAAATATATTCGAAAGAGATGATGCTGTACTCTGGTCACGAAGAGACGAGCAACGGTAGTGGAAAAAGCTGCGAGAAAGGAATATAAAACAACTATATATTACAACGAAGAAACTAGCAGAGAGATATAGTAAACCAGAGAGACCGGTCAAGGATAATGAAGGCAAGCCAATCACCGAGAATCAAGAACAGATGAGTAGACTTCTTTGAAGAACTCTTAAATAGACCAACCACACTAAATCCACCAGACATAGAAGCAGCACCTACAGATCTTCTTATAAATGTCACCCCACCAACGATCGAAGTAATCAGGATGGCCATGCGACAAATTAAGTGCGGAAAAACAGACATAGAAGTAACTGTAAACATGCTCCACATTCGATTCAGGATGATATGGGAGTCAGAACAAGTTTCGACGGACTGGAAAAGATACCTCATCGAGATATCAAAGAAAGGAGATCTGAGCAGATGTACGAACTACAGAGACATCACACTACTATCGGTACCAGCAAACGTTTTCAACAGTGTTGCTGGACCGGAAGAAAGACACAGTAGACACCCAACTTTGAAATCAACAAACCGGATCCCGTAAGGATCGGTCGTGCACAGACCAAATTGCGACACTACGGATCATCGTTGTACAGTCAATTGAATGGAATTCATCACTATACACCAGCTTCCTCGATTACGAGGAACCATTGGACAGTGTACATAGAAGGACCTTATTGGACCTTCTTCAACATTATGGTATACATGAGAAGATTGTCAACAGCATACGGAATTCATACGACAGACTACAGTGCAAAGTGGTGCACGGAGGACAGCTAACAGACGCATTCCACATGAGGAACGGAATCAGACAAGGCTGCTTAATCTCTTCATTTCTCTTTCTTCTAGTGGTTGACTGAATTGTGAAGACCTCGACATCTGACGGGAAGCACGGAATAAAATGAACAGGTTGAATGCAATTAGACGATTTGGACTTTGAAGATGATCTTACCCTTCTATCCCATACACACCAACAAATGCAAGTCAACATAAACAGTGTAGCAACAGCCTCTGCATCTGTACGCCTCAACATACACAAGGGAAAAAGCAAGATCCTCAAATACAACATGGAGAACCCTGATCCAATCACACTTGGAGAAACTCTGTTAGATGTGGAAACATTCACTTATCTGGGTAGCATCATTGACGAACAAGAAGGATCTGATACAGAAGTATAAGCGAGGATTGGCAAAGCAAGGATAGCATTCCCACAGTTGAAGAGCATATGGAACTCAAAGCAACTGCCAACGAACATCAAAGTCAGAATCTTCAATACGAACGTCAAGACAGTTCTACTGTACGGAGCTGAAATGTGGAGAAATACTACAACCCTCATTGAAAAGGTACAAGCATTTATTAACAGTTGCCTAAGCAATATAATGAATGTCCGTTGTGCGGATACCATCATCAACAGCCTATTGTGAGAGAGAATAAACCAGTTTCCAGCTGAAGAGGAAATTAGGAAGCGGATAGGACATACATTGTGGAAATTTCCAAACTGCATCACGAGGCAAGCGCTAACTTGGAATCCTAAATGGAAACGGAAAAGAGGAAGGTCAAAGAAGACACTGCATCGGGAATCGGAAACAGACATGGAAACGATTGCTCAGGACAGAGTTAGATGGATGGATGAGCGGCCGATGCTTCTTCACAAGGGGTAAAAGGCGTTATATATATATATATATATATATATATATATATATATATATATAGCATCTTTGTATCCTTCAATACATAATTAACCAGTCATATAATGTTGGGACTGTTTGTTACTGCCAACTTACTGAAATTCCTTTAATAAAAAAACCGTGTTATAAGGTAGCTGATGGATAATTTATCATTCTAATTAACGACAATGGTTCTTTACTACTGATATTTGGTTATCATACTGAAAAAAAGAATCCCACTTCGACGGAAATTATGCTATGCGCATACAAACTTTTTCCTAATTGAGTGTTCATTATTTAAATTTCATTTGTTTTTGTATGAACTGTAAATCTATCAGCTTTGCCAGACGAATGTGAACAGTTAAATTTAAGTTATACTTGACTCTAACTACGAAAAACATGCTGTTACTGGTTTTTCCAACTAAATAGAACTGGCTATCAAAACTATTTTCCCACTGAATGACCCTGTAAGTTGATGTTTGGTTTTCCGTTTAATTTCATTAGGGTTCGACTAAAACAATTGAATGATTCATTAAACACTGACAAGATTTATGTTACTATTGACTAGTAAACAATATATTCAAAGATAACGGATGTTTCTATTACTGAGCACAGCGAAACTGGTTAAAAAGAAGTATGAAGTCCTAGTGCACTTAATGGTACAACAACGAATTATTTTCAACTCATAACCGAATAAGGATACTTAGTTACGAACCAAACTTCAAGTGCGAAGGCAAGCAACACTACTCGGTTGCCAAAAAAAAGAGTAGCCGCAACGGAGTAGCTATTTCTAGACAATTTAAATTTAAAATCCTCAAACGAAGATTATGCTTAAACCACAAATACATTCAAAGTCATGATATTTATTTGGAACAATTTAAAAATGTAACTAAAAGACAGAATTTTCATCCACAAAAAAACTTACTTCATTACATGTGGATTTTAAACGATCATTAAGTAACTTTTTATCATTTAAAGCTTGTTTTTCCCTTTCTTTGATTAATTCACTTGATCTTTGTGTTTCTTCTAAATTTTGCTGGCATCTTCGATAAAGTTTTTGTACTTGAGTTAAATCAGATTGTACACGATGAAAACTAATTACAAAACACAAAAAGCAGAACAAGAGAAGTATGCAAATACAAAATTGGTGCTTTTATTATAAATAATTAATTGTATTTTTATCCATGAAAACAGTGCATGTCAATTGCAGATAGCCAGGTATTTTTTATCAAAAGGTGAGTATACAGTAAAGTAGTTTGCTTCGTATTATTTTATGATAGGGAAAAATAGCCGATGACAGTAAGACATGAATTCGTTAGCACTTTATAATATATACCATGGAAACAGTGCTCGTGCACGGTGGAGCTACAGTGTGAATAGTTCTGATACTAGAAGTACGGTACTGATATATGCTACACACGCTCTATCATCGAATATTCTGGTGTCTTATGCTGACTAACATAATAGTAGATTAGAAAAAGACTAATGGTTTGCATACATAAAATCAATGTATATAATCACTAACTGTGGTTCTGAAACGCGTTGGGAGGCGATAAACTTCGTTTTCAGAAGTCATCAACTGATTGCGATCAATGGATCTTTAATGACACGTTTTAACATTGATCACAGAGATGAATCCAATTTTTATCTTCCTCTAAAAGTTTTAACACTGCTCATGCTTTTCAATAACTGATTTCATCTATTCTTTTGGAAATATACTCTCTGCTTGGTCTCCACTCTTAATGACATTATTATTTCGACTTACTTGCTTGTCACCTTGCTGATTTCTTAGTGTTGTGCTGATAGAAAGTGTGAAAAAAGTCTAGTTTACATCTGGATTAGGTAGTACCACTAATACAATTTTTATAACTGTGATCCACTTTTGGAAATAAATACAAGATCATTTGAAAATATCATAAAATCGTGATACAAATATATTGAATAATTAACAATACATATGTCATGACGTACCAAATAACATAATCTAAAGTAAATGTAATTTTTAAACATAGGCTCATTTAATTCACTGTAACAAAGCAAATCTTAAGTTTTACGGTCAAAAATATTTATGCAGCCGACTTAATGGACGACTTTATAACAGTAACTAGATTTTTTCCACTCACCTATTAAGGTTTACAATGTTTTAAGCACTTTATTTACTAAGTTTTCTATAACTAAGAAGATAAATGAATACAGCGCACATGTATTTTCTTTAGTTCTACCAGACCATAACCTTGTAAAAGGAATTGAGATAAATTATCCGTACAATCCACTGTGAGATACATAACTCTACCGTAGTAATCAGAAGTTGATAATATGCATCTTACTATTGGTGAATCCCTAAAAATAGCAACTTCATGTAAGCTGAATAACTTGTTTAAGCTGAAAGAATATGTATAAAGTAGTAGATCTTCCTCAATTACTCGATAACGAAAGACGTTGGCATGTGTTTTCTTTCACGCTTCCAAAGAATGACTCAACTGAAGAAACTACTTTACAGGAACAGGTAAAGTCATATGCATAAATTGTTTGAGACACTAGAAAATCTATAGGTTTGTGGTTGACATTTTTGAGACAATAATATTCTGCAATTAAACAGTTTAACCTTAACTGTTACACCATCATCCTTAGACACTCAAAACTTGAAGACATTAAAGCAGAATCTACAAGTAACATGAATGAAGATGGTGAACATGCATCTGATTATATAAAAGTTTATGGAATGACTAGTTTTCATTTACTTCTAAAACAAAACATTTGGTACAATAGGGTACCGAAACATGTGTAGTGGATGAAAATTCAATGTGTTAGATAAAGTGATGAGAACATGTTATCGCTTGGATCAAAATAACGACAAAATCTTATAATTACATGGTGAAGAATTATGTATAAGATAATCTTTTACTTCTTTAACCAAAGTGGTTGGTGTGCATCAAGTAGCAATATTTCCCCTTTCATATATTCCCTTTTCCTCATACCTTGTCCTCTTCAACTACAAATACTTTTCTTATGCATGCAGATGATATTACTGTATCTACGCGTTTTTCACTCTCCTGAGTGAGAACGAATAAGTTTCTAGCACCGACGATTGACGCTCTATTTTGAACGGTTTTACATTCAATCCCTTTAAACCTCAAACTGTAAAAACTTAGTCCAAGTGATAAAAAGGACTTAAACACTCTGTGGTGATCGTTTGACTCCTAGACCTTTGAGGAATCTGTTACATAGGCTGTATCACAGGTTACTTAACCTGGTGTAGGTTTTTTCGATCTCCTTTGGTATTCCTGTTGTTTTTTTTAATATCGAAGAAATATTTTTGCTTGGCTTACAACGTACAGAGACTATGTGTTATCGCCTTCGTCCAACTTTTGTGTATATGGCAAGTTTTTAAATATTACTCCACACCATTTATTACTAGACTCCAATTAGAAGATTACGCTGTTACATGGGGTCATGAAAGACGTTGGTCATATACATAATGTATCTTTCTATTGGATTATGAAAATAGTTATGGATAGTCATTTGAAATCTTTCATACAGCTAGAAGGTCAGTAAAAGAAGCTTCCCTAATGTTCAACTGGTTTCATCATACAAAACCAGGTGTTTTCTATACTATTCAAAGGTAGATCAATATCCTTTTGACATCACCTCCAATTGCATTTATGAATTTACATGTACCTGCGGTAGCAAATATATAAGGACAGAGAGAACAGCCTTTACAAAGTTTTATGAGAACATTCCTGGAAACCTACGGCTGAAAGGAAGTAAAGTCTCTACAAGTCCAATTGCCAGATATCTCAATAGTGGACATGAAGTGAAAGTAAGTGATGCACTCAAAATAATCAACGGACAAAAAACATCAATCTTACTCAGTTTTGCAGAGACAATCGCTATCAAACGTTTTCGACCTGATCTAGGTATAGAGAAGGAAAGTTTGATTAGCCATTCCCTGCCATGGTGGTTGGATATTTGTCCAATAACCTGTTAATTTTAATCTTTTTTCAACCTTGTCCCCAACCTTTATATTGTTTTGTTATTTTTGTCTTTTTTATATTTGTCCCTTGCACAATACGATTGGTGTTTACATACTTATTTTATCGAGTCATTACACAATTACTGACTAATTTCATCACCTTAACATTACCTAATTATGACTTCCCGACATATAAATACACATCAATTTTAATTATATTTATCCATACACTTTGTATCCTTATTTTTCTGCTTATAATTCCCATTACCTTTCGGGCAATTATCTAAACTTTACAAACTAAAGTATGCTAAACATTTATTAATAATTGTATCTAGACTAGCTATTGTAACCATAGGTTGTATGCAGTCGAGAAATCATGAGATAGAATGAATTTATTTTATTCAGCAAACCTTGTTCTTGCTCTGTTTATATTTATCAAAAAATACGGTTGTATGAAATTTTTGAAAAAACACCCCATACCTGAATATTTGCCTAATGTGGAAAACTAACTGTATAAAAAGAATGAAATTCGACTCACTTTAATTCAATTTCCTCACGACTATTTAAACTTTTACGATAGGATGAAATCAACTTTAACACACCATCAACAAAACTATTCATAGTGATTTGAGTTTCTCCATTTTCCACCCTTAAAACTTTTGAATAACCCATAATCTCGAATTCCTAAATAAAATGCGTTTTTAAAAATAACCAAGCGATAAACAACGAACTAATAAACTTAGGAAAATATGTTTATGTGAAGTAATCAGATGATTGACATAACGAAAGGTAACATAAGATACGATTTGTTAGGGAATTAATTCCCTTAAAAAGGCAGTATGAAGATAAATATCAGCATTATTTAAATTTACAATTAACACTGCTAAGAAGCTTGGTGCAACTAACAGGTTAATTGATTCCATTCGACCTAACAGATTTTACGAAGTACATGTTTATGTGTTTGGCTTCGGAACCACACTTAATTTTGAGGGCTAGTGAAACTGTAATACTGCCTAACCGAAGTAGATGGAGTGCGATTTGAAAATGTGACTAAACTATTGAATTACAAGCATTTTAGCTACCAATTTACTATTTCATAACTAAGAAGTATTCCCAAACAAAAAACACATGTCAGTCAAATTTTAAAAATAGGATTCTAACCGTTAAAAACTGTAAAAACCAAACAAATAGTTCCTTAAGTTGCAACTAAGTAATTGGAAAGCTGTGATGTTAGAAATTTAAGGATATGATTCACAGCTCGATACAAGAACATTTAATAAATTGGATTACTTATAAACTAAACTATGCAATACAAAAAAGTATTACAGGCATATCCTCATAAATAAAACCATAAGTTATCCGATAACAACTTATCAGTTACCGCTGACAAGATCATGTGGAAAAAACTATACATACTAGGATGAAACGGCCATCCAGTGCTTTCAGGTGTTTGATTGTGGTCTAACATTGATAGGTTCTCGATTTCAATATACACTTGAGATTTTGCTTAGAATATTTCTCGGAGTACTTTATTGCTTTTATTTCCTACATTTGATCGTAATGTTTATTTGTAATGTAATACACTGTTCAACTAGTACGCTCAGTTAGTCAGTCATATGCAACGTAAGACCTGATACATATGTACATCGGTTCATGTTGCCATACCATATTAGCACAGCGAGATAAAATTATCTCAAGACAGAACCCAAAGAAGTAGAGGTAGTAACAACATCAGCAGTAGTATAAGATCAAAGATAGAAAGAGATTTCGGAGCCCAGGTTTTAAGGGAAGACAAAGAGTTAATGGACCCATGTTATGTCAAACGATTCTGAGCCATGTCAATCAGTCTCTCACTAACTAATAAACTATGTGGAATCACGCATAAAAAACAAGTTTTTACGCACCAAATATATAAAATTACTAGATTCACTTACATTTGATGTGCAAAGTAATACACCGAAACACTTGAAGAAACTGTTCAATGCTCAGATTACCACACTAGAGTACTGCTAAGAACCCCAAGTAATTTAAGGATTTCGAATATCACTAATAAATATTTATCATCACAATTTATATGCGTAAATATAGAACAACTTAGTGGCTCAGTGGTCTAGAGATTAAGCTCTCGCGCGAGAGACTGAGGGTCCTGGGTTCGAACCCCGTTGCTCGACCGTGGATGCGCACTGTCGTGAAGTCCCATACTAGGACGAAACGGAAGTACAGTGCTCCCACGTTTTACCTTTTTCCATAAGAGAAAAGTGTGGAATAGATTTAGATTACTGGGTACTGATAAGACAAAATCTTAACGCTAGTATTAGTATTTAAAACAAAATGACTAAAAATGGGGCAATACTATGGGGAGACAGTACTGCCTCATCATTAGTTAAGGAGAACTTTGGCAAGGCTCAAATATTCTCAAACTACTTTAGCAATGTATATATCATAGAAACATCCTTCCCGCCAGACCATTCAAATTCCCCTACACAAACACTGGACAGCGTGACCAGTAAAGAACTCGATGTTTTTGGTCTGCTAATTAAGCTTGACATAGGCAAATCCTCTGGACCCGATGAACTGCATCCTAGGTTGCTAAAGGAATTAGCTAACTTTGTTGCGAACCCTTCAAGTATGTTTCAATCTATCCGTAACCCAGGGTCATCTACCAAAAGACTGAAAGAACGCCATAGTAAGTCCTATCTTCAGAAGAGGTACAAAACACAAGTCTGAGAATTACCGACCCATTAGCTTAACTAGTGTGGTTGTTAAAATCTTATATCATAGAAACACCCCGTTAGTCAACAGGATTCCCCCCACACACACTGGACAATATGACCATTAAAGAAGTCGATGTATTTGGTCTTCTAAACAGGCTTGATATAGGCAAATCCATGGGACCCAATGAAATGCATCCTAGGTTACTAAAGGAACTAGCTAATTTCATTGCAAACCAATTAAGTTTATGCTTTAATCTGTCTGTAATCCAAGGTCGACTACCAAAAGACTGAAAGAACGTCATAGTAAGTCCTGTCTTTAAGACAGGTAACATAAACCTGAAAACTACCGACCTGTGAGCCTAACTAGCGTGGGTGTTAAAATTTTAAAAAATATTATTCGGAAAAAGGTTTTTAAATATTTCCATGAAAACTGGATCCTCTCAGAGAAGCAGCAAGGTTTTAGAATAGGTTATTGTCGTCTCACTAATTTATTAGTGGCTCGTGAAAGTTGGTGCGCTATTAAAGACCAAAAGTTACCTACAAAAATAGCCTACATCGATTTCAGTAAAGCTTTTGACAAAGTTCCGCACAACTGGCTGTTATATAAATTGAGAAATGTCGGAGTTGGAGGCAATCTATTGATGTTGATAAAAGACTTCCTAATCGGGTGCCGAAAGTACGGGTGAACTCCAAGTTGTCTAGTTGGAAAACTGTGCTTGTCGGAATGTCTCAGGGTACCGTTTTAAGGCTATTGTTATTCCTCTTATATGTAAATGACCTTTCTCGTCTACTATCTTCATCGGTCTCACTATATGCTGAAGATGTCAAGATATGGTGAGCGATAAGGGTGATAGCTTAAAACTTCAAAAAGACCTGGAGAAATATGAATGATCTCAAACCTGACAGTTGCCGATAAATACTTTTAAGTGTATCGTGATGCATAGTGGTCATCAAGGTACAGATACATACATGATGAATAACACTTAACACCTGAACTAATGATAGGGAGTGAAGTAGTTGAGCATGTTGACCGCTTCACTTATCTTGGGAGTCTCATCAGTCATTGTGGTCTGGCGTGTGGCGAAATCGCAGCACGGATACAGAAGGCTCGTCTAGTTTTCGCCAACTTGCGTCATTTATGGCGTAGGCGAGATATCCGTCTTGCAACCAAAGGACGGTTTTACTGCGCAGCAGTTCGATCCGTCCTCCTTTATGTCAGTGAAACACGGCCGGTAAGAGTAGATATTCGTAGGCTACTAGTATTCGATCATAAGTGTCTTCGAAGCATTGGTCGTATATCCTGGGACCACCGAGTAAGTAATGCAGTTGTTAGGAAACAGGTACTAGGTAAGGATGGCAAATCAATTGATGAAGTAATGAAACTTCATCAGTTGAGATGGTTGGGACGCGTGTTACGCATGCCCAACCACCGACTGCCCCGACGTGCAATGCTTTATGGTGTAGGAGTAAGTTGGAAGAAAGCTAGGGGCGGCCAGACCAAAACGTGGCACAAATCCATGAAGTCAGTGACAAGTGGACTGAGCCATGTTGGTAGGTGTAGACTACCTGGTTGGGATCCGCGAGATGATAGAAACCGATGATTAGAGACCTTGAATAACATGGCTCAAAATCGTTTGCAATGGCGAAGGTGCATACACTCTTCGTGTTCTGCCAAATTCTAATCTTCTGAATTCTTCATGTCCCCATTTTTTCTCTTTTCAAATTTATTCCACTGGGTTATACTTCTTGAGTAACATCTTCAAACCCTAATCTTTCGGATTGCCGCTTATACTCTTACTACTTCTACCACTATGGGATTTGAATCAACAACTGCATCTCTGTGCTAATGTGGTATGGCAACTCGAACTGATGTACGTACGTACGGAGTTCTACGTTGTGACTGACTGACATCGTTAGGCAAGACTTAAAGACTACTGTACACTGTCGTGCAATAGCCTCCAAAGTTTTAGAACCTTATGGTCAATACGTAGGACCTTTACTCATGTAGACGCTAAAACGTTTTCGACTTTTTATACAGTATGCTTGCATCTTAAACTTGAGTACTGCATACAAACGGCTAGTGTTTGACTAAAAATAGACAGTGAGCTTTTGGAAAAGCTTCAGAGAACATCAATTACGCTGACTGTCGTAGTAGCGAAGCTCCCGCATGATGCTGGACTGGCTAAGCTAAACCTATTTCCGTTTTCATATCAAAGAACTAGAGGCGACTTGATTACAGTTTTCAAATTACTGTGATAAATTCGCACCTGATATGCCCTTATTTTTCTTGTCTTCCAAAGCATGAAATTCAAGAGGACACTCCAAAAACGTTCACAAGCCCAGGACAAATTACTTGTCAGCTGACTATCGATTTTGCCATAAATCATCAACGAGTGGGACTCATTACCTCAACACGCGGTTGAAGCTCCATCTGTCGACTCTTTGTTATACCCCGATAAGGATAATGAGTGGTAACTTTGGGATCTATTTATTAACCAATATTATGCATATATTTTTTATCGTATAACTGCTAAATAACTAAACTATTCATATTCGTGTTCCCCTCATTATAAGCTTTATTTTGAACTATAAACTATTATACAATTTGCCATTCATGAATCACACCCAGCCTATTGATTACTGTTCCCCTATTCACAGCCAAATTTGGCTAAATCTTGTACATATGTTATTTTCTATTTTATTGGTACGATGTGGTCAGTCTGTTTGGTAAATAAACTCAGTATGTTTGAAATACAATGATTCATACCGCAGAGGCTGTTATTGGTGTTTTGGACTTAACTGACTGGGCTAGGCAGAAGCAAGATCGATACGTACTCTAGACTGCTCGTACGGGTTTTGTGTCGCTGTTTCAATCGATATTTCGCCGCTCTCTGATTACCGGTCTCATCACGTCATACGTTAACAAGGCATCCACTCGGCCACAAGTTATAACACTCAAAAGAAAGTTGGATCAAGCGAGAGACCAGCATTGCCAAGACTAACATAGAACACTTAGCCTTCTATCCTTTCCAAACTGAAACTGAAACTTATATTAATAAAACAAATTTTAGAAAAGATATTAAACATCGTTAACTCTCACCTAAACACATTTCTTAGAAAATGCATAGAAAGATCATACGTACAGAATTTATCAGTCGGATAGAAGAATCTAACTGGCTCTGCGGCATGACTACGAAAGTTTCAGAGTGTGATGTAGAGGAATCTCGCGATGATTTGTCAAATACTGGTTGAATATTCCAAACAGCATTGTTGAAGTAATCTATTGACGGAATGTGCGACATTTTACGTTTAAAATATATTCTCTTTGTTACAATGTTAAATGAAAACCTTGGATTAACAGTCAGCCTTCGGATAAAGGGAAAGGAAAAGTGTAAAAAATGTACAAATTGATCATACGATGAAAATATGGAAAGTAGTGCTGAACTCTAAAGACATGAATGCACGTACAATTGGCTGATCAGAGTAGTGACAAATATCATGTATGTCAAGACCTCAACATGACATCTTCCACTACTCGGTAATTAATGTTGTAAATACATGTCATACAGATCATTTTTATTTATTTATTTATTTAAACACATATATATTGGTACAAAAGGGCACCAGGTACATATGCGCCACACAAAATAATGAAAGTAGGAAGAGAAGGGATGAAAAGATAAGGCGGACTAAAATGTACAACCAGAAGACTCTTTCAAATAGGAAAGTAAGAACCATACTTTATGTAGAAAGTAAAAGAAGGTTGCAGCAGGATCGCCACTGGCTTCTATTCTGAGCCATATCTGATAACGTCTCTAGCCACTGTGTTGCACCATCTCTCGGACCCCAACCAAGGAGTCGTGAAGGACCAACAGAAGCTAGCCCTTTGCAGCTTTCTTTCATGCCACGACACCATGTCATACACTGACCTCCTCTCCGCTTTTTCCAACCAGTCCCAGGGTCGGCAAATAATGCACGACGTGGAAGTCTCTGGGACGAGATTCGTAAAACATGTCCAAGCCACCGAAGTCGGTGTTTCAAGATGGTGACACCAATTGAATTATCGTCTCTGTGCCCGAACACACGATGCCGAACCTCTGCATTACTAACATGGTGTTGCCACTGTATGTCAGCAATCCTTCGGAGACAACGATGATCGAACACAGAGAGACGTCTAACATCCTCAACTCGGAGAGGCCAGGTTTCACAAGCATAGAGCAAAACTGCTCTCACCGACGCGTTGTAGATCCGACCTTTTACAGCCAGACTAACATCACGAAGGCGCCAAAGATGGCCCAGATTGGCATAAGCCGATCTGGCTTTCCTTATACGTGCATCAATCTCATCACTCACGCCACCACCAGCACTTATATAGCTACCTAGATACACGAACTTCTCAACTACTTCGATCTGCTCACCATCCAGGGTGAGTACAGGATTAGAATCCTGCCAGTCTTGTAGAAGTACTTTGCACTTGGAGGGTGCAAAGCACATGCCGTACCTGCGGACACTGATTGCCAACTGATTAAGTGCTGATTGCATGCCTTGGGCATTATCGCACAGTAAGACAATATCATCCGCATACTCAAGGTCGAGAAGTCGTTCTCCAGGCAACATATCCACACCGCCATTACTTACATCCACCAGAGCTGTTTCTAGGATGTCGTCGATGGCAAAGTTGAAGAGGAATGGTGAGATCGGGCAACCCTGCCTAACCCCACTGCTCGAATGGAACAAGGGAGAAAGGTGGTTGTATGCCCTCACTCTGCCTGAGGTGTTCGTGTACAGGGCCTTTAAGATGTTAATGAACTTCTCAGGCACACCCTTCTTCAACAGACAATCCCAGAGAACAGTCCTGTCCAACAAATCGAAGGCAGCCCTGATATCAAGAAACACTACGATTGTTGGCCTGTGATAAGTATGACGGTGTTCTAACATTTGGCGGAGGGTGAAGATGTGATCAATGCATCCTCGACCAGAACGAAAACCAGCCTGCTCCTCGCGAGTCAATCGTTCTCGGGTTTTAAACAACCTACGAAGAATGATAGAAGCCAATAGTTTGGACGCGATCGAAAGTAGACTTATCCCCCGATAGTTGCTACAGGAACAACGTGAACCCTTTTTAAAGATAGGGACGACTATTGACTCATTCCAAGATGTTGGAACACTTTCTTGCTCCCAAACCTTTCCAAACAACACAGTCAATTCCTTAGTCAGAAAGTTGCCACCATCTTTAAAAAGAGCCGGAGGTAAGTCATCTGGGCCAGGTGATTTGTAGCGCTTCAAGAGTTGGAGTTCCTTGCGGACTTCCGCCTCGTTTGGTGGAACAGTCGTCACCGGCCATGGGGGGCAGGACAAGCTGGTTGATGTTGCCGGAGCAGCAGGCCAGTTGAACTGCCCTTCGAAAAATTCCGCCCATCGTCCAAGACGTCGGGAGATGTTAGTGATTGGCATCCCATCATCCTCGTAGATTGTTTCACTCACACCAGACTTCTTGCTGCCAGTGGCTCGGATGAGTTGGAAGAGCTTCCGGCAGTTACCAGATGCAGCTGCTGCTTCCATCTCATTAGCACGCTCCGACCACCAGGCTTCTCGGTCCTTACGCAAGCTTTGCCCAATTTCATTACGTAACAGCCTTCGTTTGTGGTCAAACTCACGGTCACCCGGAGTAGACCGACGGGCTTCCATCAGTTGTAAGGAGCCAGAAGAAACCCAGTGCTTGTAAGCGGGACTTTTCGCGAAGCCGCAAGCGGCTTTACTCGCCATTTTCATGGCGTCGTGAAGATGCAACCAATGCTCATCTATACTTTTCGGTGGGGTGTTAGCTAGCCTAGAGGCTAGCTCCGCTCGGTACTTACTTGCAACAGGAGTTGCAGCCAGTTTACTAATATCAATCCGTTGGTGGTGGTCAATCCTTCGGCCACTGAAAAGTAAGGTGAGATTGACGCAGACCAGAGCATGATCAGACTTCAGATAGGTACTCCAAAAGGAGCGGCAGTCTTGTACACAACCACGCCAGCGGTAGCTGATCGCGATGTGATCAATCTGAGTCCAGGCTTGGGATGCAGAGGGAGGACGCCAGGTGGCACACCGGCGATGACTGTGCCCGAAGTTGGTGCTGGCCAGAAACAGGTTGTGGTCTGTGCACAGTTGCAGCAAACGGTCCCCGTTATCTGTCCTGCGACCAACAAGTCCCCATCGGCCACCTAGACGACTCTCTTCTATGCCTAGACGCCCGACCTGTGCATTCAAGTCTCCGGCTAGTACTACAATATCTGTCGAACGCGCTTTCTGGAGAAGAACTGTTAACTGATGGTAAAATTGCATCCGGGCTGCAATCTGTCGGAGCATAGGCGGAGATGACGAAAAGACACCGTTTCTCACGCCGGTTTCTTCTCACTTTGATGGAACTTTCTAATCTAACAGCACATAACCGACTGTTAATGGGGATCCAATCGATTAGTGCTGCCTCAGCCCTAGCGCTTAGTGCGACGCCAACGTCAGCAAGACCAGACGAAGATGCCACAGGGTCCCCGGATAAGCGCACGTGAAACAAGCTTTTCGAGGCGACAGATGGAGAGCGGATTTGTAGTACTTCACTAGAGTCTTGAATACGGGTCTCGGATAGACAACAAACATCAACATTAAGACCTTCCAAAGACATAGCCAGCCCTATCTGTTGTCTGATCTGCATTAGTGTGCGAACGTTGAAGGAAGCCAGCTTGAACGGCGTACGTGGTTTCAGAAAGACTGCCTCAGTATTCATTATCGGTGGAAGCATTCACTTTCAACCAGACAGTGACTGGAGATCGTTTAGATAGGACAGATTTTCCACCAAGAGCGAGCTGCTGCATAAGTTGAAGAGTAAGGTTACACAAATTGGGGATAAAAGGGGGTGAATTAGCGATATGGTAAGTAATAATAATAATAATAATAATAATAATAATAATAATGTAAATTGTCTTGCTTATAATATGAGCAGGAATAGAATCGTCAATAGAGTTCATCATTTCATTCATTTGTGTGTGGGCTGTGATACTGCCCGGGTGCCCAAACCGAAGCAGGTGGTTTTCTTAGGGGACCACATACCGAGCCTTTGACCTAAAGGTATGATCCACAAGGCAGTGGAGCATCGTGAGGAGATGCAGTCCCATGGTAGCCGTTGACCAATGACAGGTTCTTCCGCCATTCGTTCCATCAGGATACTGGAGCCCATGTGCACCATTGGTTTGGAATCAGGGTTTTCCAACTCCCCTAGGTGGACCCTCCGTGTCCACCAATCCGGTTATAGCGCCGGACATTCGCCTTTCGTCCTCTCACTTTCGTAAACAACACCCCCGCCACGAGAAGGCAGTGAGTAGGACTTCCCTGGCAGAGGCTATATATTCGCTGGCCATATGAGAGCATTTCGAGAGGGAGAGTAGACTCTCCCCACACTCGGCCGTACCAGGGCATTTTGGGTCGTCATACAGATCAACCACGACCCGAATAGCTGAGTGGTAACGTAGCTGATTGAGAAGCTGAATGACACAAGCCTGAATCCGCCGAGGAGTATCGGTTATTTCCCTTAAGATTACGGGTACACCTCAGTGACGACTGCTAAGTAGAACGGAACCTAAGTCAAACAGGGTTTCCCCTATTGACTACTCACAATATCTGCCTTAACTGAACAATAATCAAAACCCAATTAGTGATTGTAATTTAACAACTCTTTGAATGCCATATTACTAAATAGTTATCAATCACATGGAATATGGTGCCTACTAGAATTAGAAGAATTAGCAAATGGCATATATATATATATATATATATATATATATATATGGAGAGAGAGAGAGAGTGGGTGTGTGTCGTTTTCTAGACACATTCAAAGAAGCTAAAGCAGCCTTACATTTTTAGAACTTCGGTCGGAAGTTCGCAGCTGTCAACCACTACTAAGAAACTGAAACCTACGAAGCTTAGGTATGTTTCATCTAATAATAATGAATTATCTCAGTAGCCTAATAAATAATATTCAAAAGTTGGTCAAGCATCAAATTCAAAAAGCAGTAACGTAGCAACTTATTAGCACAATAGCATTGTTTATTTAACTGAACACATAAATATTGGTACAAGGAGGCACCAAATATTTATTTATTTAAACATAAATATTGGTACAAAGGAGCACCACATATATATGCGCCACACAAATCTCATTTGATTTGTGTGAGGGTTGTGATACTGCCCGGGTGCCCAAACCGAAGGATGGTAACATTGACAGTATGAAACTCACTCATTCAATTTACATTCTACAGTATAATCTCCTAAAGGAAAACGGTTCCTCGGATGATTACTGAGAACACCGACTGGACTCCCATCAACCGAGTGAAAAGGAGTTAAAGATTAGTGCTAAGAAGGCACAAAGGCCTAGGTATAGAAAAAAAACTATAATAGGTACCAGTTAACCAATTCACACCTAACTAATCAACTGGCTGACAAGGATCGAGGAATTTCAGATCATATCCGTGACCGAATCATAAAGTCTCTGAACCCAGAATAACCAATATCCTTGAAAACAGGCCTAGAACTGTGGCAACTCCCTTATCATCATGAGCTTAAAAGGCAGTTCGGATTTCTCCTTCAGTCTCTAAGACAAAAATGGTAGGATGTTGTTGAATGAAATGAACCAGAAGCCTATACTTACAAAAAATGAACTTAAAAGGCTACATAATTTACACGAAGCAAGAATTTCAAGCACTTGAACTAATCAAGACTGTGTAACGTTTGTCAATGCTGACGATAAGGATGTTTTTATTAGCCAGTCATTTGCTCAAGTTGAGGTGACGTGAGAATACTGTCGGACAAACCGCGGAGTATAATTGCACAACGAACTCAAGAAAACCCATGCCACTATAACAGCTAATGATGTCAAAGAAAGTCTAGGGTACTTGGGGCTATACAGTCACATGTGGGGATGCTAGACCTCAATTTATGGAGACAACCTTCTCATCACTCCAAAAGGTGGCCACCACTACCAGTGAATTTACACCAACAGACATTGGATACCAGCTAGAATTCACATGCATCCAGATAAGCCACATAACGTGATTAAGTGCGAGAATACATTAGAGCATACTACTACTCTACTACTATGAACAAAACTACGTGGGAAGGGCAGGGATCATCCAGTCATATAGGTTATTTGCACATGAACAGGGCTTCTAGAGACACGATAACAAGGATATATGTTTTAAACAGAAGTCCGTGAGACCATAATTATAGTCTTACCCACCCGTTTAATGGGCTCCCGTATATAATACCAGTGGATTATCGATGACTCCAGGTAGAAACCTAGGCATAATTAACGGTGACAATGAAATTATTAGTAAATTATAAATAGGATGGATTTGAAAAACTTTCAACGTCAGTAACAGAGAGCACAGTGAAATGACCTGAGAACCCATAAACTTTAATTTGTTTAGGTAACAAATATATATTGAACATCTTAAAATGTAATAAATTTAAAACTATGGTAGTCTCTGTACAGAAATGCGTTTCATATGACAGAAAATACCTACGGAAATCCTATACGGCTTAAAGAGGATATATGCTCCATAAAAAGGAGGAACAATCCGAAAGAAAAGGATATCATGAAAATAATAGAGATTGCTCTGTTCACAAAAACTGTAACCATAACCTCAGTAGAAAAGCAATACTCCCGATACCTTTATTTTCGCTAACCGCTTACCACCAATGTTTGTGACGGGAACTCGAACAAACAATGATGTCACCATGTGATAGAACATTAAGAAGACCATGTCAAGTGTTAGAACAAAAGTTTTCGTCTATTTCAATTTATTTTCGACATCCATCTCATTTATTTAACCACCAAGACCACTTTTTTCTCTGGGCATCATCGTGTCTAGTTCCCTTTTTTTAATAAAGACCTCAAATAACTGAACAGTGCAATAAAAGTAATTGCCAGCGTCCAGGCTGTTGATATCCCGTTGACAGCGGCATGCAGTGCGACGAGTGAAATGGCTGGTACCACGAAGTTTGCTTAAATCTAACGCCTGAGGCTTTTAAACGGTTCTGTAGGAATGGTTGCGTATGGCTATGTCAACAGTGCTGTCTGGATGCAAATAGCCTGTTAACCGAGGCCACCTCAATGGTCAGTGCTGCGAAAAAGTGTCTCGGCAAGCTCAGTCGGGACACGCCAGATTGATGTGAGGCAAGCACAGGTGAGTTCGAAAAGTGCTAACCCGCATCGTCCAAAGATGTCTATTTCAACCAGAAACTCGAGAAAAAAGTCTCTTCTGTCTCCCGTTTTCAAAATGGTACCCAGCAGGGAACTTCCAGAAGCCGAAATCGCAAGGCTCGGTCGGTTTCCTACGCGAAACACGACCCGACCTCCCGAGTCGTCCTCAACCCTTCGGAATACCATAGTACGCCTGACGCGACTGTGGTCACTACTCCAAACAATATCAACGATTGGGTACAGGTCATAAGCAAAAAACTACAAAACGACGTAAAAGAGAATCCTGCCCCCACCAAAGTAGTCGAGAAGCCGAAGTCTGATCACAGCGACAGATCAGTCATTTTCCATAGAATCAGGGAGAGTGAGAGCTCAGAATAGAAAACTCGTTTTGATCACGACATTGTGTTGATAAAACAGCTACTCAACCAAGTTATGCCCCGAAACATCCCCGGAGTCACCTTGCTAAAGGTGTATAGACAAGGTAACCTTGCGAATTTGAAGTCTAATCAGTCCAGACTGCTCAAAGTAGTATTCAAATCCCCAAACGAACGCGACCTAATTTTACAAAATGGACATAAATTAAAGGGTTCAGGAGTTTTTCTCCGTAAGGAATTTCCGCTGGTGGACCGTGTAAAGAGACGTGAAACCGAAAAAAAACTACAGCTCAGATTAGACGCTGGCGAAAAAGACCTGAAAACTGCTTCGACAGAGGATGATGCCGAAGCCATTCTGGGTTAAGCACGAGGCCACTTAAACAAGCTTCGGATCTGTTACACCAATGCCCGGAGCTTGTACAATAAGCGATCGGAACTAGTTGTACAGGTTGACTCTACAAAGCTAGACATAATCTCAGCCACAGAAACTTGGCTGACACAGTCGATAACTTGTAGGGAACTTGATTTCGAGAGTTTTACATTAGTAAGGGTCGACAGAATACAAAAGCGTAAAGGAGGGGGAGTAGCTCTATGCATTAGGAATGCTATTCCATTCGCCATTATCGACAGTGTCTCCCATGAGAGTGGTACGTACGAATTAGTTATTTGCCGCTTGAAATGCAAGGGACAAGAGCCAGATGATTCCTTTGAACAGGAACTAGTTGATGCGGTTATCACATGTGCCCTAGTGCAACATGTGAAAGAAACAACTATGTACGACGCGGTTTCTGCATCATCCTTACTAGATCTTATATTGACTCATTATGAGGATGACGTTGCGAACCTGGATTAATGCCACCCCCAGGCAAAAGTGATCGTGCAGTTTTACACTTTGACTTCCATATAACTGTCAATCACGAGCACGCGTCAGCTCAATCCAGACCAAAAGTCTGGAAAGCAAACATACAAGACATTATGCACTCAGCACTGTCAATAGAATGGACAATAGACCCAGAGTCCACAATTGAAACGGCTTTGGATGTATTTCGAAACTTATACTTAAAAGTTGCCATGTTATGCCAAAGGATTCTGAGCCATGTCAATCAGTCTCTCACTTACTAATAAACTATGTGGAATCACGCATAAAAAACAAGTTTTTACGCACCAAATATATAAAATTACTAGATTCACTTACATTTGATGTGCAAAGTAATACACCGAAACACTTGAAGAAACTGTTCAATGCTCAGATTACCACACTAGAGTACTGCTAAGAACCCCAAGTAATTTAAGGATTTCGAATATCACTAATAAATATTTATCATCACAATTCATATGCGTAAATATAGAACAACTTAGTGGCTCAGTGGTCTAGAGATTAAGCTCTCGCGCGAGAGACTGAGGGTCCTGGGTTCGAACCCCGTTGCTCGACCGTGGATGCGCACTGTCGTGAAGTCCCATACTAGGACGAAACGGAAGTACAGTGCTCCCACGTTTTACCTTTTTCCATAAGAGAAAAGTGTGGAATAGATTTAGATTACTGGGTACTGATAAGACAAAATCTTAACGCTAGTATTAGTATTTAAAACAAAATGACTAAAAATGGGGCAATACTATGGGGAGACAGTACTGCCTCATCATTAGTTAAGGAGAACTTTGGCAAGGCTCAAATATTCTCAAACTACTTTAGCAATGTATATATCATAGAAACATCCTTCCCGCCAGACCATTCAAATTCCCCTACACAAACACTGGACAGCGTGACCAGTAAAGAACTCGATGTTTTTGGTCTGCTAATTAAGCTTGACATAGGCAAATCCTCTGGACCCGATGAACTGCATCCTAGGTTGCTAAAGGAATTAGCTAACTTTGTTGCGAACCCTTCAAGTATGTTTCAATCTATCCGTAACCCAGGGTCATCTACCAAAAGACTGAAAGAACGCCATAGTAAGTCCTATCTTCAGAAGAGGTACAAAACACAAGTCTGAGAATTACCGACCCATTAGCTTAACTAGTGTGGTTGTTAAAATCTTATATCATAGAAACACCCCGTTAGTCAACAGGATTCCCCCCACACACATTGGACAATATGACCATTAAAGAAGTCGATGTATTTGGTCTTCTAAACAGGCTTGATATAGGCAAATCCATGGGACCCAATGAAATGCATCCTAGGTTACTAAAGGAACTAGCTAATTTCATTGCAAACCAATTAAGTTTATGCTTTAATCTGTCTGTAATCCAAGGTCGACTACCAAAAGACTGAAAGAACGTCATAGTAAGTCCTGTCTTTAAGACAGGTAACATAAACCTGAAAACTACCGACCTGTGAGCCTAACTAGCGTGGGTGTTAAAATTTTAAAAAATATTATTCGGAAAGAGGTTTTTAAATATTTCCATGAAAACTGGATCCTCTCAGAGAAGCAGCAAAGTTTTAGAATAGGTTATTTTCGTCTCACTAATTTATTAGTGGCTCGTGAAAGTTGGTGCGCTATTAAAGACCAAAAGTTACCTACAAAAATAGCCTACATCGATTTCAGTAAAGCTTTTGACAAAGTTCCACACAACTGGCTGTTATATAAATTGAGAAATGTCGGAGTTGGAGGCAATCTATTGATGTTGATAAAAGACTTCCTAATCGGGTGCCGAAAGTACGGGTGAACTCCAAGTTGTCTAGTTGGAAAACTGTGCTTGTCGGAATGTCTCAGGGTACCGTTTTAAGGCTATTGTTATTCCTCTTATATGTAAATGACCTTTCTCGTCTACTATCTTCATCGGTCTCACTATATGCTGAAGATGTCAAGATATGGTGAGCGATAAAAAGAAGGGTGATAGCTTAGAACTCTAAAATGATCTGGATCTGATCTGAATTGTCCCAAACTTGGCGATTGCTGATAAATACTTCCAGGTGTATTGTGATGCATATTATCCATCAGGGTACAGATACATATACGATGAATAACACCGACCTACCTATTTTCCACACACACACAATTATTAAGGAGTCATTGTTAGTCAAGACTTAAAGGCTACCACACACTGCTGTGCAATAGCCACCAAAGGTTTTACAACTTTATAGTCCATACGTAGGGCTTTTAGTCATCTCGACGCCAAAACGTTCCTGAATTTGTATACAGTGTTCGTGCGTCCTAAATTTTAGAACTGCATACAAGCAGCTATCCCCTGCATAATAAAGGGCAGCGAACTCTTTGAAAGGGTTCAGAGAACAGCAACTAAGCTGATTGCCGGAATAGCGAAGCCCCAGTATGGTATTAAATTGATCAAGCTAAACCTGTTCCCGCTGTCATATGGAAGAATCAGAGGCGACTTGATTACAGTTTTCAAATTACTGTGATAAATTTGCACCTGATATGCTCTTATTTTTCTTGTCTTCCAAAACAGAAAATTTACGAGGACACTCCAAAAACGTTCACAAGCCCGGGACGAATTATTTATCAGCTGACTACCGACTTTGCCATAAATCATCAAGGAGTGGAATTCATTACCTCAGCACGCGGTTGAGGCTCCATCCGTCGACTCCTTCAGAAGAAATCTGGATCAGCTGAGAGACCACCATTGCCATGACTAACACATGTCATCAAGTCTTCTGTCCTTTCCAAACAGAAACTGAAACCAAGTTAAACGGTTGATCTTCAGTGCATGGTATTTCTTACTCAGCTTTTGTAAAACAACGAGTCAAACATGATCCCATATAACTTAGCTGTAGTCATTACAGCGTAGACTTGTTATATTTTTGTCATTTTGCATAAGTATTTTGTGTTTTACAGCCTTCTGTGTAATTTAACAAATGTTCTTCAAAAAGTGCTCTGAATCACTCACTCTTGCCTTGGAATGAACTGTTACTTCAAAGTACGTGGCGGCATTCAGCGTAATTATTGGAACGAGTGGTACTTTGAAATATTCAGTGAACCAAATCCTGATGCTCTCAGGGTGATGAAAAACACTGCAACAATTTATGTGAGAACTATGTTGTCTGACAAAACTCCTCTACATAGAATAAGCTGTGAAGACATGGAAATCTAAGGAAGAGCTTCCTTATAAGAAACGTTGTGTTCCCGAAAACAATTATTGCAGGTGTAGATGTTATAATTAATCTTAGAAACCCGGCAACTCCCTTAATGAGGACGTCTAATGCCAGTCATTGGGAACTTAATGGGATACAAGGGACTCCGGAGGCCATTAGGAATGCGAGAGCAATCGAACTGATGTCCTCAAGCTCTACCATATCGAACAAAGACGGTAGATATTTAGCTGAAATAAACCATTACTCTATAAAAGTAGATCTCCTGGATAAATGGTTAGTTTGGGATAACACTAATTTCAGTAGCTTTATGATGCTTTTGGACTAATAGCCCGGATTGAACGAAGTTAAACTGAAAAGTAGAACTAACTAAATTTCCACACACTAGTTTGTCTCGTGCACCCAAACCCTATTGGCTATCTGTTCTTACACTTTTGCATTAAGTCTTACAGTTTCTCCTCGAAAGCTGGGGCACCAACATCCGACACCCACCCGGCACCTGAGACGTTCAACACCCGCACACTAACTGCCCGCTGAGCCATCTTCATCGGATTTCCACGCAGAATCCGCACTTTATACAGCTCCTCTCCATCGACAGCATCTGCTACAGCCAACGCCACCCAGCAAGAACACTCTAACCGAGGTCACCTCCCCACACCAGACTGCCCCAACTAGCACTTCAACTCCAGGCCCGGAGCAGCGTCCGTAGCACAGCATTCTATTCCCTCCTGGTTTGCAGTGACACCAAATGTAGGGAAAAAGAACATTACTGGGGACAATCGAATGTACATCAGAACAAGTTACTGAATACCTCAGTAAAATCTGATAACCATACAGTAAATACTAAATTTGCAAAATGACAATCAGTTATCTTTATCTTGACCTTTGCTTCTGCAAATATCAGTTAATGTTCTCTGGTTTCATCGTTCATGTATTCTCATATTGATAGTGCTTCGTTCCTAATCTTTTCTTATCGATCTTCAGCCAAAATACATCCTGTGCCTTACCATGACCATATACTACTTACTTAGGGAGCGAAGTAGTCGAACGCGTCAACAGCTTCATTTATCTTAGAAGTCTGATCAGCCCTAATGGGTTGGTGTCTGACGAAATCTCAAAACGGATTCAAAAAGCTCGTTTGGCCTTTGTCTACTTACGTCAGCTATGGCGAAGACGAGATATCCGTCTATCAATGAAGGGACGAGTATACCACGCAGCAGTTCGTTCTGTTCTACTTTACAGCTGTGAAACGTGGCCAATAACAGTAGAAGATACTCGTAAACTAATAATATTTGACCGCAGATGTCTTAGAAATATTGCTCGCATCTGCTGGGATCACCGGGTAAGTAATAGCAAGAATGGACGTAAGATATTAGGAAATGACGGTAAATCAGTTGATGAGGTGATGAATCTTCATCGACTGAGATGGTTAGGCCGCGTGTTACGTATGCCTAAACACCGATTACCACGACGCGCTATGCTGACTAGTGTAGGGGATGGTTGGAAGAGAGTTAGGGGCGGCCAAACCAAGACGTGGAATCAGTGCTTGAAGTCACTAACTTCTAGTCTGAGCCATGTAGGCAGATGCAGACTACGTGGTTGGGGTCCGCTTGACTATCGTAACCAATGGTTGGAGACTCTAGGTGACATGGCTCAGAATCGATCACAATGGTGTAGGTGTATACACTCTTTATCTTCCTTTAAACCTTGAGATTAAAATTGTTTCATAACGTTCTTCCTCCTTATTCTATATCCTTATATACAACTTATCTTTTATATACTACCACCACTAGATTAACTATTTCTTTGAATCCGGTGTTCATCTCGTTGTGCTAACGAGATATGGCAACTTGGACCGATGCATATATGCGCCTGGTCTTACGTTGTAGCTGACTGACTACTTATGTGGATATAAGTAAACCATACCACACACCTATTTACGCTGACTACATAAAACATTCATACTGATGTGTATAATATTCTTCGCTAGGCGCATCACACTACGCTTTAAGCGCTGACGTCTTTGTTTCGTAAAATGAAAAGACAATAATAAATGGAAATACTGCTCTCTCTCCAATTAAAATAAAAATAAACTCAAATCCGTTAGGTACCATTCATTTTAATTTTTTTATATAATACGTCAGTTATCTACTCTCTTCTAAACTATATTTGCGATTTATTATTTTTTAACTTACATAGCTGCTCATTTTCAATGCAATCTACTCAAACGAATCCAAACTTAACAGTCTGTGTTTATTTTCGATCTCGGTAGCAATTGATTTCCACAATTGCCAATTTGACACTATTAAAGATATTTTATTAGTTGTTAAACTTTTCTTATGTTTTTCGTGCCTTAAGGTAACCCTCGTGCTATTGATAGAAGAAACCAGAGAAGTAGTGAATAGGTCTTTATTTCGATCTTCGTGCAGTCACAGTAGAGCGTGGGTTTATCTGTTCAGACAAACAAAGGCTCTCAACATTCAATATAAGATAATAGGGAATATAACGCTTACAAAAAGTAAGGAAGTGAATGAATACTTGAACGATACTGTTTTAGCATATGCTTGGTTGTTTGGGGTCAACTCTTAACCAACCAACTTGAGCTGTTACATGTTCTCTTTGTTGCCCTCAAATTCCATGGTACGGCTGAGGGTGGGGAGATCCCGCTTTCCATCGAAATGCCCTCACATGGCCTCGCATATACATTTATTATTTGTTTATTTATTTGAGCATATTAATACGTCAATGATTATATACGAAAATGGCAGGGGTGTTTATTTCAATAAAAATCATTCACACGATTTAGCTGGTGTTATGTACATGGGTAACACGGAAGTGGTTAGCCCAATGACGGACCTAATACAGTAAACTACGTCGATGAAGAACTTTTCGTACTCCGCATTTTCAACGAACGAACAATCGATAGCTCACACAATCGATAAACAACGCTTTCTTCGGCCATATGATTAAATAGGGGAATAAGAATAGGAGTGTTTCAAACTCGAGTAATGAGTCGATAGTTATCGACATGTCTAAAGAAGGTTCACGACGTTTCTAAGAAAAATATAGGGATAAGTTTGTTGCATTACAGTCAACTTCGTTATTAGTACTGCTTTAATACTGTACCTTATCCTGAACTTGTAGATTTCTCATTCCATAACTATCTAATGTGTAAGATCTTACATGGAAGTCACATCATTGTCTATATCGACTCGTCGTATCGTAACAATCACCAATAAATGATGGAGAACACATTCAGGCTGAAGATAAAACTATATATTTAACATGTATGAAAGGTGAAGGCTACACAAGAATGATCACACGTTCAGGGCCGAGCCATGCCATTCGATAAATTGTATTAATTTCATTGATTTTTGCCGCCTTCTCCATCGCTGGGTTTTTCTCCGCGTTAAATATTGAATATCTATTTTCCGAGTTGTCTGGAGTTGGGCTTTGAGGATTGTGTGGTTAGGGCACAATGCCACTACAAGTCTACTTCCGATTGCGTCCAATTTATTGGCTTCCAACTTCGTAGTTTGTCCGAATTCCGAGATGGATTCATTAGTGAGGAGCAGATCTGGTTTCGGTCTGACCGAGGATGTGTGTTAGAACGCTGTGATAATAACCACAGGCTAACAATCGTAATGTTTCTTGACATCAGTGCAGCCTTCAATTTTTTAGACATGAATATTCTTTAGGATTGTCTATTGAAGAATTAGACTGAGAAGTTTGTTGACATCGACGAAGCGCAAGCTACTTTTACAAGACTGGCACGACCCTGATCATGCATTCACCCCGGGTAGTAGGCAGGTAGAAGTAGTTGGGAAGTTCCTATACCTTGGTAGCTGAGTAAATTTCGTAATCTATATGCTTGTTACATAGCGTTTATTCCAGTTTATTGTTAGGTTGACGTATTTGTTGCTCACACCGCGGGTGGGTGTTTAGTAAGCCTTATTTGGTTATGTGTAACAATGCAAACTCAGGCAAGTAAAATTCACCATTTATCAAGTCAAAAATAGACTGAAATCAGAGTTTTAAGCAAAATTGAGCTCCAAAATCATTTACATATGACACACCACCCTGAGTAAGATAGTGATGAACCTGGGCTCTGGTAGTTGATTATAAAGTGTAGATTGAAGCAAATGAGCGTTAAACTATTGATGGATATTATATAAATTACTAATATACAGCCGTAAACGGTTCTGTCCATCATAAGTATCATCGTTTTCGACTGGACTGATATATTATTACGTAAGATATCTGAGAAAGAAATATTTTATACGTAACAATTGACGTTGATTGCCTTTTCTGCCCGCTTTTTGAGCATTTACAGGAATTGTGCATAACATTACTGTGAGTGCCACATAAAGTAGTCAAATATTCTCCATAAGTAAAGCGATGGGTGTTTGTTTTGAGCATGGTTACCAAAACATGTCCCGGTGAATACTAGTTTTGGTGTCTGATATAGGGCCAACAATTCAATTTCTTTCAACAGAATTCGAGATTACTGACCAAATCATAAACAAAGTTTTGTTCCATGTTGATGAATAATATCTAAATAGTGCTTACCAGTTATTTCATTATTATGTGTAAACAGAGAATTGCCAATAGCATTATGAACGTTGTAATTGGATTTTTCTCAGATTTCATATTGCTGATTAAAGTTCTTGAATCCGTTTATTTGTTGCCTGCAGTTTGTTGAATTTCTAGAAGGGTTAGAAAATGAAGAGCACTGTTTGTGGCAAGTAAGACACTTTTAGGTACATATTGTCAGCTGCTCTTTCATTTATTTATTGAATTTGATACTGATAACGAAATTCAATCTTTTGTTCCACGATTGGTTTGTTGTTTTCCAGAATTGCATTGAGTAAGCTAAAAAGCTATCCTTACGTTTTATATTATGCAACTTATGACTTCTGTCAGTTAATTGTAAGGCTCAAATTTTTCTAATAATCAACTCTATGCAGGTGAAGAACTTAGCGAATTTCTGAATATGGAAGATTATGTGGAGGAACAATTTTCAAATTGACGATAACTGTGTTTTATATTGATTACTGCCACATTTATTCATCTAATTAATTATCTGAATATAAATGTAACAACCGTACAGTTTTTTTGAATTATAAATCTTGATAGTATGTGTAATTGTAGTCTAGTTCGGTATTAATACTACTTCAATAATAGACCTGGTCCGAAAACGGTAAATTTATCGTGTGATTGTCTAATTTGTAAAATTTTACGTGGAAGTCGCATCACTATCTACACTGATCCATCTTATCGTGACAATTAGTGATACCTGGTACTTCTGAATAACACATTCATGCTGGAGATAGAATAACATATTTAATGTGAATAGAAACAAGTTGAACAAAATGAGAGCGTCTGTATGACTGAGCCATGCTATCCGATCGAATCTCTTCACGCCCACCTCTTGCAGAAAACAACGATTCACACAAACTCAGAGTATATTTAACTGTTAAGTTATTCTCAATATGCTGTCTTGTGGACCCCAACAAATTTTAAACAAGGACAGTGAGGTACAGTAGGGTAATTGGTATCCCGGGTCAAGTTATGAAGCAACAATAGAGCCAAATTTACACTATAGAACAGAGAAAGCTAAACTAACGCTTTTCGCATTCATTTCGTGAATTTACTGAAGCACAACACTACCCTTGTATGAGAAAACTAGATATTCCTGCAATCCAACGGACACCCAACAGACCCTCGACAACTCAAGTACGGAATGACCGCCTCTTGTCAGGCCGTTCAAGGTCATTGAAATGAAACAGCGAGCGACTCTGAAAGGCCCTGACGTTTTTAACGTGCCACAATAGCCATGACTGCCAAGTCTACCAAAGATTTATTAAAGTGATTCTGTTTTTCGAACTTACTCACCTAGTATACATCCTGTACTTATTACCGATGCAACACCTGTGGGTATTGGTACAGTTTTGGAGCAGGAAGGTAGATTATTTATCTGTAATTCAAGCAAACCTACCGTGACTGAACAATGTTCTTCAAAAATATTTATTCAGAAAGTAATCCACTATTGCTAATGATTATGAAGCTTCAAAGTTTATTTATCATCCTGAAAAATACCTAGCACGTATCTCAGAAGCTATGGCTCAACGATGGGATATTGCTTTGAGTGTCTATGACTATACAGCTAAGCACAGAGATGCCAGGCAAATCCGACATGTTGACTACGTATCTCGATAGTCACCTTAAGATTAATTTGTTAATGCTGCAGACTGTTTGTTTATGCAACCCTACCCGGTAAGACATCTAGATCTCATTGAAGAAACTCGTTGGTACTTTGGATGTATAGTCAACGCAATACAAAGAACTTAGAATGCTGATCTGGAACGTAGACTTCCTGTCTATTTTTCAAAGCGGGACGAGTTATTCACCACTCTCTATAGTATTTTGTGTTTAAACGATCTAGTTTTTATACCTCATTCATTACGCAAATGTGTCCTTGAGGGTATTCATAGTGAACATTCAAGTGTTGAGAAAATGAGATCCTTATCAAGGCACAAACGTTGATGGCCGGAGATGAATACAGATATATGTTGTGCAGCAAACAATGTCATAAGTTGAAAAGTAAGCCTTCGTAGTGGACTCTATGCCCAGTATCGTCTGAGACCCTGCAGAGAATTCATGCAAACAATTAGGGCCCACTTCTCAGCAAATACTGTGCACTTACAGTCACTGATTATTTTCCCAAGTGACCTGAAGTTTCTTTTCACAAGCTCACTAAATTCTGACTTCACAATCCATACATTGATAAAGGTGTTTAGTTGATAAGGGGTTCCCGTGGTGTTAGTGACTGATAATGGCTCTCAGTTTGCTGCGGATGTAGTCACTACTTGGTTGGATGGTACAGGGTGCAGATATATGTTAACTGCTACCAGGAAACCTTGTTCTAATGGTCAGGTAGAAAACTTTGTCAGGATATTGAAAACTGCTATTGACTCTATTGCTGCCTCAACATTTAATGAACTGGAGAGGGAAGCAGACACATTTCTGCTCAACAATCTGTAGCAAGACTCCATCAAAGTCATAATAAGAAAGATTCTTTGTTTAAATATGATGTGATTAGAGTATGCATGAGTTACATATTATCGTGGAAATGATCTTCGACCAGCCATGGAGATCGTGGCGAAGTATGTCAGGAAATCTATGGTGAAACTTCTAGGTATCAAGGGTTCAAGTACACAAATCCGAGAATCAGATGAGTCAGTTCTACTTTCACGTGTTAATCTGATACTAATGAGTATATTCTGGATTATACAGAGTCTGTATCCAATTCGCAGTATGACAGACACAAAAAAACCTAAAGAGAAGGCACTCAACCGATTACAGGAACTAAGTTTCCGATTTCAGCTGTGGCGATTATGTGTTTGCATGAACTAATGATTCCTTTTTGCTTCCAGACTGTATGGTTTTAATTCTAAACATAACACGTTCATTTCTTCTCACTTAGTTGCGTTTGAACTGAAGTGGGTTGTTTCTGGGATTCCTAGTTTGTACAGTATTTCAAATACTTCTAATCATCACACTTTGGTCTCACGATGATTCTGAGTTTCATTTAATTCCGGACAGCTTTATAAATCTGTACTGTTTTCCGAAGTCGTCGATAGAAAAATAAATGATCATTAGAAACATTCAACTTGATGGGATCAGAATTACAGCCTTTGGCATTGATTGAAGCTAAACGAATAGTAGTATCGTGGTGAACGAGAGCACAAGTGAGGATAATCGAATGTATTCGAACACAATTTTTACAGAATCTATTGGTAAAATCTGACAATCATACAATAAATAATAAATTTGCAAAATATTAACCAATTGTTCCTGTTGTAGCTGTAAATAATTCCCCAAAATCAATAGCTCATTAAGTGTTCGACATTGGATGCTGACCACGTTGTTTAAGTGGACTTGTTTAGCTGAAGGCTTTCGGTCATGCATCCGCACCAGATCACGTTTCAATACTGCGTGGGACACAGCTCCTACGTTTCATTAGCCAGCTCATAGAAAAGGTCCTCGATATATTGGTAACGAATCAAATATATCTTTCCTGCCTCTTCTCGTTTGACTTCTGATTTTCTATCTGACTGGTAACAACCGAATTTAGAAGGTGCTACTGGTATCTAGTTGTAAAACTAGAATATCCGTTGCATCATCATTGGTGAACCCGACGTGATCTGGTACACCAAGTCAATATACTGTGAGTCTGTTCCATTTTGGAACATTATTATTCATTGTTATTCTTTATTTGAATTTTATATATTGTGATATACTTTTTTCGCGAATTTTTTTTTCTCGAATATATTTTACTTAGACATTTTTCGATATCTATATTACTATGACGGAACACTCTCCTAAGGTTCTTAAGTTAAAGTCTATTCCCCCTATTTCGATTCAGTTAACGCCATTTTGGCCCGACAATATCGAGTCCTGGTTCTGCTATGCAGAAGCCGATTTTTGCATGCACGGAATCACGGACTCGCGCACACGTTTCCTCGCGGTAGTTAAGGCGTTACCGCGCGAGTTTAACAGGTACGTAACACCTAGTATGTTTACTAGTGATGTTTCCGAACCTTACGAATCGCTTAAGCTATCGATTTTAAAACGAGGAGACCTAACTGATCGACAACGGTTAGACCAACTCCTTAACAATATCGACTTGCAACATGGTTCTGCGACGGACATGTTGCTTAGAATGAGAGAAGTCATCGGCCAACGAACTTTCGATGATGGCCTATTTAGACAACTTTTCTTGTCTAAACTCCCTCAACAGGTGCAGGCAGTGCTTGTTTCATTTCAAAACAATGCCATAGATGAACTAGCTGCATCTGCCGATCGAATCTTGGAAATCACTAGATCTTCTAAGGCCGAGGTTTTTTCCGTCAAAGAAAAACCCCAATCGACCTCGACTGACATGGCCGAACTATGTCACACGCTTACACGATATCTTAGAGTTCGCAATGACCGTAGTCGGTCAAAAACCCCGCGTAGAAGCGTCTCACGTAAGAGATCTGGCTCTCGACCACGAGAGACAGACAATCCCGACTGGTGCTGGTATCATAACCAGTACGGTAAGTTTTCCAGAAATTGCAGGAAACCTTGCAATTATCCGACTTCAAAATCGACTGACACGAAAAACAGTTCGGGAAACTTCCCAGCCGGCACGCGTTAACGGCAACCGTAGCCGGCGAACACAGCCGCCTCTTATATGTCACGGATGTGACTACGAAAGTTCGCTACCTCGTCGACACTGGCGCAGAAGTTAGCGTTCTTCCAGCAAATCTCGACGACAGACTTCGCGAGTCTGTTTTAAGTTTACAGGCGGCAAACGGAAAGCCGATCGCTACTTACGGTAAAAGGTATGTCTACCTTAACGTGGGTTTACGTAAACCCATACACTGGATTTTCGTGGTTGCAGATGTCTCTATGCCAATCATTGGTATTGACCTGTTACAACACCACAATCTACTCATCGACACACGCTCACGAAGGTTAATAGACGGAAACACTAAGTTGTCCGTTTGCGTAACTCCTTGTTCTGGTTGCAGGTTATCCCCAGTCACGATTAAGCACGCCATAGACCCCTTGTACCAAGCAGTACTCGACAAATACCCCGGGATATACCAATCGCAATCGAAATTACCTTGTGTAACCAGCAATGTTACACATCACATCTCGACTACAGGACCACCTGTATTTTCGAAAGCCCGAAGACTCGCTCCCGAAAAACTTAGGTTAGCTAAAAACGAATTCAACCACATGATGGACCTAGGAATAATTCGACCATCGAATAGTCCATGGGCATCCCCATTGCACATGGTCCCTAAAAAGGACAGCAATGATTGGCGGCCAACTGGTGATTATCGGCGTCTGAATGCTAAAACCATTCCCGATCGTTACCCGCTGCCTCATATTCACGATTTGACAGCTACCTTGAAAGGCACAACTGTCTTTTCGAAAATCGACTTGGTTAAAGCTTATAACCAAATCCCGATGGCAACTGACGACATTCCTAAAACCGCCATCATCACTCCCTTCGGTCTTTACGAATTTCTACGAATGCCCTTTGGTTTAAGAAACGCGGCTCAAACCTTCCAAAGGTTTATAGACGACGTCTTCCGAGGTCTCAACTTCGTACATGCGTATGTTGATGACTGTCTAATAGCAAGTCCGGACAGAGAATCGCATCTCAAGCATCTGGACATTGTTTTCGATCGACTTCAAAGGCATGGCATTACTGTCAACATTCAGAAATGCCAAATCGGAACTAACTGCTTAGATTTCTTAGGACACACCATTGATGCCCAAGGCATCCGACCCCTTAGGAGCAAAGTGGCGGCCATTCTGGATTACCCAGAACCGACCACGATCAAGCAGTTGCGAACTTTTAACGGACTCGTAAGTTTCTATAGACGGTTCATACCTAAATGCGCATCCCTAATGAAACCGTTGACCGATCAGCTTCGTGGAAATGCGAAATCAATTAGTTTAGACGACACAGCCCGTAAAGCATTTTCCACAGTTAAGGAACACATCGCTAAAGCAACCTTGCTTGCTCATCAGGACAGTCAAGCGCCCATTAGTATCGCCGTAGACGCATCCGACTCAGCAATCGGAGCAGTCTTACAACAATGGGTTAACAACTCGTGGCAACCTTTAGGATTTTTCTCGAGACGGTTGCTAGACGCTGAATCTAGGTACAGCACGTTCGGTAGGGAACTCCTAGCTATGTATTGTGCTGTACGGCATTTTCAACATTCCATCGAAGGAAGAGAATTCACGCTTTTTACCGATCACAAACCTCTTACCTTCTCTTTAAATTCATCTTCAGACAAGTACTCACCGCGAGAGTCTCGACAACTCGACTACATTTCGCAGTTTACTTCAGACATACAACATATTTCTGGAGCAAACAATGTAGTCGCAGACGCCTTGTCTCGAATTAGCTCCTTGAACAGTTTCCAAGGAATCGACCTTCTTAAACTCGCTCAGCTTCAAAAAGAAGACATTGATCTTCAGCATGAGTTATCCTCGACAACTCTTAAACTAAGTATTAGGCAGATGGGAACAGGTAAGGAAACCTTACTCTGTGACACATCTACAGGTAGGGATCGTCCAATTGTACCAAAACACTATCGCCGCAACGTCTTCAATACGTTGCACAATCTTTCTCATCCAGGTGCTCGTGCAACAATCGAACTTATAGCCGAACGCTTTTGTTGGCCTGGCATGAATAAAGACGTGAGGGAGTGGTCACGCTCCTGTGTAAGCTGTCAGAAATCTAAGGTAATCAGACACAACAAATGTCCCTTAGGTTCTTTCAAAACCCCTGACGCTCGTTTCGACCACGTCCATCTAGATTTGGTAGGACCCTTACCCGACTCGAACGGATACTCATATCTCCTAACATGCGTAGACCGTTTTACTCGATGGCCAGAAGCAGTACCGATTAAGGACATTACTGCTGAAACAGTGGCTCGCACTTTCGTCGAACGATGGGTAGCAAATTTCGGCTGCCCTTCAACCATCACTACAGACCGCGGACGCCAGTTCGAATCTGGACTTTTCCGTTGTCTGACCACACTTTTAGGAATCACGCGCTTCCGAACGACCGCCTACCACCCACAAGCAAACGGGTTGGTAGAACGTTTTCATCGACAACTAAAAGCCTCATTATCAGCTTCAAACGTTTCACAGTGGACAGACGCTCTTCCACTCGTCTTGCTAGGTATCCGCAATGCAGTGAAAGCTGACATTGGATACACGGCATCTCAACTCGTTTACGGAACGACACTCCGACTCCCAGGAGAATTCGTGGATCCTTCAGCTTCTTCATTGAACATGGATCTAAACTCTTACACGAGTAGGCTTACAAACGCTATGCGTTCAGTTAAACCTGCTCACACTCGACCTCAATCAACTGATGTTTTCGTTCAACCCGAACTACGACATAGTACACACGTCTTCGTTCGTCGAGACTCACATCGACGACCCCTCGAATCAGCATACGAAGGACCCTTCAAAGTTCTTCAACGCGAACCTAAGTACTATGTAGTCGACAAGAACGGTACGAAAGATAGCATCAGTATCGATCGACTCAAAGCTGCGTACCTAGAAGGAAACCCTAGCTACGTCGATTTTCCTTCGGTGCAAGCAAACGACACAGCTACTACACTCGTAGTACCCTACACGACAACCGACACACAACTTGATACTTCGTCAACGTTGATAGAAAAACCTAAAACAACGCGTTCTGGAAGACGAGTAAGATTTCCAGAACATCTTAACGAATATTGCACGTAGGACATAAGCTTTATCTTGAATTACCCTTTCATTGTTTATTATAAATTTTTTTTTAATATGCTCATTTTTTTTTTTATTTATAAAAAAAAACAAAACATTTTTATTATTTTTTTTGAGCGTATATATATATATTTATATATTGAAAAAAAACCAAAAGAAAACCTTTTTTCCGATCGCTTTTACGCTGTTTGTAAGTGTATCAGTTTATTTTTTCCCGCTCATCTTGTGTCCTTACGCAAGTACGAGTGTATTTTTGACATGCACTCACACGTTTTATTTTTCCTCTTTTCCAGGACGGCTGGAAAAGAACGACGAAGTTTCGCAAGGAACAGAAATTTTCATTGTACTATATTTCTTTATTGCTACGTTGTACATTTTGGTCACATAGTTTAAGGAAAGACGACCAGACGCTGCTAAACGAAGCAAGCTATCAGAAGAGTGTTTACCAACGACAAATTCGTTGGGTTTAAACTTCTGGCTGGTCACGTCTTAGGGGCATCACTACCTCACTAGGGGGGGAGTGATCTGTAGCTGTAAATAATTCCCCAAAATCAATAGCTCATTAAGTGTTCGACATTGGATGCTGACCACGTTGTTTAAGTGGACTTGTTTAGCTGAAGGCTTTCGGTCATGCATCCGCACCAGATCACGTTTCAATACTGCGTGGGACACAGCTCCTACGTTTCATTAGCCAGCTCATAGAAAAGGTCCTCGATATATTGGTAACGAATCAAATATATCTTTCCTGCCTCTTCTCGTTTGACTTCTGATTTTCTATCTGACTGGTAACAACCGAATTTAGAAGGTGCTACTGGTATCTAGTTGTAAAACTAGAATATCCGTTGCATCATCACTGTCTTCGCCATTCCTTTGCCAATATCAATCAATCGTCTCGAAATTCACTGTTCTTTTACTTCCATAACAATAGCTTTCTATTACCGCTCTTTTATTCTCGACCTTCTGCCGCCGGATATTCTTTTCCTCACTAGCGTTATATACTACTTATGTCTGTATAAGTAGCGCACACTACAGTATTACAAGCTGACTGAATGTGTTTCATCTTATAACAATTAGAGCATTTAGAATTACGAAATACACATGAATGACACAAGTGAAGTTTGCCAAATGACAGACACTGATCAAACTTGTGACCATCTTCCTGACCTGCTACGCAACTCCTCAAAGAATTGTTATCTGCGAAACGTTGAGTACGCAATAGAGTGGGACGAAGTAGTAAAGTAGTGGAATTACCGATGTCCAGACGAATTGTTTTGTGGAATTTTCATTCTATATAGCATTCGAAATTTATACACTAGTGGTCAGTCAGTCAGCTACAACGTAGGACCAGGTACATATATGCATCGATCCATGTTGGTACACCTCATTGGCACAACAAGATGAACACAAATTCATAGAAGTAGTTACTTCAATGGTGATAATATATACAAAATGATTGCATATAAGGATATAGTACAGGAGGAAAGAATTAGTTGGTAGAAAGATATAGAGCAATCTTAGTCTCACAGTTTAAGGGAAGACAAAGAGTGTAAACACTTACGCCACTGTGATCGATTCTGAGCCACGTCACCCAGTCTCCAACCATTGGTTATGATAGTCACACGAACCTCAACCAAGTAGTCTGCATCGGCTAACATGGCTAACGCTAGAAGTTAGTGACTTCAAGCATTGATGCCGCGTTTTAGTTTGGCCGCCCGTCGACGCGTTTGATCACTTGACTTCCTATCCTTGGTACAGGTGTTGAGGCAGTCCAGTCGTGGAGCAACAACTTGCATTTAGAAGGAGAGAAACGCATCGCAAACATCCCAGCCTTTTTAATCAGTGCTACCATAAGACTGCATTTTGCCAGTGTCACGAGAAGGCAGTGAGTAGGACTTCCCTGGCAGAGGCTGTATATTCGCGTGGCCATGTGAGAGTATTTCGAGAGGGAGAGCGGACTCTCCCCACTCTCGGCCGTACCAGGGCATTTGGAGGCTCAGTTTAGAAGTTAGTGAATTCAAGCACTGATGTCACGTTTTGGTTTAGCCGTCCCTAATTTTCTCCCAACCATCCTCAACACTAGTCAGCATTGTGAGCCATGGTAGTCGGTGTTCAGGCGTATGTAACACGTGGCCCAACCATCTCAGCCGATGAAGATTCACAACCTCATCAACTGATTTACCATCATTCCTTAATACCATGTGTTTAACCTCACTATGACTTAACTGGTGACCCCAAAAGATGCTGGCAATATTTCTAAGATATCTGTAATCAAATACTAGTAGCTTACGACTATCCTCTCTTAATGGCTACGTTTTGCAGCCGTAAAGTAGAATAAAACAAACTGCGACACAATATACTCGTCCCTTCATTGATAGACGGATATCTCGCTTTTGACATAGGTGATATAAGTTGGCAAAAGCTAAACGAGCTTTTTGAATCCGTACAGAGATTTCGTCAGACACCAACCCATTAGGGCTAATCAGACTTCCAAGATAAGTGAAGTTGTTGACGCGTTCGACTAATTTACTCCCTATCCTTAGTTCAGGTGTTGACGCAGTCCAATTCCTGAAGCAACAGCTTGCATTTAGAGAAGGAGAAACGCATCCCAACACAACCTGGCATTGTTTCTCAGTGCTATCGGTAGACTGAATATTATCAGCGTTTTCGCCAAACAAGACTATGTTATTTGAGTTTTCTATGTTGATAAGTGGACCTCCTGGTAAGATATCAATGAACAGAAATTCAGTCGACAAGGTTATTTCCAGTAGTAGGTATGTGATGAAATCAAACAGAAATAGAGGTAGTGGACAACCTCGACAGATAACACTTGAGGTTGTAAAGTCAGATGACAGTTCTCCATAAGCTCTGACTCAACTGATACTGTTCGAGTAAAAAGCCTTCACAAGGTTTATGTACTTCTGAAGTACATCTTTCAATGACAGACACTGCCACAGAACCTCTCGGTCTACAGAGTCAAATGCTGCTTTCGAATCAAGAAAGACCAACGTTGTCGGACGCCAATAAACATGACTGTGTCCCAAAATCTGACGAATAGTGAATGCGTGGTCGATGCAGCCACGACCATGTCTGAGGCCAGCCTGATTTTCTCGTGTTTAGAGTCCACGAGTCTTAGTCAGGCGTCTGATAGTTATTGAGGCTAGTATTTTAGACGCCATATTAGTCAAAATATTCCCTGTATGGTTATCGCAGAATGATTTGGACCCCTTCTTATATATTGGAACAATCAGTGATTGAGACCAGTCAGATGGGATGATATCCAACTTCCAGATTTTAGCTAAAATATTAGTCAACCTAATCGCTAAAATTGAACCACCGTACTTGAAGACTTCTGGAGTCAAACCATCTAGACCAACTGCTCTTCCTCGTTTCAGATTAGCAACAGCCTTTTGAACTTCAGCTTGTTTGTATCAGGCTCTTTATGGACGAGAACAAGTCAATCAATCTGTGATATTGAGGCTGTTCTATTACACTCACCATTCAGACTCATGTTTCTAATTTTTTTAATGCTGGAATAACTATTCTACTAAGAGAACCTGTAACATGCTAACTCGGACTTTTACATGAAAACTGTGTGGCAGGCATCAGATAGTGAAAAACAAAACAGACTTTAAAGGATATGGTTGTTATTTTACTTAACACTCTACACTCTATATGCACTCTCTGTTCTTGGTCACTCGAACCTTGACTTCCCTTACTTCATTCGAACATGGAGTTAGTGACTCTAACCCGTAAAAAAACTAACTTTCTAAAAAAACGCTAATCAGAAAAAATAATTTAGACCATCTAAACTCTGCCCTGGGAGTTGAAGGAATAATTATGACGCCCCATGATGAAAGCCGAGACTTTTCGGAAGTCACGAGGCCGATGCATTTTTTAACAACCAGAGCAACAATTTTTATAGGTACATGGAACGTCTGGACAGTGTGGGCGACCAGGAAGACCAGTCAAATAGCAACGGAAATGAGGAGATACAAATATGCGGTAATAGGAATCAGCGAAACCCACTGGACCAAAGCTGGACAGAAAAAAATATATTCGAAAGAGATGATGCTGTACTCTGGTCAGGAAGAAAAAACGCTTTGCATGCACAACGAGTTGCACTGATGCTGTTAATGGAAGCACGAAAAGCACTTTTTGGGTAGGAAACTCGTGAATCCAGGATCATCGAAGCATATTTCAAAACAGAAAAGGAGGGAATCACAACGAATGCTATCTAATGTCATGCACGCACCATTGATAGCAACGATGACGATAAAGATCAGTTCCACTTGAGGCTGCAATCAATGATAGCGAAGTGCTCAAGAAAGAACCTCCCCATCCTGATGAAAGATCTAAATGCTAAAGTCGGAGTGGACAACACAGGATATGAAGATATAATTAGGCGACATGGACTAAGAGACAGAAATGAAAATGGTGAGAGGTTTGCAAATCTATGTGCATTCAACAAATTGGTTATAGGTGGCACAATATTCCCCCACAAACGCATACACAAAGCCACACGGATCTCACTGGACCACACCACAAAGAACTAGATGGATCATAAATACAACTTAGCATTGTTTGTTTGAATCTTCCCATCGATTTGTTAGGACTGCAACTGGTCAGTCTCTAATTGGCATATGTGCATACTGTGCGTATTGCCTCGATATACCTTAATTCACAAGCGCGTCCTGGATTCCACTGCTAGCCACTATCCATCTCTGCTAACCATGCTTGTGAATTAAGGTATATCGAGGCAATACGCACAGTATGCACATATGCCAATTAGAGACTGACCAGTTGCAGTCCTAACAAATCGATGGGAAGATTCAAACAAACAATACTAAGTTGTATTTAAAACTTCACCCCATCGCACAAGCAAGTGGCTATCAGGACTCAGTGGCCGAGTGGATAACGCGATGGCGTTTGAAGCGAGGGTACTGGGTTCGAATCCCAGAGTGAGCATCAACTCTGAGATGCAGGTACATCCAGCTGACGAGTCCCAAATAGGACGAAACGCGCGTCCTGGATTCCACTGCTAGCCACTATCCATCTCTGCTAACCAGATGGATCATATTTGTATCAATAAAAAATTCAGAAGGACAACGGAAGACGTGAGAACCAGACGAGCAGCTGACATAGCTTGAGATCACCACCTGGTTGTGACCAAGGTGAGACTGAAGCTAAAGAAACACTGGACAACTGGGGAAACAGCAGTACAAACGTCCAATACAGTCTTCCTTCCAGATACTAACAAACTCAACGAATTCAAGATAACTCTCAACAACAGGTTCTATGCCTTACAAGATCTGCTGAAAGACGAAACTACAATGGAGGTCAGCTGGAAAGGGATTAAAGAAGAACTAACTTCCACGTATCAGGAGGTTCTGGGCCGCAGGAAGCATCATAATAAAGAATGGATCTTTATGGGAATCCTGGACAAGATTGAGGAAAGGAAACACAAGAAAACAGCAATTACCAACAATTGAACACGAGCAGAGAAAACCAAGGCACAAGAAGAATATGCAGAGCAAACAAGCAAGTGAAAAAAAAGTATTAGAGCTGACAATCAGAAATACATGGAAGATACGAGCAACGACAGTGGAAAAAGCTGCGAGAAGGGAATATAAAACAACTATATATTACAACGAAGAAACTAGCAGAGAGATATAGTTGTAGTGGCCTAAATCTGATTCTTTTTTGATCGTACGTACTGTCTATCCTCGTATGTAATAAATGACTTTATCCGCGTTGGTGAATAACGGAATTAAATAAGTCAAATACGAGAATGGATTTAGAATATATATATTTCCTACACTCATTGATCTGGCCAGGGAATCAGAACGATGAAGTAAATAGATGAGAGCAGAACATAAATGACATGCAGTGGAGATGGCTGGGAAGCCAACTCGATTTAAGCAAGCGTTGATCAACATTTATAGTCGGACAAAAATGAGTGACAGACATATGATGAATAAGATACGAAGTGTACACATATATGCTCATATAAAAGTATAGTCAAGGTTAATAAGCAAATGATTAACAAGATCAAAATATGACTCATAATGGATAGGCTTGGCTAGTAACTAGAATAAATTATATGGGCTTAACATGTAAACTGATACTACATAGTAAACCAGAGAGACCGGTCAAGGATAATGAAGGCAAGCCAATCACCGAGAATCAAGAACAGATGGGTAGACTTCTTTGAAGAACTCTTAAATAGACCAACCACACTAAATCCACCAGACATAGAAGCAGCACCTACAGACCTTCTTATAAATGTCACTCCACCAACGATCGAAGTAATTAAAATGGTCATCAGACAAATCAAGAATAGGAAATCAGCAGGACCTGACAATATACCAGCTGAAGAGCTGAAGTCAGACAGTAAAGTAACTGCAAACATGTTTCACCTTCTGTTCAAAAAGATTTGGGAGGAACAGCAAGTGTCAATGGACCGGAAGGCAGGATACCTCATCAAGATACCAAAGAAAGGAGATCTGAGTAAATTTGAGAGTAACTGAGGCATCAGTTTGTTGGCATTATTAGGAAAAGTTTTCAACAGAGTGCTGCTGGACCGGGTGAAAGACACAGAAGACGCCCAACTTCGAGATCAACAGAGCGGATTCCGTAAGGATCGGTCGTGCACAGACCAAATCGCGACAGTACTGATAATCGTGGAACAATCAATTGAGTGGAACTCGTCACTATACATCAACTTCATTGATTATTAGAAGGCGCTTGACAGTGTGGACAGGTGAACATTACGAAAACGTCTTGGACACTATGGAGTTCGTGAGAAAATTGTCAACATTTTCCAGAACTCATACGATGAACTACAGTGCAAAGTTGTGCATGGAGGACAGCTGACAGACGCATTCCAAGTGAGGGTCGGAGTCAAACACGGCTGTCTACTCTCCCCCTTCCTCTTTCTTCTAGTGATTGACTAGATTATGAAGACCTCGACATCTAACGGGAAGCACGGAATAAAAGGGACATCTCAGAACCAATTAGACGATTTGAACTTCACAGATGACCTAGCCCTTCTATACACACGAACAAATGCAGATGAAGACTGCAAATGTAGCAGCAGCCTCTGCATCGATAGGCCTCAACATTCACAAAGGAAAAAGCAAGATTCTCAAATACAACACGGAGAACACCAACGCAATCACACTTTATGGCGAAACTGTGGAAGATCTGGAAACATTCACGTACCTGGGAAGCATCATTGATGAACAAGGAGAATCTGATGCAGATGTAAAGACGAGGATTGACAAAGCAAGAACCGCATTCCTACAACTGAAGAACATATGGAACTAACAACAACTGTCAAGTAATATCGAATTCACAATCTTTAATGCGATCGTCAAGATAGTCCTACTGTATGGGACGGAAACATGGAGAACTACTACAACCATCGTCAAGAAGATACAAGTATTTATAAACAGTTGAATCAGTTGAAGTTAAACATTAACATCGTTGGATGCCAGCTCAGTGGTCTATCGGTTAAGGGCTTCGGCTCGAGACTGGTAGGTCCTGGGTTCAAATCTCGCTCGCGAGCGTGGGTTCGTGGATGCGCACTGCTGAGGAGTCCCATAATAGGACGAAACGGCCGTCCAGTGTTTCCAGGTTTTCCATGGTGGTCTAGCTTCAATTGACTCACGCTTTCAACTATATTTATAAACAGTTGTTTACGCAAAATACTCAACATGTACTGATCGAATACTATCAGCAACAGCGTTTTATGGGAGAGGACAAACCAGCTTCCAGCTGATGAGGAAATTAGCAAAAGACATTGGAAGTGGATAGAACATACATTAGGAAATCACTAATGTGTATAAACAAGGCAAGCCTTAACTTGGAATCCAGAAGGGAAGCGGAAAAGAGGAAGGCCAAAGAACAAATTAAGCCGGGAAATAGAAGTCGATATGAAAAGGATGAATGTTAACTGGGAAGGATTGCCCAGGACAAGGTTGAATAGAGAATGCTGGTGGGTGGCCTGTGCTCCTCCACGAGGGGTAACAGGAGTAAGTAAGTAAGTTGCACTTATGAACAAGTACATTTTTTTAAAATGCACATATTATGTCCCATATATGTGGTTTAGTTCTCTCATGCACACCTATTCATCATCCGTTCTGTCTGATCATTTGACTGGAGAATATGCGTGTTTGAAATAAACCATATGTAATAACATTTCATGTCACGACTTAATTACTGTCATACCGGAGGCAACGTAATCGCAAAAATGTCTGAGTCAGTTAACAGTACGAAATTAAGACGGATAAGTTAGTAATAAGAACCTCTCGGTCAAAAATACTGAAGATACGACTAGTTTTCTAGTTTGACAACTAACAACCAGTAACACCTTCTATATTCGAAGCTTTCCCAACCAATCGAAATCAGAAGTCAGGTGCGAAGAGATCGAAAAGATATATTTGATACGTTATCAATATATCGAGAAGCGTTTGCTCTAACCTAGCTAGTGAACGTAGGAGCTGTGTCCCACGCTGATTCGTAACGTGATCTGGTACGGATGCATGACCGAAAGCCTTCAGTTAAACAAGTCCACTTGCAACAATGTAGTCAGCATTCAATGTCGAACACTTAATGAGCTATTGATTTTGGGGAATTATTTACAGCTACAATACTATACGTATCCGTATTGTTATTTATGGTATTCGTTAACAGAATACATACAATGTAAGTAGACTCTATATTTCAACTACATCACTAACGATTCAATCATATTGGAGTCAGACTGTGGGCACTTAAATGTGATTACTTTCGTGGCATTACGGCTTAATCACACGGGACCCAATACAATCAAAACTAGTAAAATAACTTTTTTGTTTTTACGGGTTTTACATTTTCATGAATAATTACTTTGATCTTTATAATTTACTAAATGAACTAAATACAATAATCTGGAAATTTAACTGTGACACAACGTTACAAATATTTCGATCGTTATTAGTATGGCCCATCGATGTAGCAACTTAGCCCTTCATTTCCCATTGAATAATAGTATCAATGATAATTTAATTTGATTTTAAAATAATGGTATCTATATCTTGGGATTCACTGATGTGCAGACACTTCATTAAGATTACATTCCGTCAACAATTTTAGTTATTCTATATTTAAAAATGGTATTAGGAGAACCTCTCATGGATGCCAAATCCGACAAAACAGATTTTCTAATCATAGTCTATGTAAACGCGTCTTCAGAGTGAACGTTACACGACCCCTTAAGGGCCGTTCAACAGAATAACTTAATAGTCTTTGACCTATATAGTAATGCTATATAAAGTATTAGTAAAGCTGGAGTCACATATTTTGAGCTTTAGAAGAAAATCGCTACATACATACGTTTTCTACCAAATGTGTTTTATCTATGGCGTATAAAAGAACTAGTTGGTTTGCTTATTAATTAGTAGGAAATTCAACCATAGTAAGGTTTAAACTATGTATTTTTACATATATGATTAGTAATTTTCTTAGACCAGTTGATTTATTTAAAAGTTGCATGATGTTTTGCCGATTTATCACCAATTTTTATTCAATATCAGTTTGACATTCCTTATCACATGTGACCACAGGAACATTTTTTTGTATGTTATTGAGAAGCTGAATAAACTTCTGTCCCATAAATTACCAATGTGCACAATAATAAGAACCAAACGGTAGGGTTCTTATTTAACGTTAATTAGATGAGCAAACGGGACTTGTCTGACAGATTCGTTGCAATTCTTAGCATTAAACAGTATATGATAATTAGGTTTTATCATTTATTACAGTTAAAACAATGCTCAGACTTATGCTTTACACATAAAAACGCCTAAATAGTTTATTGATACTAGTTTAAATTATTTCAATCTCTTTGTGATGATTAAGGTCATAACAAATTTTCCAGGAATTTTCTTTTACTAGTTAAGCAGAAACCATTGCTTAAAAATATTTCAGTTTTACTGAAATCGGAACTTTACAAACAGTACACTGGCAACTATCATAGATAAATGGTGAAATTCATCTAGTCCCACCTCATATTAAGTGAAATGTGTAACTGAAAATTTATAATTAAATATATGATCTTTAAAGTGAAAATAGGCGAATTCCAAACGGTCAAGAAAAAGTCCTTGTTCATGCGCCTACAATTCAGGGGGGATGCCGCTGGCGAAATACTTGCTCAGAGATTACGCAGATCTATCCAAAAATCTTTCAACGCAGGTGAACTACGTTTGGTGTTTTCTACGCGTCCAATGGTGACACCGAGGCTTAAAGATGAAGTTCCTAGAATGACCACTTCATTTTGTATTTATCAGTTCGACTGCTCCTGTGGAGCAAGTTATATTGGTCGAAGTTCTAGGAATTTACATTTCCGTGCTCGTGAACACCTCCCAACGTGGCTAAGCAAAGGTCTGATGAGGAAAGTAAACAGCTCGATTTTGGCCCATTTAGTACAAACTGGTCATAGTGCCAGTATAAACCAATCTTTTTCAATTATTTATAGGGTCAGTAATTTTTTGCCTAAGCTTGTCAGGCTTAAAGTCCTTCAAACGGCGGAGGCAGTAGCCATCAGAATGAAGAAACCTGAGCTATGTGTACAGAAGAAATATCTCCAACCCCTACTCCTCCCTTGGCCAACCACAAGGCCAACTAATGAACAATCATCTTAGCTATTGTATGACCTAATTTGACTATATACTTACGACCTTTCGTAATCAAATGTAATTGTCTCTCTTATCTTTATTCACAAATCTTTGTATTTTATTTACTTACTTACTTACGCCTGTTACCCCTCGTCGAGGAGCATAGGCCGCTCACTAGCATTTCTGGTTAGCGTTTTTTTAGCGAGTTAACTTTTTTACGGGATGGGGTCGCTAATCCCATACCCAACCCTCCTCCTTTACCCGGGCTTGGGACCGGCAGCAACTCTCGAAGAGCTACAGGCGGAGTTTTGTATTTTATTATTATTGGTTAAATATCACTATTAATCCCCCTAAACATGATTCATTCACATCGCATTGATCCCTCCTTATTGCGTCTCACTAATTTTTCACACATTTAGTCTTCCACTTGATCGAATTGTAATTGCACTATCATATATATCTCTCACTCTATCTGACCCATATTTATATTCTGATCACAGATCTTAAATTATCACTTTACATATATACAGATTCAAGTGGTAACATTCCACATAAGACGCTATCAACATTAACAATTTTATTCTATTTGGCTTGACAATCCTAAATTTACATGCTTTAAACTATGTACTTTGCCTTTAACCTGGCCAATTTTTCGGATTATTAATTTGGATATATAATTGTAGAACCTGAAGAGAATTTATCGAAAAGAATATTCTTCGTTCAAATATTTGTCTTTTAAAATGTGTAAATGCTCTGTAAAAAAGACTAGGTAGGCTAGGTAACAAGACAGACCACGTCCTGCCTCAAGGACACAAGATAGACGCGAATTCACGTGATAGATTGGTAAATCAATCACCAATCCAAGTATATTGCCAACATGTCCCCGTTGGGCAGTCCAGTAAAATATTTTTTTTCCAACCTCTTCCCCCTTTCTCAAAGATTACCGTTTGGCTAATTTAACAGTGTATTGATTGATTGCTAACCTGCCTTCCTATTGGTTATCTATCATGTCAGCAACTGGTAGAATAAGGTAACGAATTAATGGATGGCTGTAGACATAAATCCTTAAGCATAAAAGGCTGATCACACCTTTCACTTTACATATTGGATAGCAATGTTTGTCGAATTATTTCTTCGTATTTATCTTGTACTCTTCATATTTCATTTTACCATAGTATCAGATTCAAGTAGTATAGGGAAGATTTACAAGAAATGTCGAGCTTCTTGGTCGAAATGGATGGTCAGTAAGACAAGTCTTCACTGGAATATTACTGATATTAATTTAAATATAACGGGACGTAAATGTGTATGGATTAATATCTCATGTACTCGGAATCGACAATGTCCCTGTGAAACATACTATTCAAAGGAATTGCTGGGTGTCCGATTACCCCGAAAAAAAAGTCATGTATGTGTTCAAACAAAGAGCTGTCGTGTTCTCATTTGTTCATCGATTGTTCATCTCGGAAGTAATATAGATTCAAACAAATTGGCTATAAAAACATTCAAAGTTGAAAATAGAACTGATGAGAGCCAAAACTTAATAGGATTAGTTTATGTTCCACTTGATCATAGTACATGGAAATCTTATGAGGAGGATAAGATCCAGGTGGAAGAAGTAAGTGGAGAAGTAAAAAGCGACTCGTATGTTTATCTTGATGTTTTACAAACACCTATAAGTCCTGTACGAGGTAAAATTTATTCACCTCCAAGTGATAATAATAATGATTATTATGACGATAAAAATGGACATTCACCGATTTTTATAGGATCCTTGCTATTTTCACTTCTGTGTTTATTTTTGTTTATCTCTTATTTTGTTAAAATGTGTTACACATCAAGCTGTACTAACATTTGGAGTACGAAGTATCATTCCACAAAAGCAAACATTCTTCTTGATGAAACTCAAGCGGAATCTGATAGGTATAATTGTTGACATTTTCCTGCTATTATTATCCTCATGAATTTTTATTAATAAAACTTTTACCCTTTTTTATTATGCTACCTTTTAGTTTGTTTGACGGGAAACTGACATTTACGTAGATTAATGTCATAATGAAAATAAGTTGGCTGAATAGTACAACTAATAAGTGGGTTATTCAATGAGCTTTAAATATTGTTTCATATCAATTAGGTGTATAATCTAACATTTTTAATCAAGTTAACTGACTAAGACTAACTACTTTATGCGGACGTGCATAAACGAGTATTGGTCATTTACTTTTGATGAAAACTCTGTCAATTGATGTTATTTCGCAAAACTACTTACTAAGATTACTTGTGTATGGCACCTACAAAGTGATGTACATTCGGATGAACATAAAAATACCAATTTGGATAAAAATGCCATTTCTGTACGAAATAAAAGGCCACACCCTCAAACCTAAGTGAGAAATATCTTGACACTGCATCAGATCATTCTGTACACTGAAATCGTCTTAAAATTTAAATATCCATGGGATTCGTATTTTTGGTAGCAGTGATAAGATTTCTAGGTATCCTATGTCGTGTAACGCTTGCTCCACGTTTTCTCAGGCAACTTCAACTCTCTAAACATGCGAAGTTAATTAAAGTGCTAACTCAGTTTCTAAAAACGATACCACGTTTGAGTGCGCCTCTAAATATCCTAAAGAAGCGTCAATAATTGATATGAGTGCTAACGATTGAGAGATTCATCTTATGCGGAACAACATCTATGCTAACCAGATGAGTAAGATAACTTATGCACAACACTTTAACGGTGACTCATCGCGCGATGAATTAGACAAGTTTTGTACGGCGGACGTATTACTGAAGACCTCCAAAAGAATAAAAGTATATTTGAGCTACTCAGTTATATGTAGCTCACCATGATAATTATTTACAAACTTATTGATTGTCTTTGAATACAAATCATGGCCAAAATGCGTTGAAAGTCTATAAAGTGATGTAACCAAAATGTTCTGAAAGTCGATCTTAAGTAGATATTGATTTCCTTCCTCATTCGTCGAGTCGTGGGATTCTACATACCCATCATAAAGCAGCTATTTAGAGTGTTCATCGTTATGCATATAAGTTGATTAGTTGGTTAGTCCTATAGACAAATGATACTTCTAGTTATAAAGCGTAACCAGCACTAATTTGATACCCCCGTCTTCTGTAAACTGTAATATTGATTGTGAGGATGGTCCACAGGTGAAGTCGCGGAGGCTCTAGGAAGCCCAGGAAGAGCCGCAGACATTCCATCCAATCAGGGCTAGGGGAATGTTCTAGAAATGCCAACGTGGAGCTTCTCCATTGGATGGATTAGTTTGATACCTATGTGCTTATTGGTTGACCTAAATGATAATTTACTTTCAGCCAAAAACTATTGTAGTGCCGTGCTTCGATCATAGTTCGCTTCGATAACCGTTATTAATACCAATCTTAACGGTGTATAATATCAGAAGGCAAAGGGAAGCGGCAACTACATTTTTATTGATAATCGATGCAGACCAGAAAGTTGTAAGCACATGAGCAACTGTAAGCAAGCGAAGCAAAGATGATGCGTATTGGAGATGGCTGGGAAGCCAACTCATTTTAAGCAAGCGTTAACTAACATTTATAGGCAGGCAAAAATGAGTGACAGACATATGATGAATAAGATACGAAGTGTACACATATGCGCTCATATAAAAAGTACTCAAGGTTAATAAGCAAATGATTAACAAGATCAAAAGATGACTCAATGTACAGGTGAATTGGCTTGGCCAGTAACTAGAGTAAAGTATATGGGCCTAACATATGAACTGGTACTACATAGCCCCCTTGTAGAAAATAGCACATTTATAAAAAAATGTCTGTTTTTGAAAAATAACACTGAAGCGGTATGTGGATAACGTATAAATGTGGGAAAAAATGGTACAATACCTGATGAATTACAGTGTCATGTGAGGGGTGAGCGTATTAAGCGAAAGTGTCATACTTTTGTAAAAAGGAACATGAATATTGTCAAAGTGCGGACAAAAATAGGGATGCTAGCATGTGATTATCAGTACATTAGTAAGCGTTCGAAAAAATTTAACATGAATTTATGTAGTGACTGTTCGAATGATAAAATAACATGTTCGTATGAGCGATTTGAAATATAGTGAAAATAGAGTATAACAGTAATTGCTCTGTGGTGCTGATTGAATATGAGGATAAAGAACAGTGAAATAGTCGATTGGCGGTGAGTGAATTCGAATTTACGTGCCGGGAGTTCATGAGGGTTAAAAATAATCCAGCCGTAGGATGATGACTTCATCAACGGTTGATATTCGTTGCTGCACTGATAATGCTAATAAAATGCGAAGTCAGCGTATGTTACCGTTTGCGTCGAGTTATCGTTAAATATGTATTAAAGCAATTAGTCCCTTTTATAAATTTCGATAGAACAATGAGAAGACGTAGTTGATCTGAAAAATGTGATGTATTTGCGCTATACATTTCGAACAATCTGGTCACACATATACTTGTCAAGGCATTTTTATATGAAAATTAATAAAGGTCAAAGAAACAAATAAAAGTACAACTAAAATAACTAAGGGGGAGAAAGAATAAGAAATTGTCGCGTTATTCTAGGCCATAGAATGACTTAAGGATTACCAAGGTAAATTCAAGGTTACGACAAATTGTTTTTGTACACATAAGGGGGGGTTAAATTTACGAATAGCTAAGGCTTCAATAAACTTAAGAATTCGACCTTGACAATTTCTATACAACATTCTAAATGCTGTATTAATGTTAATTTTGTGCCCCGTCTCAATAATGTGTTTTGCTATCGATGAACATGGTTTTCTACCGCCTACATTGATCGGATCATTTGACACACACTGATTTTGAAGCCATCTGGGTACATGTTCATTGACCATTGATTGCATTGTTCGATTACTCCTACCTATGTATGTGTGTCCACACAAACATGTAAATTGGTAAATACAATGGGATGTGACGTAATCATTAGTGCATTGTTTGGGTCTATTATGAATCATGGCCTTAGACTTTTCAATCACTACCAACTGAGCAGCATAATACGTATTCTCAATGGCTGCTTTCAATCTCTGCCTTAAAACTATACTGTTTGATTCGCCTCTATATGGTAGATTGATGTAAACCTTTTTCTTTGGCACTGAATAAATTAGAGGTCTTGGCATTAATTGACTTTTGCACCTATTAATAAACTTGAGTGGATAACCATTTGCTATTAACGTGTCAGTCAGTAACTTCTCCTCTTTTTCCACCATATCAGAGGTACATATTCTTCGAGTCCTCTTAAAGAGGCACTTAACTAGACCTCTCTTGTATTGCAATGGACAGAAACTATGGAAATTTAGGTATTGTCCCGTCCAAGTTGGTTTCCTATACACGGACCGTCTAATAGTGCCATCATCCCTTCGACTTAAAAGTATGTCTAGAAAGGCTAATTGGCCGTTACTTTCTGGTTCATGTGTCATCACAATATCATTTTGAACACCATTGAGTTTATCCAGTAATCGGTAAACATCAAAATGCTTATCACATATAATTAGAATATCGTCCATATATCTTCTATATAGAGTTGTCTCACCAATGAGGTCACTCGTCATATTTTCCACATATGACATGAATACCTCAGCTAAGAGAGGCCCTAAAGGGCTACCCATAGCTACACCATCAACTTGTCGGAAATATTCACCATCAAATGTAAATTGAACATTAGCTGTACATAATAAAAGTAAATCTTTCAAAAATGGTGACGGAATAGGAAAAAGGGGAAAGTTTTTTGAAATATAGTCACAAAGGAAATCCACCGTCTTTGTTAACGGTACATTCGTGAAGAGGGAGTTTACATCAAATGAATGCAAAGATTTATCCTTAATATTAATGTCACCAAGAAAATCGATTAGTTCAAATGTATCTTTTAAAGAGAACTTACATAGATTAGCACGAATTGGGTTTAACAGTTTTACTAACCATTTAGCTAGCTCGTGTGTGGGAGAACCACTCATAGACAAAATTGGTCGTAATGGAATATTAGGTTTATGAATTTTAGGTAATCCATATAAATTCGGGAGAACTGAACCCGAGGGTTTTAGTATATTAAACTCCTCGTTGTTTATGACGTTCATTTTAAGAAGCTTTAATAGATTGGACTTCACTCTGGATTCCAATTTTCTAACATTAATATTAGAAGAAACGTCCTGTAAGAATTTACTTTGATCACCCAGTATAGATAACATTTTGTCTTTATATTCACATTTATTGATAACGACCACCCCAGAACCTTTGTCAGGTCTGAGGATCACAATATCTGACCTACATTGGAGGTTTTTTAACGCAGCGAAATGTTTAGGAGTCAAAATACTTCTTTGTCTGACTTGAGATCCGTGAAAGTGGTGGGCAACGTCAACCAATTTCACCTTTAACCAATTTTTCCTATCCAGGGTGGTTGGGACAAGAGGGTTCAACTGATCATAAAGACTTTCAAATTGAGCATCTATCGACAGATCAGAAATCTTGGTATGTGCAACGGAGAAATTAAATCCGAGTGATAGAGCTTCTTTCTCGAATACAGAAAGCCTAACAGTTGATAAATTTGATACATATTTATCCGGGTTAAATTGAAATAAATTTCCATCATTATCATACACAAGAGTTTTACTCAGCTTTTGTTTAGTAGTATGATTTGTTTTAGCAACCACAGTACTGCAAAAATTCATAAATTTAATACGACATAGAAGAGAGAGATTAGATAATACGCATGATGCCTGAGTATGAAGTTCAATTAGTTTATTCAACATATCATTACATTTTTCTTTATGAGATTTCGCCAGACGCAAAAGATTAGACACATTTGGTTGTAACTTATTAGATCGTAAGAATTTATAGAGATGTCTTGGAAATATGTGTGAATTAATGCAAGTTTTATAAAACTCCAGTTTTACCTTTTCCGATGCAATTTTGCACTTCAGATTAGCAAGTTCATCTAACCGTTTAGTGCAAGACGAAGGGAGTCTTCTTTTCAAGAATTTAAAGCAATTAGTCCCTTTTATAAATTTCGATAGAACAATGAGAAGACGTAGTTGATCTGAAAAATGTGATGTATTTGCGCTATACATTTCGAACAATCTGGTCACACATATACTTGTCAAGGCATTTTTATATGAAAATTAATAAAGGTCAAAGAAACAAATAAAAGTACAACTAAAATAACTAAGGGGGAGAAAGAATAAGAAATTGTCGCGTTATTCTAGGCCATAGAATGACTTAAGGATTACCAAGGTAAATTCAAGGTTACGACAAATTGTTTTTGTACACATAAGGGGGGTTTAAATTTACGAATAGCTAAGGCTTCAATAAACTTAAGAATTCGACCTTGACAATTTCTATACAACATTCTAAATGCTGTATTAATGTTAATTTTGTGCCCCGTCTCAATAATGTGTTTTGCTATCGATGAACATGGTTTTCTACCGCCTACATTGATCGGATCATTTGACACACACTGATTTTGAAGCCATCTGGGTACATGTTCATTGACCCTTGATTGCATTGTTCGATTACTCCTACCTATGTATGTGTGTCCACACAAACATGTAAATTGGTAAATACAATGGGATGTGACGTAATCATTAGTGCATTGTTTGGGTCTATTATGAATCATGGCCTTAGACTTTTCAATCACTACCAACTGAGCAGCATAATACGTATTCTCAATGGCTGCTTTCAATCTCTGCCTTAAAACTATACTGTTTGATTCGCCTCTATATGGTAGATTGATGTAAACCTTTTTCTTTGGCACTGAATAAATTAGAGGTCTTGGCATTAATTGACTTTTGCACCTATTAATAAACTTGAGTGGATAACCATTTGCTATTAACGTGTCAGTCAGTAACTTCTCCTCTTTTTCCACCATATCAGAGGTACATATTCTTCGAGTCCTCTTAAAGAGGCACTTAACTAGACCTCTCTTGTATTGCAATGGACAGAAACTATGGAAATTTAGGTATTGTCCCGTCCAAGTTGGTTTCCTATACACGGACCGTCTAATAGTGCCATCATCCCTTCGACTTAAAAGTATGTCTAGAAAGGCTAATTGGCCGTTACTTTCTGGTTCATGTGTCATCACAATATCATTTTGAACACCATTGAGTTTATCCAGTAATCGGTAAACATCAAAATGCTTATCACATATAATTAGAATATCGTCCATATATCTTCTATATAGAGTTGTCTCACCAATGAGGTCACTCGTCATATTTTCCACATATGACATGAATACCTCAGCTAAGAGAGGCCCTAAAGGGCTACCCATAGCTACACCATCAACTTGTCGGAAATATTCACCATCAAATGTAAATTGAACATTAGCTGTACATAATAAAAGTAAATCTTTCAAAAATGGTGACGGAATAGGAAAAAGGGGAAAGTTTTTTGAAATATAGTCACAAAGGAAATCCACCGTCTTTGTTAACGGTACATTCGTGAAGAGGGAGTTTACATCAAATGAATGCAAAGATTTATCCTTAATATTAATGTCACCAAGAAAATCGATTAGTTCAAATGTATCTTTTAAAGAGAACTTACATAGATTAGCACGAATTGGGTTTAACAGTTTTACTAACCATTTAGCTAGCTCGTGTGTGGGAGAACCACTCATAGACAAAATTGGTCGTAATGGAATATTAGGTTTATGAATTTTAGGTAATCCATATAAATTCGGGAGAACTGATCAACTACGTCTTCTCATTGTTCTATCGAAATTTATAAAAGGGACTAATTGCTTTAAATTCTTGAAAAGAAAACTCCCTTCGTCTTGCACTAAACGGTTAGATGAACTTGCTAATCTGAAGTGCAAAATTGCATCGGAAAAGGTAAAACTGGAGTTTTATAAAACTTGCATTAATTCACACATATTTCCAAGACATCTCTATAAATTCTTACGATCTAATAAGTTACAACCAAATGTGTCTAATCTTTTGCGTCTGGCGAAATCTCATAAAGAAAAATGTAATGATATGTTGAATAAACTAATTGAACTTCATACTCAGGCATCATGCGTATTATCTAATCTCTCTCTTCTATGTCGTATTAAATTTATGAATTTTTGCAGTACTGTGGTTGCTAAAACAAATCATACTACTAAACAAAAGCTGAGTAAAACTCTTGTGTATGATAATGATGGAAATTTATTTCAATTTAACCCGGATAA